>QXEO01001784.1:0-522735 GCA_007115705.1 Dactylis glomerata
TGTCTGTGCAATACCTGGGTCAATAACCAAGGCTAGTTGGACCTGCTTGGCACTGCCCATAGAAATCCATGGGATATCATTCCTAGCTAGTTTGATTGTGTTGGAACCAGGGTTTGGAAGTAGTCCTAGGTATGGATTGGATGTCTCAACATCAAGGAATTATAGATTGTGCCAAAAAGACCATCACCATGAAGAGTAGCACTAGAATTGTAGTAAAGCATGTGTCAGTTAAACCCACCCAAATCCCCAGATGTCATAAGAGTATCTCAGGGCCAACTCTGGAGCAAGTCCCCATTGTCTGTGAATACCCGGATGTCTTTCCTGATGAGCTACCCGGAATGCCACCGGATCGGGATATTGAGTTTATCATTGAGCTTATTCCCGAACTGGATCCATAGCCCACGACCCTATCGTATGAACCCAGCTGAACTAGTGGAGTTGAAGAAGCAATTGGATGACCTTTTGAGTAAGGGATTGATTCAGCCAAGTTCTTCTGCTTGGAGATCACCCGTCTTGTTTGTGGATAAAGTGACGGTTCCAGCCGACTGTGCACTGATTACCGCAAGCTAAATAATGTTACCATCAAGAATAAGTATCCTCTTCCCAAGATAGATGATCTGTTTGACCAATTGACCGGAGCTCGAGTCTTCTCGAAGATAGACCTTAGAACTGGATACCATCAGCTGAAGATCCGTGCAACTGATATACCCAAATAGCCTTCACTACCAGATACGGATTGTATGAGTGCACCGTAATGTCCTTCGGATTAACCAATGCCCCTGCCTATTTCATGAACCTCATGAATAAGGTTTTTATGGAGTTTTTGGATAGTTTGTTGTTGTCTTCATTGATGACATTCTTATCTACTCCAAGTCCGAAGAGGAGCATGCAACCCATCTGAGATTAATCTTAGAGACTCTAAGAGAGCATCAGCTATATGCCAAGTTCAGTAAATGTAAGTTCTGGTTGAAGGAAGTTGGATTCTTAGGCCATATATTATAAGGGTTTTGTAGCATAGTAAACAAAATTTTCTACGCAACGAACAAGAAAGCCAAGATCTAATCTAGGAGATGTAATCAACGAGAGAGGTAGATGAGATCTTCATACCCTTGAAGATATCGCACAGCGGAAACGTTCAAGAACGTGGTTGACGTAGTCGTACGCCGTCTCCTCCTCGCGATCCGATCCGATCCTACGCCGCAAGTGGCGGCGCCTCCGAGAGTTGCACACGTGCGGTGCAGCGACGTCTCCTCCTTCCTTGGTCCAGCAAGTATGGTGGAGAGATAGATTGGATCAGCAGCACGACGGCGTGGTGCTTATGGTGGAGAGTTTCTGCGGCAGGGCTTCGCCTACGCGCAGTCGCGAGAGAGAGAGAGGGAGGGCAGCAGTTGGCGGCTAGGGTTTGGGTTGGGGTGAGGAGGGCTGCGCCCTGCCCCCCTTATATGGGGGCTGGCGGCCAGCTTGGCCCTCCTCCAACCCTAGCCGACTTGGATAGGAAGAGTGGGGGGCAAGTTTCCCCCCTTCCTTCTTTGAAGATTCCTTAGGGTTTCCCCTTGGGCTGGCCGGCTGGGCCTTAGGGGCCTTGTGCACCTGGCCCAAGGCGGCCAGGGCACTTCCCCTTAGGCCCACGCAGGCCTCCGTCAAGTGGGCCCACGTTGGTCCCACTCCGGAACCTTCTAGAACCTTCCGGTACAATACCGATAAACTCCGAAACCTTTCCGGAATCCAAAAACTGCTTTCCTTTATATGAATCTTATTCTCCGGACCATTCCGGAACCTCTCGTGACGTCCTGGATCTCATCCGAGACTCCGAACTAAAACTCATAAACCAATTATCCATTCTATCCTAGCGTCGATGCACGTTAAGTGTGTGACCCTACGGGTTCGAGAATATGCAGACATGATCTTCTATCAATAATCAATAGCGGGATCTGGAAACCCATATTGACTCCCACATATTCATCGATGATCATATCGGATGAACCACGATGTCAGGATTCAATTAATCCCGTATATGTATTCCCTTCGTCACACGATATTTTACTCGCCCGAGATTTGATCGTCGGTATCGCCATACCTAGTTCAATCTCGTTCACAGCAAGTACTTTACTCGTTCCGTAATCCGATATCACTTCGTGATTAACTCCTTAACCACATGCTTGCAAGCGGTGTTGATATCGATTACCGAGTGGGCCCGAAGTATATCTCTCCGACTTGGGAGGGACAAATTCCATCTCGATACATACAACCCAACAAGTACTTTCCGATCACCTGAGAGACACCTTTATTATCACCCTCACATAGGATGACGTTTGATGACCTCAAAGCTTTCTTCCGATACTAGGGAGTTGTATTATCTCATGGTCTAAGGAATACAATACATGACATAGGAAAAGCTTCGCAAAGATGAACACGATGACACGATCTAATTGCTCTGCTTATTTGGGTCTGTCCATCACATCATTCTCCTAATGATATGATCTCATTATTAATTGACAACTCATGTCTATGGTTAGGAAACCTTAACCATCATTAATCAATGAGCTAGTCCATAGAGGCGTACTAGGGACACGGTGTTGTTCATAAACCACACAAGTATTAATGTTTCCGCTTAATACAATTATAGCATGGAGTATAAACATTATCATGAACAAGAAATATGATAATAACAATATTATTATTGCCTCTAGGGCATATTTCCTTCAGTCTCCCACTTGCACTAGAGTCAATAATCTAGTAATACTTGCGCCTTTAACACCTATGGCATTCCGGTGTTATTCATACGCTTGCACGTGGTAAACCTTATCTACGGGTCTGACACTTTCAGGTCCGTTTGTATTTGCATATTATTTTGCGTCAGCACGCATTCTCATCTTCTATGAGATGGCATCGTATAAACTTTGGTCTTCTGGTGAGACCTTTGTATCTTGCCGAGACTATGTTGTCACTATTGTCATACAATAGAACTACATAGTACTAGCACACTTAGAAAAATAGCGATATCCACCGTGCGTCGAAATACTCATTGGTCCGCACACATCGGTATGTATGATTTCCAATAAGTCCGTTGCTCGCTCCATTATTCCGGAGAACGGGTTTTTGATCATCTTGCCCATGAGGCATGGCTTGCACGTGTCAAATGATTCAAAATCAAGAGACTCCAAAAGTCCATCAGAATGGAGTTTCTTCATGCGTTTACGCCAATATGACCTAGACGACAGTGCCAAAAAGTTGGATTATCACTATCTACTTTGCATCTTTTATGCCACTTCTAAAGCGATTATATACTTAGCCCTCGTTGCAGTGTCCGCCACAATATTAACATTGGAACTCATCCAAGTCATCATGGAACTTTCTTCCATCTTATTATGCCACCTTCTAACTCAAAACAAATAGCTTAAAATTGAGATAAAATTTTACTTGTATGTGTGACAAAGCCAATGTAACTCATTGCAATGAACCATTTGTCACTTCTGCATACAGAACATATTCTTACTTCTTCGAAAGTGCATAAGAATATCTTTACTATTGTCCAACGATCATCATATGAATGCTATAACCTTTAGAGCATTGGACACATCTGGATCTACATATCATGGTATACAAGATTGATAAAATCATTCTTGTGGTTTCACTCATCAAGTGTCAAAACAATTGATTCTTGCTCCAACCTCTTCCATGCAACAAGAACCGTTCTTATTGTTTCCATATTGAACAAATTCAATATTTCATCTATGTACTCTGGCAAAACTATATTAGTGCCTCAATCTATCTGCATAGACATTGATGCTTAATATTCTGGTTTTACCTAAGTCTTTCATCAAAAACTAATTTTAATGAAAACTTAACAATATCAAGAAAAACACATAATTTCCAATGAACGATATGTCATCTACATAAAGCATTAGAAATATGTCTTAGCGCTCCCACTTACTTTCTTGTAATACAAGCATCTTCAAATATCTTGATGAAATTAACACTTTAACATTTTCATCATTGAAGATTCCAACTTCGCTATGCTTACTTCTACCATAGAAGTTTGCATACATATCTAGCAACCTTTGAATCAACAAAACCCATTGGGTCGTGTCAGGTACACGTCCTTGGTGTGCATTCCGGTAGAGGAACGTTGTTTCATTTATTCAACTATCATATCTCAATATGTAATTGTTGCTAGAATAATTCATATGACGAAGTCAGGGCCCATCACCGCTTCTTTGTATATTGTTGGTTACTATTATCTAATAATATCTCGTCCTCAAATCTTGCTATTTGATTACGACCAACTTGGTTAAATAGGAACTTCGATGTCGTGACTACAACATATTGTAGACGCGTGAGCTATGAATGTAGTTGCCGCTTCCAGAACATTTCTGGTGCTGCGCTACTCTGATTATCTTGCTCAGATTCAATAACCTCATCAAGTTCTATCTTCCTCCCACTTAAACCTTTCGCGAAAAACTCCTTCATAAGAAATTCACTTCTTTTAGTGACAATCACTATGTGTTTGGGTTCATAGTAGAAGGAATACCCATCGACTTTCTTTGGGATAACCTACAAAGACTTACTAATCCGATTTTGGTTGTAAACATTTTACACATATGCCTTGCATACCAAAATTCAAGAAAAGACAACTATAACTTGTATGGTGTCATTTCGGCAGATTATGATGGCACTCTATTCAGTGAAAAGCGGTAGTCTCTTAAGCATAATCCACAAATTATATTGGTAGTTTATTTCATCATTGATCTAACCATGTCAAACAAGGTTTGATTACATCCATAAAAACTCCATACTCATATGGTGTTATCAGATGCAAGTTTGTGGAACAATTCCTCTAACTCTTAGATGTTTGCTAAACTTGTAACTCAAATATTCTTCTTTATGATCTAATCATACTACTTGAATATTCTTGTTACAACAATTTTCACTTCATAAATTGAACAATTTCAATTGTTTCATACTTCTATCTCATCAAGCAGATATACCATACATCTATTCGAGTCATTGATGAAATAGAAAATACACCATGATTGACTTCACACCATGGACTACATACATCAACATGTACGATCTCCATTTAGTTAGTCACTTGTTCTGTCCATGGCCCATGAACGGAGTTTAATCATCTTTAGGAAAAGTCTCACAAGCGTCAATCAATTCAAAATCAAATGACTCGAAAATCTATCAATATAGAATTTCTTTCATTTTGTTTCCAATATGACTTAAACGGCGGTGTACATATAAGTGAAATTTGTTTTGTCTTGCGACCTTTAGCATCAGTGTTATAAATGTCTATTTCACCAACAAGATAATAATCTATCCATCGATTATGGAAGACGGTAATAATTTGAACAACCATTGCTCTCATAATACCAGAACAAAATAACAATTATTAAGTTCATGAAATATCTTGAAGGCTAGGTTTGATGTCGACGAGAAGCACAATAACACTTTTATTTGTATCTCGACATGCATCATTACCATATTCTTTTACTAGTTACTTAGGCCATCATAGTTCTTGTATTGTTGCTTTGTATGACATTTCATACCAACAATCTAGTATCCAATACCCAAGAATTATGTACTAGCAAAGAATACATCTATAACATGTATATCATTTATATACCTGAGATGGAATTTTCCAGTCTTTTCCTTTTCTACCAAATATTTTGCAGATCCTATTTAGCATTTCCTCTCTATTTAGAAGAATCTATCGACATCAATAGTGGCATCAATCATTTGACACATAGTCCAAAGGATGTTAGTCAAATACTAATAGCCTTGGATTTTGCACTTTGAAGTGGATCGCCATCATCATATGATTGGTATTCTTCCAGATTCCATTCTTTAGTATTCTTTTGGTATAGCAAAACAATTTAGCCAATACCTTTTCATTCGTCCTATCATGACATCTTTCATGATGAAACTACTATAGCTTATAAGGATGAATGCAAGTATAATATTAGTTCCCAAACTTTTGGGTGATCGGGATGCCTAGCATCTTCAATCTTCGCATATAGTCATACAATATGAGCATATGTTCTTTTACTAAATTATACTTCATCATTTTGCAAACAATCAAAGTTTTAGATATCAAATATCTTTCACTTCTTATTTGTTTCTGAAACAATTCTTTCAGCTCGATGATCACTTTGATTTCAAACAATTTTGAAGATCAATTTATCATGAAGGCAAACATATGATCTTTAGATACTAAACTTGAATCGTTGCTCTTAGATTAATACAATTTATTAAATCGTATGGAGCAAGCAAGGTTTGCTAAAGTTTGCAATAGGACTTAATCTTTAGTCTTGACATTCTAACTAAACGGCACTAGACCGAAAAGATTATCCAGAATTCTATAGTTTCTTTTAACTCAATTAAGCTAAGTGTCGGTGGGAAACGGTGCCAAAGACTACAACGACTTATGCAAATACAACAAGATTTAGTTCAAGATAATTAGTTCAAGTTAATCAAATTACTAATGAACTCCCACTAAATTCAACATCCCTCAAGTTGTTTAGTGAAGCATGATCCAAATTCACTACACCGAGACCGATCATCACGTGAATGATGTAGCTTTAATGGTGAACATACATGTTGATCATATCATCCATATGACTCATGCTTGACCTTTCGGTCGTGTGTTCCGAGGCCATGTCTGTACATGCTAGGCTCGTCAAGTCAAACCCAAGTATCTCCGCGTGTGCAAAACTGGCTTGCACCCGTTGTATGTGAACGTAGAGTTTATAGCACCCGATCATCACGAGATGCTTGAAACGACGAACTTTCGCAACGGCGCATACGGGGAGAACACAATTTTATCTTGATCTTTAAGTGAGGAATCATCTTATAATGCTACCGTCGCGATCTAAGCATAATAAGATACATAAAAGGATAAACATCACATGCATATAATTTTATGTGACATGGTATAGCCAATCTCCGCGCCATGATCTCCATCTTGTGCGCCGGCATGATCTCCATCACTCCACCATGATTGCCTCCACCACGAATAGCAACTACAACTATTGCTAACTACTTAGCGATAAAGTAAAGCTATTACATGGCGTATAAGAAGTTGACACGCAGGTCATACACAATTATAAAGACAACCATATGGCTCCTGCCGGTTGTGAACTCATCGACATGCAAGTCGTGAAATTACAAAACATGATCATTGCATACATCTCAATTCATAACCATCATGTCTTGGGCCATACCATATCACAAAACACTCCCTGCAAAAACAAGTTAGACGCCTCTACTTTGTTGTTGCATGTTTTACGTGGCTTATGGGAGTAGCAAGCTAAGAACGATTCTTACCTACGAAAAGCCACAACGGTGATATTATGGTTGCTAACATCCGATGTAAGTCCCATGACTACTATAGTGAGAGAAACTGGCATCCACCAGCCGCATGTGTGGAACAAGCCACACGTCAAGTGCGGAGCCGGTCTCGCGAACGCGGTCGCGTAAAGTTGGCCTGGACCGCTTCGATCTCACTATACCGCGCCATAAGAAATACACACAAGAGGTTTGCAACAGAAAACATCAACGCCCGCAACAAGCATGTTGCGTTCTACTCGTGAAACACATCTACGCATAGATCTAGCTCTGATACCACTGAAGGGTTTCGCAGCATAGTAAATCAAAAATTTTCCTACGACGAACAAGAAAGCCAAGATCTAATCTAGGAGATGTAATCAACGAGAGAGGTAGATGAGATCTTCATACCCTTGAAGATATCGCACAGCGGAAACGTTCAAGAGAACGTGGTTGACGTTCGTCTACGCCGTCTCCTCCTCGCGATCCGATCCGATCCTACGCCGCAAGTGGCGGCGCCTCCGAGAGTTGCACACGTGCGGTGCAGCGACGTCTCCTCCTTCCTTGGTCCAGCAAGTATGGTGGAGAGATAGATTGGATCAGCAGCACGACGGCGTGGTGCTTATGGTGGAGAGTTTCTGCGGCAGGGCTTCGCCTACGCGCAGTCGCGAGAGAGAGAGAGGAGGGCAGCAGTTGGCGGCTAGGGTTTGGGTTGGGGTGAGGAGGGCTGCGCCCCTGCCCCCCTTATATGGGGGCTGGGCGGCCAGCTTGGCCCTCCCAATCCCTAGCCGACTTGGATAGGAAGAGTGGGGGGCAAGTTTCCCCCCCTTCCTTATTTGAAGATTCCTTAGGGTTTCCCCTTGGGCTGGCCGGCTGGGCCTTAGGGGCCTTGTGCACCTGGCCCAAGGCGGCCAGGGCACTTCCCCTTAGGCCCACGCAGGCCTCCGTCAAGTGGGCCCACGTTGGTCCCACTCCGGAACCTTCTAGAACCTTCCGGTACAATACCGATAAACTCCGAAACCTTTCCGGAATCCAAAAACTGCTTTCCTTTATATGAATCTTATTCTCCGGACCATTCCGGAACCTCTCGTGACGTCCTGGATCTCATCCGAGACTCCGAACTAAAACTCATAAACCAATTATCCATTCTATCCTAGCGTCGATGCACGTTAAGTGTGTGACCCTACGGGTTCGAGAATATGCAGACATGATCTTCTATCAATAATCAATAGCGGGATCTGGAAACCCATATTGACTCCCACATATTCATCGATGATCATATCGGATGAACCACGATGTCAGGATTCAATTAATCCCGTATATGTATTCCCTTCGTCACACGATATTTTACTCGCCCGAGATTTGATCGTCGGTATCACCATACCTAGTTCAATCTCGTTCACAGCAAGTACTTTACTCGTTCCGTAATCCGATATCACTTCGTGATTAACTCCTTAACCACATGCTTGCAAGCGGTGTTGATATCGATTACCGAGTGGGCCCGAAGTATATCTCTCCGACTTGGGAGGGACAAATTCCATCTCGATACATACAACCAACAAGTACTTTCCGATCACCTGAGAGACACCTTTATTATCACCCTCACATAGGATGACGTTTGATGACCTCAAAGCTTTCTTCCGATACTAGGGAGTTGTATTATCTCATGGTCTAAGGAATACAATACATGACATAGGAAAAGCTTCGCAAAGATGAACACGATGACACGATCTAATTGCTCTGCTTTATTTGGGTCTGTCCATCACATCATTCTCCTAATGATATGATCTCATTATTAATTGACAACTCATGTCTATGGTTAGGAAACCTTAACCATCATTAATCAATGAGCTAGTCCATAGAGGCGTACTAGGGACACGGTGTTGTTCATAAACCACACAAGTATTAATGTTTCCGCTTAATACAATTATAGCATGGAGTATAAACATTATCATGAACAAGAAATATGATAATAACAATATTATTATTGCCTCTAGGGCATATTCCTTCATATTATCAGCTGGAGGAATATTAGTAGACCCAAAGAAGATCAAATCAGTCATGGAATGGGAAGCCCCTACCACCCAAACGGAAGTTAGAGGTTTTCTCGGATTAGCGGGATATTACCGTAAATTTGTTGAAGGATTTTCCAGCATTGCCAGACCCATGACCCAATTGTTGAAGAAGGACAAGAAGTTTGAATGGACCCCTAAGTGTGAAGAAAGTTTTTAAGAGCTCAAGAAGCGATTAGTAACCGCCCCCGTCCTAACCATGCCCGATATCACCAAGAACTTGGATGTCTATTGCGACGCCTCCAAACTTGGACTTGGTTGTGTGTTAATGCAAGAAGGCAAGGTCATAGCTTACCTCTCCCGGCAGCTTCGACCCCATGAAAAAAACTATCCAACCCATGATCTGGAGTTAGCAGCCGTAGTTCTAGCTTTGAAGACCTGGAGGCACTATCTTATGGGCAACCGTTGCGAGATCTACACTGATCACAAGAGTTTGAAGTATATTTTCACCCAGAAGGAGCTGAACATGAGGCAAATAAGATGGATAGAGTTGATCAAGGATTATGATCTGGAAATTCATTATCACCCCGGTAAGGCCAATGTAGTGGCCGATGCTTTGAGTAGGAAGCCATGCTCGTTGAATATGATGATCAAAGAGGAGCAACCCATGTTGCACCAAGAGTTTGAAAAATTTGGATTGGAACTAGTCAGTCAAGGATTCTTAGCCAACCTTGAGTTTCAACCCACCTTGATGAGCCAAATCAAAGAAGCCCAGAAGGGAAATGAGAGTATTGACGGAATTAATCGCAGAATTAGTTCCGGCAAGGTGCCAGGATTTGAAGAAGATGAGCAAGGAGTCCTTTGGTATAAAGGACGTATTTGTGTGCCTGCGGACTCAGAATTGAAGGAAGCTATTATGAAGGAGGCCCATGAGACACCTTACTCCATCCATCCCGGTGGAACCAAGATGTACCAAGATTTAAAGGAACAATTTTGGTGGCATGGAATGAAGCGTGAGATTGCATCGTTCATATCCAAGTGTGATATTTGTCAAAGAGTCAAGGCTGAACATCAACGTCCTGGGATTGCTGCAACCTTTGCAAGTTTCGGAATGGAAGTGGGAATCTGTTGGAATGGATTTCATCACTGGATTTCCGAGGTCTAGCCGTGGAAATGACTCTATCTGGGTCATTGTGGATAGACTGACCAAAGTTGCCCACTTTATTCCTGTCAAGACCACTTATACCTCAGGACAGCTGGCCGATCTTTATCTATCCAGAATTGTTAGTTTGCATGGAGTCCCTAAAACCATAGTTTCAGATCGAGGAACCCAATTCACCTCAAGATTTTGGAGAAGTTTGCACCAAGCCTTGGGAACCAAATTAGCCTTTAGCACAGCTTACCACCCTCAGACTGACGGGACAGACCGAAAGAGTAAATCAGATACTTGAAGATATGTTGAGAGCCTGTGTTCTAGCCTATGGAGCTAAGTGGGAAGATTGCCCGCCTTTCGCGGAGTTTTCCCACAACAACAATTATCAAGCCAGTTTGCGAATGGCCCCATTTGAAGCTTTATATGGAAGAAAGTGTCGTACCCCTTTGAATTGGTCTGAAACAGGAGACAGTCAGATATTTAGACCGGACATTCTGCAAGAGGCTGAAGAGAAGGTTCGCATGATTTGTGATTACCTCAAGGTAGCCCAGTCTAGACATAAGAGTTATGCCGACAAGAGACGTAGAGAACTGACCTTCAAGATGGGAGATTTTGTTTATCTTAGAGTGTCACCTCTCAGGGGAATGCAAAGATTCCAAGTAAAAGGGAAGCTTGCACCAAGGTATATTGGACCCTTCAAGATACTAGGCCGCAGAGGAGAAGTGTCTTATCAGTTGGAAATGCCCCCTGAATTGTCTGAAGTGCACGATGTCTTTCACGTGTCTTTACTTCGGAAATGTCTTGAAGTTCCAGAGAAGCCAGAAGTCTTCAAGAATATTGATCACCATTCTGTGGACATCAATAAGGATTTTACCTATCGTGAAGTGCCTGTCCGTATCCTCGAGGAAGCATATCGAACCACTCGCACCCGAAGCATCAAGTTTCTGAAAGTTCAGTGGAGTAATCACACCGAAGATGAAGCCACTTGGGAACGAGAAGATTACCTTCAGAAAGATTTTCCCAATCTTTTCAGTTCTTAATTAGTGAATCTCGAGGACAAGATTCTTTTTAAGGGGGGAAGATTGTAACAACTCAGAAAATTGTAATCCTTTTCTATTAATTAAAGTGCTAAATTTTGGACCAAATAAAACTTTTTCATTCATATTTCATGTATGCATGTATTTTCTATTATATGTCTTCTATGATTTCATGTGTATTATTCTTTGTTGTGCAATAGTTAGTTAGTTCTAACTTAACTAACAGAATCATTAGAGATGAATTATAAGAACCAAAGAAACCAGAACAAAAGAAAGAAAGAAAAAGAGAGAAAAAAGTTGATCTAGAAATTATTATTGACTACCCTACTTTGGACCCTTAGAATAAGAAATCTGTAACTCAAGCAAAGGTGTGTTCAGTTAGTTGAGCTTGACCAAGTTGCCTATAACTCAACCAAGAAGTTTCAAACCAAATTCAAAGTGAAACTCAACTCAAACATCAGCCAAAGATTGAATCTGAAACAGTGACAATACCCAAAATTTGAAATATGATTTCTGCAAAACTTAATCTTTCTTTGTAACAAAAATATCCCTAGAACCCTTGTCCATATGTTGACGAACCACAGTGGCCGTTTTAAAAAATTTGAAATTCAAATTCTTGCGGGAATTTGATCGAACACGTGGTGAGCAAAAATCTGAGAAAAATCGTTTACTGTAAGCATCACTGCCCCCGTTCGCCCTGACCCTGTAGCCACGCTCGTAGACGTCTCCGCGGTCGAGCCCAGCCCTCTCTGCCCCGACCCGAGCCGTGAGAAAGGAGGAGAAGGAAGAACGCGCCCAGGACCCCCTCTCTTCTTCCTCTGCTCACTGCACGTCACCGACCGTCGTGGCCTCGCCAGAGCCGACCCACAGCACCCCGTCGCCGAGACCAAACCCCGCCAGCACGCTCGCAAGGCCGCCGTGCCGTGTTGCTCGACGCACGTCGCCAGGGCCCCCGCACCGGCGAGCTACAAGACGCCCTCGCCCCCGACTCCCTGGCCTATAAAAACCCCCGCCGATCAAACGAATGGACGCACCACTCCCAGCTATCTCCTAGACAACCTTCTTCTCTCTGCTCGCTCTTGTTCGACGTCGCCATCCCCCGCGGTGGGTACTAGACGCGGAAGGCGCCCCCGCGTTCGGCCTCCGTTGAGCAAGCCGACGCCGGGAATTGGTCGAGGAATCTCGCCGGAGTCTTTTCCGCCCGTCGCCGTCAAGCTCTGCTTCCTCTATGCGCGCCGCCGTCGCTGTCGTCTTCTTCTCTGCGCGCAGGTGAGCTCCACCCTCGCCGTCGAACATGAAGCAGCCGCGCCGTTGGATTAGAATCCAATGGCAGCGTACCGATTCGGGTCACTTAAGTGATCTGACGAGTAGGACCCACCTATCAGTTCGTTTTAAAACAATTCCCGCCCGGGCGAAGCGGTATCGGGCCAGCCCGTTCGGGTTCTGTAGGAAAATTGGCCCGTTCATTTAGAATTCGGTCCGTTTCGTTTTTAATTATTTCCCGCCTGTTTGAATTATTTCAAATATGATTCAGGTATGATTTTCAAACTTTAATTCCAAGAGATTTAGAAATCCTTTTAGCAAATGAATATGCGTTGGAAAGCTTAGGAAATGCTCTACCCTCTGAAACTGGTTAGAATTCAAATTGAGTTAGTGATTTAAATAATTAAGAATACTTGACCATAGCTTTATTAATCATAGGAAAATTCTAGAAAATTGTTTAAGCCTCCAAAAATTATGAAACTTGGTTGTGAACTCACTAATTAACTCCCCTACTGTTTAGTTCATCCTTAATCACTCAAACCTTGTTAGTGGTACCAATTAGATCCTAATCCAATCCTAGTTGGTAGCATAAAATGATAAATCTCTATCTTACACTTAGGATTAGTTTTTGCCCTCAATACCAATCCACTTAATTAATCTCTCCCCACTTGAACTAGTCCTAATACCCTTAGTTCAATACCAATGCTTAGAAAGTATACCACATATGGTACTTGGTAGAAAAATCTAACCTACCCTTAATGAAAACTTGGAAGAAACTTGTAACCCAATTCACTAAAACTCGAACATGAACTCTATTGTTTGAAAACAATGATGTGTGCTTGAAGTGATGTTAGTATTGTGTAGTGATTGTGTGTATTGTGTCTATTCGTTATTAGACGCTAGTGTTGCGGAGGAGGATATTGAGGGGAATTCTATCAAGAAGAAGAAGACTACCCCGGACACTTTGCCAACCAAGACAAGCCATCTTTGAATCATACTCCAAATGCCTAGTTTTACTATTGCATTCTACTTGTTTTAAGTAAATTGCATGATTGAATTGCTAGAGTAGAATGATAGATGTCTAGTGATATCTTGCTTAGCAAGAGCATCAAGCTGAGTTATCCAACCCTATTTAGGGGTGTCATTACTCAATGTAGTCGCTAGTCGCTAATAAAATTGAGGCCATCTCTAAGGGGAACCCTACTTGAACTTGGTGACTTGAACCTGAACACTTGAAATGGAGATTCTCCCTACATGATGGTTTTATGAAGGAAAAATAATCTTGACTAGGATTATGGAACCTATTTGCTAAATGATAATAAGTGATGTACCATGTGAGCCAACCATTACCGTACGACCACACTACCCCTAAATGGGAAGGGCTTAGTCCGTAGCTTGTTTACCCTAGTATAGGGAGGCCTTGTATCATCCTTTATAGAAGTGCACCATGCGCGGGTACTTCTGAACCGAGTGGAAATTCCATTCATCCAGCATCCTGGAGCGGGCAAACTAGAGAATGCCAGAACGGAGATGTCCGTGTCTCGGGCTCTAGGAAGGATCCTATACTAGAGTGAGCAAGTGAAAGAGTTTGTTTGATTATCTGAACCTCGCATACTTTGTGTATGACGATCCGTGGATTTCTCCCGGCAGATGTATCGAATCTTGTGGGTAAAGTTACCCCTCTGCAGAGGTTTCAAAACTATTCGAATAGCCGCGTCCTCGGTATGGACAGTTGGCAAACTGTACTTGACTTTTGTCAAGAATGATAATAACTTATGGTATGGTGAACTTGTGAATGACTTGACTTGACCTTGATATTGACACACTTGAAGTTCCTCTTTAGATTCAACTTAGAGAACTAAATCTCTTCTCTACCAATGACATTCTTGGGAAACAAAACTAGCTTTTGCAACTAAACTTAGTGCTTCGTCACCATATCAGCCTTGCATATCTACTTCATCCTTTCATTTATGAGATGGTTGGCGAGTGCATCCAATGTACTCATGGCTGTGTCCTGGCTATCAACTTGGCCAGACTATGGGGAAAAGTATCTGGAGGAAGGTATGAAGAAGAGTATCAGAACTAAGAACTTCTACTGAGTCGCCATTGCCTGTAGGGTGAAGGCATGGACCCGAAGATGTTATTTCCGCTGCTATATTGTGTTGTAATATGAACTTGATCACTATGACCATTGTATTTGAACCATCGTATTGTAATGTCTATGGAACTGGTTACCAACTAGTTATGTGATCACAACAATGATTCTAGGATTGTGGTGGAATGCATAACGGGCACTTGAATTTGTGATAAATTCGGGGTGTCACAGAGCTTGTGTAGACTGCGGCCTAGGCTTTTGCATGTTGTGCTTGATGTCTTTTGATAGTATGCTTAGTGGTTTTGCTGTAGCATGACTTGTCTCAAATGACTGAGATTGCTTAATGAGCCTTTGAAAAAATCATGTTGTTTTAGTTCCTTGGAAGCATTATTTTGGTTTTCTCCTTTATGATTTATTTGGGTTGACTTGGCGCATGCTCACACATGTTAGACTCATACAAAGTCACCATTGCCTCTATGATCATTTAGTTTTTGACTTTGATGCCATTTATGCTTCTTTTAATGTCGGTTTGTCGCTATGCATGATTATGGCCGTTATTCCTCTCTTAGTTGGTCGCTCCAGTCTTTTGCTAGCCCTCATTTTGTACTGAGTATGAGCTCTACTCGTGCATCCAACTCCTAAAAACCAAGTTGCCAAAGTGTCCACCATACATACCTATTAGCAATTTGCTATTCCAAAGTACATTTGACTTGCTTTTATCTATCCTTCAAATTAAACTCTTTTTGGTGTTATACGAAAATTGGTCAGTAAAGCTCTCATGAACTGGATGGCACACTTTACTTTTCTCGCTTTAAAATTTTGACATTGTGGTCTCTTATGTTGAGTTGTTATGCTTGCAAGTTGTAAGTTGGGAATTAGCCCAGCCATGCCGTCATGGGGCAAGCTTTCAACATTGCACTATCTTTCATTTGAGTTGATATCATAATCTTTTGTTTATGGATACTCGCGATGTGAAATAAGTTGAGAATCTTGCGGGATCATGGAGTTTTTATATGTGTTAGGGAAACGCCTGGGCCGCTAATCTAAGCCATGCTTAATTCATGGTGGAAATTTACAGCATGCCCATAGTGAACATTCGATGATGCATCTTGCAATAAAAAGCTATACCAATGGTAAATAAAAGAGATGCCGAGGTGTTCATTGTCTATTTGTCCTGTTATTTTGATGTGGGCTTGTTCCATGTCATCGGGCACGGAGGTACCCCGTTGGCAGTTCTCGATGATACACATATATTTACAATGACAAGAGCTTGCTTGGGACTCTAAGTCGAGTAGCATGAGGTTTGGGTATTCGTATTTCACGGGACACGAGGTTTTCAACTTATGATTTGTTAAGCATATGCAGCATAAGTGTTCTCGCATTAACTTTAACCATTCAAGATGCTTATGATGGGGGCAATGAGAGCTCAAAGCCGGTAAGTACCATAATTTTTGAAGGTTTATAAAACTTGCAATCACTGCTTCCCTCCGCGAAGGGCCTTTCTTTTACCTTTTATGTTGAGTCACCACCTTCTACCTTTATGCACCATTAAGAGAGCATAGTTGTCATTCTGAGTATAATGTGCATTGTCCCAAAGTTTTCATTGATTGATTCATATTGTTGGTTTCACTTGTTCTTAAATTACTTGTATCTTGTCGCCCTCTTAAACTTGAAGGTGTCCTATGCATTTATGCTTGCTACTCCATGAGGGACAAGCTGAAAACCATTTGTTTTTTTCCTTATGATTTGAACACATGTTTGACTTTCATTTTTCATTTTCATGATCTTTTGTTTGTGTTCATTTTCATGTTATAACATGGTTGCTAAGTTTCTTCTATCAAGATTATATCTTTCATGACCATGTTTTAAGTTCTTTTGATCCCAGCGCACAATGCTTACATTTATGGTCAAGATTGTGTAGGTGCATGTCACCTCAAAAATTATTTCTTTTGTTATCACTTACCTACTCGAGGACGAGCAGGAGTTAAGCTTGGGGATGCTGATACGTCTCCAACGTATCCATAATTTTTGATGCTCCATGCTTGTTTTTACACCATTTGTTTAGTGTTTCGTTACACTTCGTGGCATTTTATGCATTTTCCGGAACTAACCTATTAACGAGATACCACAGTGCTAGTTCCCTGTTTTCTGCTGTTTTTGTGTTTCAAAAAGTTACATAGGAAATATTCTCAGAATTGGATGAAACCAAGCCAGTCATCCAGATATTTCACGGAGCTTCCAGAACACCGAAGAGAGATGGAGCCGAGCCAGAGGGTGGCCACACCACAGGGTGGCATGGCCTAGGGCTCGCCTGCGCCCCCTGGTGGTGTGGCCCCCCTGGTCCACTTCTGATGACGCCCCTTCATCTATAAAGACCCCCGACGGGAAAAACCTAAAGACCCGATCACTTTTCCAGAACACATTGCGATCCACCGCCCCGTCGACCCAAAGATCGGGAGGGTCCAGAAGCTTTCCCGACACCCTACCGGAGAGGGGAATCGCCACCGGAGGTCTTCTTCATCGCCATGCTTGCCTCCGGCGCGATGTGAGTAGTCTACCTTGGACTATGGGTCCATAGCAGTAGCTAGATGGTTGTCTTCTCCACCATGTGCTTCATGTTTAGATCTCGTGAGCTGCTTTACATGATCGAGACTACCTTTATGTAATTCTACATGTTGTGTTTGTTGGGATCCGATGAATATTGTGTGTGATGATTGAGTTGATGTACTAAAATTTATCTTATGTTATCTCTATGTTGTTTATGATCTTGCATGCTCTCCGTTGTTAGCAGCTATCTTGGCCGAGTAGTTGCTAGTGACTCCAAGAGGAGGTATTTATGCTCGATAGTGGGTTCATGCCTCTATTTAATCTGGGGGAGTGACAGAAACCTCTAAGGTTGTAGATGTGCTGTTGCTACTAGGGGGGGAAAACAACATTCATATGCTCAAGGGCATATGCTTTGTTTACATTACACACTTTGCTTAATGCAATTATCTGTTGTTTGCAACTTAATACTTGTGGAGTTCTCGGATTGATTCGCCACAAGTGGATTATTAGTTATAGATGCAGTTGGATGGCGGTCTATGTATCTTGTTGTAATGCCCAGAGTAAATCTCATAGTGATCCTCTCGACATATGCACGTTGTCTTTATTCTATCAATTGCCCACAATGTAATTTGTTTACCCAGCATGTATTATTTTATCTTATGAGACACCACTAGTGAACTGTGGACCCCGGTCCTATTTCCTTTATATTGCTATCACCTGTTTACTTTACTCGCACTGTTTACTTTACTCGCATACTATTACTATTTTCCACTCTATATGCTCATCCCTTTGTTTCAAGCAAACCGGTGAGATTGACAACCTCATCGTAAGTTGGGAACAAAGTATTTTGTTGTGTTGTGTGCAGGTTCCATGTTGCTACTGGTTGAAGATGCGCTAACAAGTTATCGTTAACGGCGCCCTTGTTAGAGAATCACGCAGCTAGCGGGCATCACCTTCAGTCGTATTGGCTCCTTCCTCTCCTGACTGACATACCTTGGTTTCTTACTGAGGGAAAACCTTGCTGCTATATTCATCATACCTTCCTCTTGGGGTTCCCAACTGGACGGTGAAAAACTATCAACACCGTACCGCATTAGATCGCCGCATTTTCCTTCAGAGTAAAGTCGTAAGGTCTCTTGGGAGGAACCTTAGGTACTCTTGGGAGGGGCTCCTGTCGACGGATTGGTGATCGGTTATGACTCATCGATGGAGCGGCGATGGTACGCTTCCGCTTTTGGCTCTGAGCCTCAGTGGGCGGAGGCGGGAGAAGGCTGACGAGCTGGAGAAGGCTAGTATGCTAGAGAAGGCTGACGCGGCAGAGATGGCAGAGAAGGCTGAGGCGGAGATGGCGAAGAAGGGTGACGCGACGGTGGAGAAGGGTGACGCACTGGAGACCTTGGTGTCCAATTTGGAAGCACGATGTATTCCTTTAGCCATAGAACGGTGGTCTTCTTGGCTTCTCCCAGCTCATACAAATCCCCTTCACCCACAGGGTAGTCAAGCTTCAGCTGCTCAAATGTGCTCATAACTTAATCCACCCCGGCAACAGCGTAGCCATGTGGAACCGGACAGCAATGATAAGTTGGATTAGGTCCAATAATGGGTAAGGCATAGCCGACCACCACCTTCATGGTTATGTTCACAACTTTCACATGTAGCTCGCAAGGTGTCGACTCCGTGATATCCTCCACTGGGTAGCGGATCACCGGTTCATCATCATCATCCCTCGGGAGCTCCGTGGAAGCCATGCTGCTTTTCCGCTAAGATGCTGGGCTGGTAGCATCATGTGTAGCTTCTATCTGCGGCTGAGATGCGGCGGTACCTTGCTGGCTCATCCGGTTTAACAAATCCGTATGCCGCTTTAGCTGTTCTTCTATCTGAGACATGCGGTCTGCCTCCCTTTCCTTTCTTCTCTGATGGATTCTATTGGGAATTTTTTCCTTTTGACGGGAAACCCGAGTTTCCATGGTTTGGAGCCTAGTGTGGTTCATGTTCGTCCTAGGTGTTCATCATTCCCAAGGGCGCATGTGAGCTCATCCTTCTCTCTTTCAGGATGGAACCTCCCCTCTTAAACATCCTTTGATGCGCTTCTAAGGGCATCAATGGGAAGGGGTCTTCGTCATGCTTTTTTGTATATATACACTTCCCTTCTGAGTCCAACTCCCTCCATGCCCGTAAAACCAATCCCTTGACCGATTGTTCCATTTCAATGTCTTCAGAATCATCCCTTTAGCAATTTGATCGTCCTTCATTTTCTTCCACTTAGGCTTGCCAGACTTGTAGCCTCCTTGCCCCATAGTATGGTGATATTTCTTTTTAGCAGCATTTTTCTTATTTATTTCTGACCTTTTCTTAGCTGCCTCCGAAGTCTTGTACTCCACGAATGCGTCCCAGTGGTCTTTTATCTTCTCATATGCTCAGTGAACACCGTATTTTCTTCTGGACAAATTCCTTGTCCAATCTTTTCTTCCAGTTGTTGAATTGTAGTGCCATCTTTGAAAGATTCCACTTCTTAAACTTTTCGCTCTATGATATTCAGATGATGATCCTCGTCATCTGAATCCTCCTCATTTGGACCCACCTCATTTTGATCTGCCTCTGGCGCCGCCGGTAGGGTAAAATTTACCATGAGCTTCTTCCAAAGCATATTTTTCAATCTCTTGCGGACATAGCTAACTGGTTCCATCTTGTCTTCTTCCATTCTCGAATGGTGATCGGAATGTTGTCCCTAACAAGAACTCTGCATTGTCTTGTAAATTTATTTGTGTGAGCCGTGGGAGCAATCGGTTCGCCATCTTCACTGATTTCTTCGATCTGGTACTGACGAGGTTTATCCCCGGCAATGCCCATGTCGAAGGGCTTTCGATCTAGGAAGCGTATTGGGACCTGGCGAACTCGACGGCGATCAGACGAAAACAGAGAGACGCAAGGATTTACCCAGGTTCAGCCCCCTCGAAAGGTAAAAGGCCTACGTCCTGCTTGTCTGACTTTGTATTGATAGGGTGGCGATGATGATGGTGTTACAATGGCGGCGCAGATTGGATCTGGCCGAAAGTGGAGAGCTCAAGTTGTCGAGCGCCCCGGCGTGAGGTGGGTGGAAGTGAATCTACGGTTTCGAGACTTCCCTCCCAGCCTTTTATAAGTTAAGGCTAGGTCTCAGGAGTGTCTCTCAAGCCAAGTACAGATCGGATCGACCGAGACCTAATCTAGCCTGGACTCCTCGAAATCTTGCTTATGCACCAAGTAACGCTCCTGGACCGTGATGTCTACGCACTTCTATTCTTGTAGACACTTGTTGGGCCTCCAAGTGCAGAGGTTTGTAGAACAGCAGCAAGTTTCCCTTAAGTGGATCACCCAAGGTTTATCGAACTCAGGGAGGTTAGAGGTCAAGCTATCCCTCTCAAGCAACCCTGCAATTACGATACAGAAAGTCTCTTGTGTCCCCAACACACCCAATACACTTGTCAGATGTATAGGTGCACTAGTTCGGCGAAGAGATAGTGAATACAAGCGGTATATATGATTATAAGTAGCAAACGTGATGTGAAATAAATATCGCTGCAAGCAAACAAGTAACAAAATAGCAAGTAAACGGTGTGCAATGCTTGGAAATAAGGCCTAGGGATCATACTTTCACTAGTGGACACACTCCCAACAATGTAACATGAATGAACAAGTAACTTCTCTTTGCTAAGGTACTCTGAATTACTCTCCTATTGAATAAACACTAATCATCGCGTAGTGGCTACAGAAGCACCCCTTAAAGTTCATCAAGTACTTGACAAACACCACTCATAGCGATACCCAAATCAGATCACAACTCAAGATAGAAATCATTGCAACATAAACCAAGTACTAACACAGTGCACACACTCTCACCTTTACACCATGAAAGGAGGAATAGATCACTCAAACTATCATAGCAATAATTATTCTCATAATCCACAAGGGATCACAATCATAGCCTAAACCAAGTACCACCATGATGCACGCACTGTCACCGTTACACCATAACAGGAGGAGTAGATTACTTTAATAATATCACTAGAGTACACAAAATATCTGAATAATAACATGTACTTGTTCAACATGATACAAAGCTCACGATCACATAAAGATCACATCATGGGAGAGAGAGGTGAACCACATAGCTACCGGTAGAGCCCTCAGCCCCGGGGATGAACTACTCCCTCCTCATCATAGGAGATAGCAAGGTTGATGGAGATGGTGGTGAGGTCGATGGAGACGGCGAAGACGGCGATGGAGACCGATGGAGATGGCTCCGGGGGCACTTCCCCGTCCCGGCAGGGTGCCGAAAACAGAGACTTCTGTCCCCCAAAATTCGTCGGTGGCGGCGCGGAGCTACGGAACTCTTTCTGGAAATCTGATCGGGGGGTAGGTTTTTCCGTCCCGAGGCTTCTTATAGGCGAAGGGGCGTCGCGAGAGGGCTGCCAGGGCTTCCTCACACAGGGGTGGCGCGGCCAGGGCCTGGGCCGCACCAGCCCCTTGTGAGGGAGGCCTCTGGCCCCTCTCCTTCCTCTCTTCGGATGTTTGGATGCTCCCGGGAAAAATAGGACTTCTGGCTTTTGTTTCGTCCAATTCCGAGAATATTTCCTGTGTATCACTCTGAAACACAAAAACAGCAGAAAAACAGGGAACTGGCACTGTGGCATCTTGTTAATAGGTTAGTTCTGGAAATCGCATAAAAACGCCACGAAGTGTAACGAAACACAAGGCAATGGTGTAAAAACAAGCATGGAGCATCAAAAATTATAGATACGTTTGAGACGTATCAGCATCCCCAAGCTTAACTCCTGCTCGTCCTCGAGTAGGTAAGTGATAACAAAAGAGTAATTTTTGAGGTGACATGCACCTACACAATCTTGATCATATATGTAAGCAGTGGTGAGCTGGGATCAATAGAACTTAAAACATGGGCATGAAGATATAATCATGACAATAAGAACTTAGCAACCATGTTGTAAACATGCAAATTGAACACAAACAAAAGATCATGATAATGAAACAATGAAAGTCAAACGTGTGTTCAAATCATAAGGAAAACATACAAGTGGTTTTCAGCTTGTCCTTCAAAGAGAGCAAAACATAAATGCATAGGACACCTTCAAGTTTAAGAGGGCGACTAGATACAAATAATTTGAGAACAAGTGAAACCAACAATATGAATCAATCAATGAACTTTGGGACAATGCATATCACACTAAGAATGACAACTATGCTCTCTTAATGGTGCATAAAGAAAGAAGGTGGTGACTCAACATAAAAGTAAAAGAAAGGCCCTTCGCAGAGGGAAGCAGTGATTTAAACATGTGCTAGAGCTTTTCATTTTGTAAAACAGAGAGATAAAACTTGATTTTGAGAGGTGGTTGTCTTTGTCAACGACTGGCAATGGGGTTCTTACTATCTTCCATACAAAAATGAAGCAAGTTTTTGAGAGAGAGATTGGCACTTTGGTGCTCTTTTATAAAACTTGGCACTCCTCCCCACCTTTTTCCTTTCACAAACCATGGCTAACCGATTCATCGGGTGCCCACCAACATTCACTTTCCATGGAGGAGTGCCTTTTTTCTTTCTTTTTTTCACTTTTTTTCTTTTTGGAATAAGCAATATGGAAGATAGCAAATCCGACCACTACGTCCCCATGAGCTAAAAACAGTGGCACAAAACGAGAAGTAGTTGAAAGTTTTTGAAAGGTAGCACATGAAAATTTTACTTTGGAATGGCTTACAAATACCATGCATAGGAGTTTATAGTGGACACTTTGGAAAACTTGGCTTTTAGGAGTTGGATGCACGAGTAGAGCTCATACTCAGTACAAGGTGAGGGCTAGCAAAAGACTGGGAGCGACCAACTAAGAGAGCAATAATGGCCATAATCATGCAAAGCGACAAAGCGACATTAAAAGAAGCATACGATGGCATCAAAAGTCAAAAACTAAATGATCATGAAGGCTATTGGCGACTTTGTAAGAGTCTAACATGTGTGAGCATGCGCCAAGTCAACCCAAATAAAGCATCAAGGAGAAAACCAAAATAATGCTTCCATACAATAAAAACAACGCATGATTTTTTCAAAGGCTCATTAAGCAATCTCAGTTATTTGAGACAAGTCATGCTACAGCAAAACCACTAAGCATACTATCAAAAAGACATCAAGCATGACATGAAAAAGCCTAAGCCGAAGTATACACAAGCTCCTTCTTGTACCACTATTTTGCACAAAGCTTTTTCTCTTTTCCAACACCATTCGAACTTTTTAAATCCAACTCTTTTGAGGAAAACCAACATGGTCCAGAGGCAAAAATACACCTTGATAAATAAATATAACAAGATCTGAACACAAATCAAGGTGAAAAACAAAGGCTAAACGCAGTAGCAGAAAAATAGAACACTCATTGAACGATAAGAGTGAAAATTAGAGTGTTCTTGGCAAATGAAAAGCGAGTTCATCTCCTCCAAAATAAACATGATGTGATCTAACCATTTATTGCAGCAAACAAACTAAACCAACTAAGAAAACTAAAACAACTGACGCTCCAAGAAAAACACATAGTGCATGAAGCAATAAAAATATAGTGTTTTGAAAGGTGACCTGATTTTTGCCGATGAAGAAGGGGTGCCTCGGGGGCATCCCCAAGCTTTGACGCTTGTACTTCTTGGATATTTCTGGGGTGATGCATGGGCATCTCCAAGATTGAGCTTTTGTCCATTCTTCAACTCATCTCATCATTCTCCAATCCCTACACTTGAAAACTTCCTTCATACAAAACTAAACACAAATCTATTAGCAACATTAGTGTAAGCATAACATATATTCAACCTCTTTTTGCTTCAGGTTTCAACTCAAAACCACCACATATATAGCAAATACTACTGTAGCAACCTCCCCACAAGTTCCATGATAAAAAGAACTCAAAAGAAAGCGATAAAGTGGCAAACACAAATATTGGCAGAAATCTGTCAAAACTGAAAAGCTAAAAAAGGTCGAATTTTTGAGGGATTTTCTGTTGTTCAAATCAAAAAGTGTTCAACTAACAAAAGTTTGGATATAACCTGGGGCATATGCACAAGAAATCGCAGGTCCAAAAGATATACAGAGAATTGATACGAATTTTTACGGTGTAGCACCGAAAGCAGTTTTAGGACAGCAACATCCCCAAATCTTTACCTCACTCAAATTAGAGGCTTCTCTTGGCACAAAAATGAAATAAAAAGGATAAGGAGCGGTCATTACAGTAGTAATGACTTCCAAGACTCAAATAAAAGAAAAAGTACTGAAAAATTAAACAATGGGTTATCTCCCAAGAGTGCTTTTCTTTAACGCCTTTGAGCTAGGCGCAGTAATTTGCAAAGATGCTCATGTGGGCGCCATATAAGAGCTTGAGGCAAATGCGCCATATAGGAACTTAAAGCAATAGAGAGCATCAAAAAGCAAGTATGGAACACATTTATATCTGAACCACTTCCTATGCATAGGAATCTTGTAAGAAAATAAATTAACAAGGCACATAGTAGCAAGCATGGATCGATAAAACAAGTGCCACTTCAAGATTTGCAACATAAAGAGGGGAAACTTAATATTATTGAGATCCATCAAACCATGTTTCCCTCTCTCATAATAACTTTCAGTAGCATCATGAATAGAATTAACAATATAACTATCACATAAAACATCCCTATCATGAGCCACATGCATAAAAGAATTAATACTCACCACAGGAACAATAGTAGTAGGAGCAGATTCAACAGAATAATTATTCTCATCACCATAATCATCATAAATAGGAGGTATATTGTAATCATAACTATTTTTCTCCTCAAAAGTAGGTGAACTGAAAATATTATACCCATCATCACAAGCTAGAGAACTACTATGTCGCAAAGCATATTCTTCAAACATATCATCATAAGAAGAAACATCACATATGGGAGATAAAATATTATCAGAGCAAATTTTCTCCACTAAAGCTGGGGAACTAAAAATATCATGCTTAACAAAACCAGCTTCCCAAGCTTAGACTTTTCTATAGCATTAGCAACAACGGTGTTCAAAGCATTCATACTAACAACACTATTAGCATGCAAATTAAGCTCCAAAGGTTTTTCAATTTTCTCTTCAAACACTTCATATCTAAACTCAGGAAAAAGACTACAGAACTCATTGTTTTCCATTAAACCTAACTAGTGAAAAATAAAAACAAGAAATAAAAAGATGTAATTGCAGAATATAAAGGAAATAACTTCGAGCACTCACACAGGAGGATGCGAGTACCTTTTACCTTACCTCCCCGGCAACGGCGCCAGAAAAGAGCTTGATGTCTACGCACTTCTATTCTTGTAGACACTTGTTGGGCCTCCAAGTGCAGAGGTTTGTAGAACAGCAGCAAGTTTCCCTTAAGTGGATCACCCAAGGTTTATCGAACTCAGGGAGGTTAGAGGTCAAAGCTATCCCTCTCAAGCAACCCTGCAATTACGATACAGAAAGTCTCTTGTGTCCCCAACACACCCAATACACTTGTCAGATGTATAGGTGCACTAGTTCGGCGAAGAGATAGTGAAATACAAGCGGTATATATGATTATAAGTAGCAAACGTGATGTGAAATAAATATCGCTGCAAGCAAACAAGTAACAAAATAGCAAGTAAACGGTGTGCAATGCTTGGAAATAAGGCCTAGGGATCATACTTTCACTAGTGGACACACTCCCAACAATGTAACATGAATGAACAAGTAACTTCTCTTTGCTAAGGTACTCTGAATTACTCTCCTATTGAATAACACTAATCATCGCGTAGTGGCTACAGAAGCACCCCTTAAAGTTCATCAAGTACTTGACAAACACCACTCATAGAGATAAACAAATCAGATCACAATTCAAGATAGAAATCATTGCAACTTAGACCAAGTACTAACACGGTGCACACACTCACACCTTTACACCATGAAAGGAGGAATAAATCACTCAAACTATCATAGCAATAATTATTCTCATAATCCACAAGGGATCACAATCGTAGCCTAAACCAAGTACCACCATGGTGCACGCACTATCACCGTTACACCATAACAGGAGGAGTAGATTACTTTAATAATATCACTAGAGTACACAAAATATCTGAATAATAACATGTACTTGTTCAACATGATACAAAGCTCACGATCACATAAAGATCACATCATGGGAGAGAGAGGTGAACCACATAGCTACCGGTAGAGCCCTCAGCCCCGGGGATGAACTACTCCCTCCTCATCATAGGAGACAGCAAGGTTGATGGAGATGGCGGTGAGGTCGATGGAGACGGCGAAGACGGCGATGGAGACCGATGGAGATGGCTCCGGGGGCACTTCCCCGTCCCGGCAGGGTGCCGGAACAGAGACTTCTGTCCCCCGAAATTCGTCGGTGGCGGCGGCGGAGCTACGGAACTCTTTCTGGAAATCTGATCGGGGGGTTAGGTTTTTCCGTCCCGAGGCTTCTTATAGGCGAAGGGGCGTCGCGAGAGGGCTGCCAGGGCTTCCTCACACAGGGGTGGCGCGGCCAGGGCCTGGGCCGCGCCAGCCCCTTGTGAGGGAGGCCTCTGGCCCCTCTCCTTCCTCTCTTCGGATGTTTGGATGCTCCCGGGAAAAATAGGACTTCTGGCTTTTGTTTCGTCCAATTCCGAGAATATTTCCTGTGTATCACTCTGAAACACAAAAACATCAAAAAACAGGGAACTGGCACTGTGGCATCTTGTTAATAGGTTAGTTCTGGAAATCGCATAAAAACGCCACGAAGTGTAACGAAACACAAGGCAAATGGTGTAAAAACAAGCATGGAGCATCAAAAATTATAGATACGTTTGAGACGTATCAGACCGCGTCAGGCCATAACCTTGATAGGCTTCGAAAGCTTTTCCTGAGACACCCTACCTGGGCCGAAAACCAGGTAGGCGAATGTCGGGGGCCCATCTGTCATTCCTTCGTCAGTAGCCCCCGAGAGCCTGGGATAGCCGAAGACTATGGCAGGGTCTCCTCCCGAAAGTCTCCATAGCCGCACCCGACATGAGCACTTAGCCTGTAAAGCTGTAAATGCATAGAAATCACTCGTATATTAAGCTTTGTTTGGTGCAAAATTTTCGAGTTACTCTCATTTAGAGCCTCAAAAGTGCTAAGTTGGGTTTGCAGAGGGATGCGCATAACCGGCCTGAGACTCACGCCGGGTCTCAGTTAATTGCATTGCTGCAAAGACATACGGTTAGCTTACTCAGATTCGAGTCCCCCGACTCGAACCCGCGTGGGCTGGTGCTACCCCGACCCGAGCCGCGTCGGACTTACCGGGTCGGAGCCCAGTTCGTGGTGAGGCACCCGATGCGTCCATCGGTGCAAACTTCATACCGTAGGTATGAAAAATTTCCAGCAGAGCGCGTTTGATACGAATACCGGGCCATCCGGTGTTGCAAACTGTGGACTTACCTTCGTATTTGACATACGGCATCCGAACTGGTACATTGCCACCGAAATTCGGGCATGTTGCTTGAGGAGCGTTGTTAGCTCGAAAGACAGGTTAGAACAAGATGATTCAAAGGTCCGAAGCTTGAACCCGAATCTCTGAAAGTATGACTGGGTTGAAAGAAACAGCTCGAAAGATCGCAGCCCTGCCTCGAACATCTCGAAGGCGCTGCTGGCCCGAAAGAGAGACTCGAGGGACCGAAATCCTGTCTCGAATACATTGAAGGCGCTGCTGGCCTGAAAATACAATTCGAGGGACCGAAATCCTGACTCGAATGCATCGAAGGCGCTGCTGGCCCGAAAATACAATTTGAGGGACCGAAATCCTGACTTGAATGCATCGAAGGCGCTGCTGGCCTGAAAATACAATTCGAGGGACCGAAATCCTGTCTCGAATACATCGAAGGCGCTGCTGGCCCGAAAATACAATTCGAGGGACCGAAATCCTGACTCGAATGCATCGAAGGCGCTGCTGGCCCGAAAGAGATAACTCAAAGAACGAAAAGACAGAGTCGTTGAAAAAACTTGGTGTAAATTTGAATGACGCAAAAGAGAGGTACACCAAGACCCTCGAAAGAGAACCCAGTTGAGACGCTGTTCAAGCATAAGAGGCACATACCTTCGAAACTCGAAAGAACCTGTGCCAGTCTTTGCCCTTCGAGTCGAAAGGGAAACAATCTACCCAGAGAAACGCGTCATTGCTGACGATAAGCCGCATCGAGTCGTCACCTCATCTTCTGCAGGACAGGCCTAGCCCTGCCAAGACGAGACGTATGGTGGGCCCTCAGGCCACACATCGCGGCTGTTGACAGAGTTTGACCACACGTCCCGCGCGTGGGTGAGAAATAACCGGCGCGGTTTCCTTGATTACCGTGCGTAGTGGGCACAGCGGCGCCCGCGTGCTGACACGTGGACGGTTGGATCAGCCCGGCCGTTTCCACTTCATCGTGAACGGCCGAGATCTGACGTAGATCTCTAGAGTTGGAATAAATGACAGTGGCAGGGTAACAGTCTGCCTCACACCGCCGCCATCGTCTTCTTCCTCGCGCAGTGCTCCTGCAGCTCTACCTTTCCATCCCCATTTCCGCGACCTTTGCTGCGCCCTGACCATGGGCAAGAGGAGCTCCACAGCCGCCGGCGCCGCTGCTGCCGCCAAGAAGGCCAAAATGGCCGACGCCGAGGGCTCCGCCGTCGGTCGCTGGGTCCAATCCAAGGTCGGGAACAAGGAACTATCCCAGGCCAAGAAGATGGGCCTCCTGAAGAACGCGCCGGCGGAATCGCTCGCCGCCGGCCCAGAGATCGTTCCCCGGCCACCCCTCGGGTTCCGGGTAATTTTCATCGCCTTTTTGCTGCGGGGTTTGTCTTTCCCCCCGCATCCTTTTCTTCGCGGCCTTCTCTTTGCTTACGGGATTCAGCTCCATGACCTGAATCCCAACTCTGTTCTTCACATTGCGTGCTTTATCACGCTTTGTGAGTGCTTCCTGGGGATCGAACCCCACTGGGCACTGTGGCGCCGAATCTTCGCGATTCGGCACCCTCTGCCCTATCAAACCGGCGGTTTCGGCATCCAAGTACGCCCAGACGTCGAGTATTTCAATCTCCAGACACCCGAAAATAATCCCGGGTGGAGGACGAAGTGGTATTATGCCAAGGACAAATCGTCCGATGGCGAAAGCTTCGGACTTGAGGAATTCCATCCCACCGGCGTTCTTCGACCTCGTGTTTCCTGGAGGCACGACCTTACGGACGAGGAGCTGAAGATTACAGAGCCGCTGATGGAGAAGATCCAACGGCTTCGAGCTACTCCCAAGAAGGAACTTTCGGGAGTCCAGCTTATTCGAACCTTCATCGAGCGTCGAATCCAACCGCTCGCTGCTCGAGCCCACTGCATGTGGGATTACAGCGATCGCCGGGACTCGAGTCGCATCTCCCAGGATGAGCTGCACGAGGCCGAAATCGACGAGTGCGTACGTGCCGTCATGAACATCAAGAAGAAGGATCCCGTGCCGAAGATTTTCGGCGCCGTAGCCTTTAGCAAAGCTTTTCCCCGTACCGAGGTATGATCATGCTTATATTCGAACGCCTTCCTCATTTCTTAGCCGGATCGTCTAGTGTCGCATGCAACCCTTTTCTTTGCGTAGGTGATAGGCGTAGCCCGGTGCTATCCGCCCCAGCCCGAGATGGGCGAATATCCGGGGCGTGATTTTGCCGAAGTGCCTGAAGGGTCGGCCTCTGCCGCTCCATCGCCGCCGAGGGCTTCGAAGAGACAACGAGTCGCGGACGTTGTCGAAGATTCGGAAGACTTCGACGACACTCACTTTTCTTCAGGGGATGACGACAACAGCGCTATCCCAGCTTCGCCTTTGAGCCGCCGCGCTCCCCCTCGAACAGACAAAAAGGTTCTCCCGAAGTTCAGGATCGACGCTTCGTAAGTGTTGCTTGTCGAACTTGTACATCCTCTGGTCATACTTCAAATTAATTGTCTGATTCTCTCATTGATGCTTGTTTCAGTTCTTCCTCCGAGGAAACGTCGACCGGCCCCGGGGATCAGTACCAGGTTCGGCCCCATGATCACGCCCTCGAACAAACAGCAGATTCACAGGAGAGGGCCGCCGACGCCGCTGCCCCCGAAGTCGCTCTGGCAAAGCCTTCGACCTCTTCCAAGAAGAAGACAATGGAACAAGAATTCGTGCTTGTCTCCTCGTCTGATGGGCCCTCCGGTCCTAGCAATCATGTAAGTCCGATTCCTTTCAACTTTCGCTTCGCATATTTGACCATTAGTAGCCCCCGAGGGTGAGTCAAAGTGTTTACACTTGGGCTTGCCCTCCGAACCATGATTCGAAGGTTAATTTTTCGCCCCACTTTCTTTAGCCTATTGTTAGGGACTTGTCGAAGGTTTGTAGGAGCTTCTTCGCCTTAGAGGAAGAGAATCGAAAGCTGACTGAACAGCTTGACGAGACTCGACGTGAGTGGCGCCCCCTTCCTTGTAAAATTCGGCTTTGTGTATATTATGATACTTCATTTGCTGAACGCCTCCTTTTTCTGGTTAGGGATTGGGGCCCAGGCTGCTGCTGACAAGACCTCCCTGAAATCTCAGCTGGACGACCTTGCCACTGAGAATTCGGGCTTGAAGGCTAAGGTCATCGAGCTGAACGACGAGATTGCCCGACTGAAGGGCGAATCGTCCGAAGCTGAGGAACGTGCGAAGAGAAGCCGTCTGGATGCCGAAGCCCGAGAGGGAGAGCTAACCCGGCGACTGCAAACTTCGCTTGACGCCTTACGTGGTAAGTCCTTCGAGCTTTGTCCGGAATGATTTTTCGTGTCGAAAAGTCCTGTTGTGACCTGGCTGTTTTCTTGTTCGTGTAGCTGCTGCCAAATTAGACGCCGGAGCCATGAAGGGGCCTGCTGGAATCGAATCCAGTATCGGCTTCGCCGAACACCTGAGTCGCGAGATTATCAACCTCTTAGCGTGGGTGCGGTCGACACTGGTTCGCGTTCGGGATACATCTGTACCCGACTCGGCCAGCGACACCATGGCGGGGATCCTTGACGCTGTGGCGGTGAAGGCGAACGGCGAGGATCCGTTACTTGCCGCGGTACGCCGTCAGGTAACCATCGGCACCGAGTCTGTCTTCTCCATGATGATGATGCACGACGTGGAGTTCGATGCTGACAAGGTTACGAGCACATACCCGAAAGATAAGGACGGACGTGACAAATCCGCCAAGACTTATGTCGCTCGTGCTCGTGAACTGGCTGCTCGACTGACGGGCTTCCTGGCCGATAGGAACGAGAAGCGTGCAGCGGCTAGGGCTCGAAAGCGTGGCGCGTCCGCCGCACCATCTAGCAAGGCTGGTAGTTCGGCGTAGTGCGAGCAACGCTACTGGGGCCCGCTTGTAATTAGTTTTGCTGGTCCATATCGAGGGCTGTGACCCCGATTAGAACTATTTCTGCTGTAAAACTTGTTCTGCTGTTATGTTGATCTTCATGCCATTTGGTTGCCGTTGCTTGCGTGTGATGCTCGACTCCTCATGCAGGATCCTTCGCTGACCTCTGGTGCCTGGCCAGTTTCGTACGAAACGGCTGGCAGTACTTCTGGTGCCATTGAGCGAAGAGCGCCTTCCTTGGGCGAATTGTCGCTAATACGATCGTTGCGCGATCAGCTCCAAAATACGCAGCGTCAACTTAAAGTGGTTACCGCCAAGGTCGACGTCGCTCTGTCGAAAGCGTCGCACGCCGCGGGCTGCGAAAAATTTCTTCTCGACGAGATCGACAGCCTTGGGAAATCCCTGAAGTGTGAGTCTCTGAATTTTTTTACCATGTGTAGACTTGGATGTGCAGGTTTTGATCTTCGGCTTCTTTTCGCAGACGCGTGCCTTGATAGTGCAGCCGAGGCCCGGCGTGTAAATGCGCATCTTGTTGCCGCCCAGACACATGCCAACTCTATTGCTGACAACTTCTGGGCCGACCGGTCGAAAGCGATGAAGCTGACACTTCTTCAAGACAGGATTGCTCAAGCTGGTGCGTTGGCTGAGATGAGTCGAAGCGCCCTCGCCCTGGTGCACCAGGTGATGTTCCCTCTGAACAATCAACCCGAAGGTTTGCCGGCGCTGCTCGAACGCTTCGAGAATGGCAGTGCTATATACTCCTTTGTCCGGGCGCACCTGCGCAGTGGGGCTGTGGTCGCACTTGCTTTCGTGCATGCGCACTACCCTGAAATCGACTTGGAGCTTCTGAAGATGCCTCCTTCATCGCCCAGCGGTCGTTACAACATGGAGCGACATTATGCTGCTTGTAGAAGCACCGGCGACTGTATCGCTCGACAAATTGTCGTCGAAAGTGATCGGCAGAGGGCGGACCAGGGCGCCGCGGCGCCATGAACTATCCTTGTAGCTGTGTTTGTATCTCCAATGTGTGTATGTATATATCTTCTTTGTTTGCGGCCGAAAAGGCGGAGCTTTCGAGCTTAGGTCAGTTAGACGGAAATCGACAAGCGTGGGTCGAAGACAACGCAGTACTCGAATTCAGGTTCATAGAGCGCAATTCTCAAGTATGGGTCAAGATGTCGAGGCCCCGAGCGTGGGTCGAAAGGCCGAGCCCCCGAGGGTGGGTCGAAGGACCGAGCCCCCGAGCGTGGGTCGAGAGGCTGAGCCCCCGAGCGTGGGTCAAAGGACCGAGCCCCCGAGCGTGGGTCGAAAGGCTGAGCCCCCGAGGGTGAGTCGAAAGGCTTAGCCCCCGAGCGCGGGTCGAAGGACCGAGCCCCCGAGCGTGGGTCGAAAGGCTGAGCCCCCGAGCGTGGGTCGAAAGGCTGAGCCCCCGAGCGTGGGTCGAGAGGCTGAGCCCCCGAGCGTGGGTCGAGAGGCTAAGCCCCCGAGCGTGGGTCGAAGGACCGAGCCCCCGAGCGTGGGTCGAAAGGCTGAGCCCCCGAGCGTGGGTCGAAGGACCGAGCCTCCGAGCGTGGGTCGAAAGGCTGAGCCCCCGAGCATGGGTCGAGAGGCTGAGCCCCCGAGCGTGGGTCGAGAGGCTAAGCCCCCGAGGGTGCACAGATGTTGATTTATAGAACGGGGCAATTTGAACTTTATTGCTTGGTGCCGAAGGCACAATGTTGAGTGCGGACTGCTGCCGACACTTGATTACATGGTAGAGGGGGTAGGGGGGACAGCTTTGCTAGCTAAGGATAGAAGCGGCGCAACTGCGCAGCGTTCCATGGGTTGTCGACGTCTTTCCCCGTCTTCGGGTTGCGTAGACGATATGCTCCTCCTGGGATGACCTCGTGGATAAGGTACGGGCCTTCCCATGGTGGCTCCAGCTTCGACGTGCTTGTTTGCTTGAGTCGGAGCACAAGGTCGCCCGGCTCGAAAGAGCGTCCGCGTACCCGTCTGCTGTGGTAGTTGCGGAGGCTCTGCTGGTAGACCGCCGATCGAACGAGGGTGACGTCTCGAGCTTCGTCCAGCAGGTCTCGGGCGTCTGCTAACGCCTTGTCCGCGTCTTCCTCGACGTAGGCGGCGACGCGGGGTGCGCTGTAGCGCACGTCCGTGGGCAGCACGGCTTCTGCCCCGAAGAGCAAGAAGAAGGGCGTGTAGCCTGTCGAGGAGTTGGGCGTTGTTCGCAGGCTCCATAGCACCGAAGGCAGTTCCTCGACCCAGGCGCCTGCTGCGCGCTTGAGGGGTCGAAGCAGTCGCTTCTTCAGGCCTCCGCAGACGAGTCCATTGGCCTTTTCGACCTGGCCGTTGGACTTGGGGTGTGATACCGAAGCGTACTTGAGCTTGATGCCGAGGTCTTTGGCGAAGCCCTGGAATTCGCCCGAAGTAAAGTTGGTGCCGTTGTCGGTGATGATGCTGTTCGGAACGCCGTACCGATAGACGATGGACTCGAAAAATCTGACTGCCGTGATTGCCTCTTGGTTGGTGACCGGAACAGCTTTGATCCATTTGGAGAACTTGTCCACAGCAACGAGCAAGTACGTATGCCCTCCTCGAGATGATTTGGGGAGAGGCCCCACCTGATCGAGCCCCCATTGCGCGAAGGGCCATGCCACAGGGATGGTGTGCAGTTCCGATGCCGGCGCGTGCGGTCTGGTGGCGAACATCTGACACGCTTCGCAGTGCTGGACGATGTTCCTGGCATCGTAGAGGGCGGATAGCCAGTAGAATCCGGACCGAAAGGCCTTCGCTACGAGGGTTCGGCTGCAAGCATGATGTCTGCAGGTTCCCTCATGGATTTCACGGAGGAGGGCGATTCCATCTTCTTGCGCTATGCACCGCTGGAACACCCCCGAAGTGCTTCGCTTGTAGAGTTCCCCGTTGATTATCGTGAAGGCCTTTGAGCGCCGCATGACTTGTCGGCGGTGGATGGGGTCTTCTGGGAGTTCGCCCCTCGCCAGGTACGCCAAGTACGGCTTTGTCCATATTGCTTCGACGAGCATGACTGCGGCTGCATCCTTCGGGAGGTCTGCTACTCCTGCCGCTGGGGCGGTATTGGTTGTTCGAGCCCCCGGACATGTTGCTAACGCCGGGTCGGGTGTGGGATTGATCTTGACGGAGCGCTCGAATATCTCCTCGAAGAAGACACCTGGCGGTATTGGGAGGCACCTTGATCCGACGTTGGCCAGGTTATCTGCCTCCTCGTTGCTTTCCCTGCCGATGTGTGTTACTTCACAGCCCTCGAATTCGCCTTCGAGCTTGTCGTACATGGCGCGATATGCGATCATGTTTGTGCAGGTCGCGTCACACTCCTTCATGACTTGCTGGGCGATGAGGTTCGAGTCTCCGTGTATCTTGATGCGGGTGGCCCCGCAGGCCTTCGCCATGCGCATACCATGAAGTACGGCTTCATATTCTGCCTCGTTATTGGAGGGATTCGGGAAACGCATGCGGAGGACGTAGCGCATCCTGTCTCCTTGCGGTGATACTAGGACCACTCCTGCTCCTGCCCCCGAGACTCGCTTGGACCCGTCGACGAAAATAGTCCAGTTGTTCGACAGGTCTGGGAGCTCGGGCATCTGGGCTTCTGTCCATTCGGCTATGAAGTCCGGAAGGACTTGTGACTTGATTGCAGACTGGCGTTGGTACGTGATCTCCCAGGGTCCCAGCGTGACTCCCCATAGCGACACACGCCCGGTAGCGTTTGGGTTGTTGAGGATGCTGGAAACTGGGTTCGAGGCCACTACTATGATGGAGTGGCACTCGAAATAATGCGGCAGTTTCTTCCCCGTCATATAGATGCGTATGCCAACTTCTGATAATGGGGGTATCTTTGCTTGGTTGGCGATAGGACTTCGCTTAAGTAGTACACGGGCCTCTGTACACCGTGTTCTTTGCCTTCCTCTGCACGTTCGACCACAAGCACCGAGCTGACAACTTGATTTGTAGCCGCAATGTACAGCAACATTGGCTCTTTTTCTCGAGGTGTAACGAGAACTGGGGAGGTCGATAGTCGTCGCTTGAGGTTGTCGAACACGGCTTGCGCTTCTTCGGTCCACGTGAAGTTGTCTGTTTTTCTGAGCAGTCGATACAAGGGCAATGCTTTTTCGCCAAGCTTGCTGATGAAGCGGCTAAGCGCTACGAGTCGGCCTGTCAACTGCTGGACATGTCGAAGCATCTTCGGGGGGTGCATGCTGATGATGGCCTTTATCTTCTCTGGGTTGCCTTCGATTCCTCTCTCGGAGATCAGATAGCCCAGCAGTTGGCCAGTGGGTACTCCGAAGGAGCATTTCTTCGGGTTAAGCTTGATGCTATATCTGTCGAGGTTGGCGAAGGTTTCTCGAAGGTCATCGAGCAAAGTATCTGCTCTCGATGTCTTGATGACAATGTCGTCGACGTAGACCTCGACGTTGCGTCCGATTTGTTCCTTCAAGCATGCTTGCATACACCGCTGGTACGTGGCTCCAGCGTTCTTGAGCCCGAAAGGCATCGTCATGTAGCAGTATACCCCGTGTGGGGTGATGAACGCCGTCTTGTCTTCGTCTTCTACCTTCAGCCGTATCTGGTTATATCCAGAGTAGGCGTCAAGGAACGAGAGGCGCTCGCATCCTGCCGTGGAATCGACGATCTGGTCGATTCGGGGCAAAGGGAAGTAGTCCTTCGGGCAGTGTTTGTTTAAAGCTGTGAAGTCGATGCACATCCTGTAGATCTTGGTGTCCTTCTTTTCCACCATGACCGGTGGCGAGAGCCACGTGGCTTCCTTGATCTCTCTGATGAACTTGGCTTCGAGGAGGCGATTGATTTCTTCGCCCATCGACTTGGCCTTCTCTGGATTGTACCGTCGCATAGACTGCTTGACCGGTTTCGCATTGGGGAATATTTTAAGCTCGTGCTCGGCGAGTTCCCTGGGGATGCCTGGCATATCTGCTGGACACCAGGCGAACATCCTCCAGCGCTCACAGAGGAACTTGACGAGCGCGCTTTCCTATGCGGGGGAAAGGGAGTTCGACACCCGCGCCGTCTTGGTTGGATCAGTCGGGTGGATCTGGTGCTCTCGGGTGTCTTTGGTGGCATCGAAAGACAGCTCTGGGGCGTTCTGCTGTGCGGGTGGGTCGATGTCCATGATAGTGGCTTCCCGAATGTGGTGCAGTTCCTCGTGCACCCCGAAAGTCTGAGACATATCGTTGAAGTCCTTGTCGCAGTTTTCTGACCGCGCAAAGCTGCCGCTGATCGTCAGTGGTCCTCTGTTTGCGGGCATCCGTAACTTGAGGTAGGCGTAGTGTGGTACGGCCATGAATCGGGCGAACGCTGGTCGCCCGAGGATAGCATGATACTGCGAGGGCCAGTCGACCATCTCGAATTCGATCTTCTCCTTTCTGAAGTTTGCTTTAGTGCCGAAGATGACGTCGAGGTGTATCGCTCCCAATGGATACGTCGGCTTTCCCGGGACGATTCCGTGAAAGGAAGTCTCCATTGGCAGGAGATTGTTTAGTGGGATCTTGATCTTTCGCAGTGTGTCTGCGTAGATTAGGTTCAGGCTGCTGCCTCCGTCCATGAACACCTTTTTCGAGGTAAAACCCCCTATTTGTGCCTCGAGAACCAGAGCATGGTGTCCTGGGCGTGGGATCTTCGGTGGGTGATCCGACCGATCGAAACCAATCGGATGCTCGGACCAATTCAGATATTCGGGAGTAGCTGGTGGCGCATGCTCGGCGCGGAACACTTCTCTCGCGCGCTTTCGCCGGACTTTGTTCGTCGGGCGCCCCCTCTGAATCATGGGTACGAGACCTCTTGGTGGCGGGAACTCTTCTTCCTCGTTGGCCGGCTGTCGCTGCTCGGCTTGCTGGATCGTAGCGGCCTGATGGCTTTGCTGTACGACGTTTGTCGGTGGATTCGGCGGTGGCGGTGGGGCGTTGTAGGCTATCGCCCCTGCCACTGGTTGCTCGACATTCATTCTCTCCTGAAGTGCTCGGTTGAGGCGAAGGAATTCCCTGCACTCGATGAGGAGGTGTGCCAGTTTTTGTACTCCGTCCTTGTCGAGGTATGTGTGCCTTGGGCAGCCACTATCGAGCATCTCCTCTGCCGACATCTGTGGTTGTCGGCGACGCCACTCCTTGCTGGGCTTCGAATCACGACTGCTACTGCCGTAGTAGGTGTTTCCTCGTCGCGGTAAGTCGCGATTGTTGTCGCGGTCTTCGTGCACGTAGCCAGCTGCTACCATGTCTACGTTCTCCGTGTTGTCGTAGCGGCTTCGTCGGCCTTTCTTCCGGGATCCAGGATGGAACTGGTCCTTCGCATTGACGTCGCGCTCTACTGACCGACGGCGGCTTCTGGGAGCCGAGATGGAGTCTTCTCCATCGGCCCATTCGTTCGCCAGGCTCATGAGGTGATCGATGGTTCTGGGCTTGCAGCGTCCCAGCTCTTCCTTGAAGTCGCGTCGAAAAAGGCCATCCCGAAAGGCATCGATGGCTCTTTCGGGTGAGATGTTCTCCGTCATGTTCCAGAGGCTGATCCACCGTGAGATATATGACCTCAGATTTTCTCCGGTTCTCTGTACGCATAGGCGGAGTTCTTCGAACGACGTAGGTCGTCGCGAAGTGCCTCAGAAGTTTGCGATGAATGCTTGCCGAAATTCTTCCCAGGAGTGGATGCTATCTGGGGCGAGATTATTTAACCACGCTCTTGCGTTGTCTTTTAGATGCAGTGACAACAACTGGAGAGCATTGTCTCTAGATCCGCCGCTGATTTTGACAGCGGTCACGAAGTCATCTAGCCAAATTCGGGGATCCTGCTGCCCGTTGAACTTGACTACACCGTCGCTGAGTTTGATTCCTTTCGGCAATGGTGCCGAGCGAATCAGAAGGCTAAAACATTCTGCCCCGCAGAGTCCATCGCCAGGACTGCCGAACGTTTCTGCCTCGCGTCGCGCTCGCCCTTGGTCGACTCTATGCTGGGCCAGACCATGCCAAAGTTCTCCGTTGATAGGTTCGACCGCTTGCGTCCGAGGCGCTACAGCTGGCGCTGGTGCTGGGTGTCTAGCCTGTTCCGGTGGTGGAGCGGCTCTTGCTGCTGTCGCATCATGTGCTGAGCCAGGCGTGCCTTGCAGCACCCTTACTCCTTCGAGTGCTAGATTTCGCAGGTGTCGCATATGTTCGTCACCGTTAGACGCGTTCGCAGCAATGTATGCCACCGCCGCCATGATTGCTGCTTCCTTGGTCTTAGGCATTAACTCAGCTTCGTTGAATTCTGCCTCCAGGTTTCAAGTGACATTCTGCATATCGGCCCCCTGCCGAGTGCGCGATCTTGATCTGTGCTGAACGCTCGAAGAGTAATGTAATGATCTTTCTGCCCGCCTCCTGCTGGATGCGTCGGCCTCCTCTCTGCGTCGTTCCAACACTCGCCTATCAGCGCTGATCTGATCTTTTTGCTCCTGAACGACGAATCGGAGTGCAGCCAAATCGCTTGGACTTGGGTTAGGTCCGAAGTTTACTTCGCCCGCATAGACCCTTCTTGCAAACCGGATCTGGTCATGAGTGACCACCTGGCGACCGCTGTCTGCTCGGTTTCGACCGTCGTTGTCGTTTCCGTCGTTGTGTGATGCCATCATGCAGTGGCCCCCAGGCCACGGGGTCGAGTCATCGCTGATTTCGCCCAGCGCTGGAGGATAGACGTCGTCGCTTTCGACGTAGGGCCCGACTTCGACCATGAAGTCAGAGTCATGATCAGCCATATAGCCGTTGCTGGATGCGTTAGATTCGCATAGCGAGGCAGAGCTCACCGAATTGCCGATTTTCCCCTTAGCTTCGGGGTAGACGTCGTCGTCGTCATCGGAGCACGTGTAGTCCGAGTATAATCCCTCGACGTAGTCAGGATCATAGGGTGACGTGCGAAGCGTGAGGGCGTTGAGAGCCCGATCGCACTCGGATATCGTTGGGTAGATAGCTGTTGTACCTCCCCGCGGATCTTCACAGCCGGCGATCTCATGGAGTGAGAAATCTCCGGCGCCTATGTAGTGGTATGCGTCGCAGTCGACGCAGTATGCGGTGGTTGGGGATGGAGGCGGATCTTCGAAATCGTTCGACCCTACTGATGGGGTCGAAATCGTCAGTCTAGACTCCTCCTTCGACGGCGCTAGTGACGCGCTTGCCGGGGATTTGCCCCCGACGGATGGTGGTGTCGTCGCTTCGGCCACGAGCGGAGCCGATTCGCCGATGGAGAGCAGTTCCATTGCTCCATTGCTGCTCACATGGAAATTGAACAGTCCGAAGGCCATGTCGTAGCCTTCGGGCGCTGCCCTTGTCACGCATGGGACGGGGTCGATGGCGCTCACCGTCGAGGTGAGGTTGATGGTACTTGGCGAGATGCCATCGACGATAGTCGAATCGACGGCGCCAGTCTCGAGCTCCATCGGGCTGGTGTGGACGATGGCCGGCACAGCAATGCCAGCGAGGGTGTCGATGCCGATCTTGGAAGTGGTGTCGTCGTTGGTCGGCGCAGCGATGCCGACGGTAGCGTCGATATTGACGGGGATGTCAACGTTGGTCGGCGCAGCGATGCCGACGGCGGTGTCGATCTTGATGGGGGTGTCGACGTTGGTCGGCGCAGCGATGCCGACGGCGGTGTCGATCTTGACGGGGGTGTTGACGTTGGTCGGCGCAGCGATGCCGACGGCGGTGTCGATGCCGATCTTGGTTGCGGTTGGTGATGGAGCCGGCGAATCCGTAGATCCAGATCCCGTCGTCCCCACGGTCGGCGCCAATTGATGAGGTTTATCCCCGGCAATGCCCATGTCGAAGGGCTTTCGATCTAGGAAGCGTATTGGGACCTGGCGAACTCGACGGCGATCAGACGAAAACAGAGAGACGCAAGGATTTACCCAGGTTCAGCCCCCTCGAAAGGTAAAGGGCCTATGTCCTGCTTATCTGACTTTGTATTGATAGGGTGGCGATGATGATGGTGTTACAATGGCGGCGCAGATTGGATTTGGCCGAAAGTGGAGAGCTCAAGTTGTCGAGCGCCCCGGCGTGAGGTGGGTGGAAGTGAATCTAGGGTTTCGAGACTTCCCTCCCAGCCTTTTATAAGTTAAGGCTAGGTCTCAGGAGTGTCTCTCAAGCCAAGTACAGATCGGATCGACCGAGACCTAATCTAGCTTGGACTCCTCGAAATCTTGCTTATGCACCAAGTAACGCTCCTGGACCGCGTCAGGCCATAACCTTGATAGGCTTCGAAAGCTTTTCCTGAGACACCCTACCTGGGCCGAAAACCAGGTAGGCGAATGTCGGGGGCCCATCTGTCATTCCTTCGTCAGGTACCTTTCATGTTCTTCCAACCTTCTGGCCGGACCTCTTTTATTTATAGAAGAGTGGCTCAATCCAGAGGGCTAAAAGAAGAAAGAGCGTTAATATATGTATATACACAAATCAAATAATCCATCTATATAGAAGAGGCTTAATTAATTAATACACATCTACCTCGCTGGACTTTGTAATATTCAAGGTTCCACCAGAGCCGTCGGTTTCTCCCTCATCGGAGCCGGCGCGTTCTCCCTCATCGGCGCCTTCACCCTCACCCTCACTGGCACCTTCTCCCTCATCGGAGCCATCTCTTCGATTTTGGTCATCTCCCTCACCGGAGTTGTTTAGAAACAACGAGGTGACATCATCATCTCCATCGCGGATGATGTCCTCGATAATGTTTTCCTGGACTTCGTCTCTTCCGAGATCCATAGTTTATGCAAAGAATTATTACAAGTTATTATAATGCTACAAACACAACTATTCTCTATTCTAGGGTGTGCAAAGACTTAAAAGTTAACCGAGACCATTAACCGAGACCAATACCGAGACCAATATCCTAAATTTTACAGTGTGTGTGCGTGCATTTATAGAGTAAGTCACCGATACCGAGACCAAAAAAAGGGGGCGTTGGCCGCGCACCGGCGCGGTGGGGGAAGAGTTGGTCTTCCCTCCCCACCGCACCGGCGCCCGGCCAACGCCCCCATTTTCTAACAAATGCTAATAACTAAGAAAATGACATTATTTTCTAACAAATGCTACTAACTAACTAATTAACTAACAAATCCTAAAATAACTAAAGTAACTAAAAAAACCTAAAATAACTCAAATCCTAAAATAACTAAAATCCTAAAATTCTAAAGTTCTCTGCAGGGAATACATACTGCCGACAGCCGGCGCGGGTGGGATTCGGCGAGCGGGCGGGCGGTGCGGTGTATCGGCGGCGGGCACGGGCGGTCGTGTGTGGGCCGGCGGTGCGTCGACGGTGGGCAGCACAGTGCGGTGCATCGGCGCGCGATGTGGGCGTGGCGCGGGCGGGAGCGGCGAGCGGGCGCGGCGACGGCGGAGGCATGGTACATCAACGACGACGCGAAGTGGTGGAGTCCTCGACGGCGGCGCACAAAATTTGGGCAGCCTGCCGATGTCGCTCAACTCCTCGCGCTGGTCCTTAGGCGTTTCAATGTGGAGGGGGAAGGAAGAAAAGGGCAGTTATAAAGAAGATGGCTTTAGCAACGGTTGGTGGCTTCAACCGGTGCTAAAGCTCAGACCTTTAGCACCAGTTCGTGCCAGGAACCGGTGCTAAAGGGTACTTTCTGCGGGCACTACACTGCCACCCCTTTAGCACCGGTTGGTGGCTTGAACCGGTGCTAAAGGGTCATTTGAAAAGTTTTTAAAATTTTCTGCTGTTCCCGCCTTATTCCATATTGAAGCTATGATCAACATTCCATAATATTTTGTAAAATAATAAAAAATCAGAAATATACATATAGCATATCAAAATGTTTATTAAAAAAATATCTATGAAATAACAACACATTGAAATGTTGAAAATTATTTTGCAAAAATTAGTAGGCTTGCAAACAATTTAAAATCGGTAGGAGGCCCGCCAGATTGGAACTACAGGTACACGATATAATGCTCATGATTTTTTGTAAAAATCATTTTTAGGTTCACAATATGCTGTTTTATCGGAGATCCACCGCAAGTTTAGCGAGACTCAACCCCGGGCTATGAATCTTCATGCCTGCTGTTTTGAATATAATTTCAAACGGGCATCAGAATTTCAAAAACAATCCAAACAATGTGAAACCTTCTCGTGGTGTCATATTATGTGTTATAGTTGCAAGGAAAAGTATTAAACTTGGAAAATTGCAAACACAACAAAAAAACCTTCACAAAATGAGCTATCATGTTTGATGTTTCATGGCTTTTAGGCCAAATGACCAATGTTATGGCTAAAATTGTGGCATAGTTTGTGATAATGTGCCCATATTGTGCACATATGTGCATCTTGAGATTGCTTACGATGTTGTCGAAGGAAGTTTTCCTTTTCATTGCACAAAAAAGACATTTTCCATTTTTTAGGTGCCAAAAATGGGGTTTTTTATGAAGCAACCACCAAATTAAAGTTTCACATTGCTACCAAACCATTTTTCAAAAATACTATACCACCTTAGATGGAAAATTTCCCAGCTAGTGCATCTGAAACCTTTCCGTCCACACCTCATGAAAAAGACAAATTCCTGCCGAATTGGTAGGAGGCCCGCCAGATTTGAACTATAGGTACATGATATAGTGCTCATGATTTTTTGTAAAAATCATTTTTAGGTTCACAATATGCTGTTTTATCAGAGATCCACCACAAGTTTAGCGAGACTCAACCCCGGGCTATGAATCTTCATGCCCGCCGTTTTGAATATAATCTCAAACGGACATAAGAATTTCAAAAACAATCCAAACAATGTGAAACCTTTGCGTGGTGTCATATTATGTGTTATAGTTGCAAGGAAAAATATTAAACTTGGAAAATTGCAAACACTAAAAAAAACCTTCACAAAATGAGCTATCATGTTTGATGTTTGGCATAAATTGCACATTTAATACATATGGTGACCTAAAATGCCTTGGAGGCCATGAACCCTCCTTCGCGTATGTCCCTTGATTAGGATCGCTTTGGTCGTAACCATGGCGCATCTTCACCATTTAACGCGATGCTTGGGTCAATATTCACTCTGAAGGGCGGAATTTCATCAAACTTACTATAATCTTCTGACATGTCTGTCTTATCTTCAACTCCCATGATGTTTATTTTCCCTAAAAGAACTATGTGACACTTTGGCTCATCATATGATGTATTCAATGCCTTAAGTTTTCTATTTTTTGGTTTGGAGGACATGTCCTTCACATAGAAAACTTGAGCCACATCATTGGCTAGGACGAATGGTTCGTCTCTATAACCAAGATTGTTGAGATCCACTATTGTCATTCTATACAGCTGGTCTACCTTTACCCCTACTCCATCCAGCTTGACCCATTTGCACCGAAACAAAGGGACTTTAAAAGAAGGTCAATAGTCAAGTTCCCATATCTCCTCTATGTAACCATAATAGGTGTCCTTTTGCCCGTTGTTGTTTGTTGCATCAATGCAGACACCACTGTTTTGGTTGGTGCTCTTTTTATCTTGGGCGATCGTGTAGAATGTATTCCTATTTATCTCGTACCCTTGGAAAGTCAATATAGTCGAAGATGGTGACCTGGCCAACAAGTACAGCTGATCTCCAACAATGTTGTTATTTATGAGATGTGTCCGCAACCAACCGCTGAACGTCGCCATATGTTTATGTGTAATCCAGAAGTCAGACTGTGCCGGGTGTTGGGAGCATACAATATTCTTGTGTTCAGTGATATACGGGGCCACCAAGGTCGAACTTTGTAGAACTGTGTAGTGTGCTTGAGTGAAAGAAATCCCGTCCATACAATACATTGATTTCTTTCCTAGTGTGCCTTTTCCACTTAGCCTCTCCTCATGCCGCGATTCAGGAACACCAATCGACTTAAGGTCAGGGATAAAGTCAACACAGAACTCAATGACCTCCTCTGTTCCGTAGCCCTTGGAGATGCTTCCTTCTGGCCTAGCAAAGTTATGAACATATTTCTTTAAGACTCCCATGAACCTCTCGAAGGGGAACATGTTATGTACAAATACAGGACCGAGAATGGCAATCTCTTCGACAAGGTGAACAAGGAGATGTGTCATAATATTGAAGAAGGATGGCGGTAACACCAACTCAAAACTAATAAGACATTGGGCCACATCCTTTTGTAACCTTGGCAGGATATCTGGATTGATTACCTTCTGAGATATTGCATTGAGGAATGCACATAGCTTAACAATGGGTACACGAACATTTTCTAGGAGAAGCCCCCTCAATGCAACCAGAAGCAACTGCGTCATAATCACGTGACAGTCATGAGACTTCAGGTTTTGGAATTTTTCTCTGTCATATTTATTATTCTCTTTATATTTGACGAGAAGCGAGATGGCACCTTGATACTTGAAAGGACTTCAAAAAAGATTTCCTTCTCTGCTTTGGTAAGAGCGTAGCTGGCAGGACTTAAGTGACGCCCTTTATCCGTCTTGTTCTGTGGATGCATGTTGTTTGGGTCTTTCATACGTTGCTGGTCCTCCCGTGCTTCTGGTGTATCTTTTGTCTTTCCATACATGCCCAGAAAGCCTAGTAGGTTCACGCAAACATTCTTCGTAACATGCATCACGTCGATTGAAGAGCGAACCTCTAGGTCTTTCCAATACTCAAGCTCCCAAAATATAGATTTCTTCTTCCACATGGGTGCGTGTCTGGTAGCGACGTCATTTGGAACAGATTGACCACGAGGACCCTTTCCAAAGATTACTTCTAGGTCCCTGACCATATCAAATAAATCATCACCCGTACGGAGTTCATGCTTCGGCCGGTGATCTGCCACACCTCTAAAATGCTTTCCTTTCTTTCTTACGAAATGCGTGGTCATAAGAAATTGCCGATGCCCCAAGTACACAATCTTCTAGCATTTTTCCAAATATATACCATCAGTCTTATCATGTTCGTTTGTCCTGAAAGGTTACTAAGAGCAGGCTAATAATTGATAGTTACGAAAAGTAACGCTCGTAGGTCAAATGGCTCATTTTTTTGCTCATCCCACGCACGTACACCTGGTTTGGCCCACAACTATAAGAGTTCTTCAACTAATGGTCTTAGGTACACATCAATGTCGTTGTCGGGTTGCTTCGGGCCTTGGATGAGCACTGGCATCATAATGAACTTCCGCTTCATGCACAACCAAGGAGGAAGGTTATAGATACATAGAGTTGCAGGCCAGGTGCTATGACTGCAGCTCTGCTCCCCAAAAGGATTCATGCCATCTGTACTTAGACCAAACCTTAAGTTCCTTGCGTCTCCTGCAAAGTCCGGGTAGTCTCTCTCGATTTTTCTCCACTGCGACCCATCAGCGAGGTGTCTCAGCATCGCGTCTTTCTTACGGTCTTCTTTGTGCCATCGTAACAACCTGGCATGCTCTTTGTTTCTAAACAGATGTTTCAGCCATGGTATTATAGGAGCATACCACATGACCTTGGCAGGAACCCTCTTCTGGGGGGCTCGCCATCAACATCACCAGGGTCATCTCGTCTGATCTTATACCGCAGCGCAGTGCATACCGGGCATGCTTCCAAATTCTCGTACTCCTCACTGCGGTAGAGGATGCAGTCATTAATGCATGCATATATCTTCTTCACCTCTAATCGTAGAGGGCAGAGAACCTTCTTTGCTTTGTACGTACTGTCAGGCAATTTACTATCCTTTGGAAGCTTCTTCTTTATTATTTTCAGTAATTTCTCAAATCCCTTGTCAGATAAACCAGTCTCTGCCTTCCATTGCAGCAACTCCAGTGTGGTACCGAGCTTTGTGTTTCCATCTTTGCAATTTGGGTATAAATTTTGTTTGTGATCCTCTAACATGCCCTTTAACTTCCGCTTCTCATTTACACTTTTTGCTTCTCTGTGTACATCAACGATGGCCCGACGAAGATCATCATCAGGCTCATCTAATGCCTCTTTATCTTCAGCTTCTCCTGTCCATTCAGCTTCCCCCATTGCAGTATCACCGTATTCAGGGTACATATCATCATCCTCTTCTTCTTCTTCTTCATTGTCTTCCATTATAACCCCTCTCTCTCCGTACTTGGTTCAACTAATATGGCTAGGCATGAAACCTTTCCGAAGCAGGTGGGAGTGAAGGATTTTCCAGGAAGAGTATTCCTTCTTGTTCTCACAGTCAACACATGGACAACACATAAAACCATTCTGAATGTTTGCCTGAGCCACATCGCCAAAATTACGAAGGCCTTCAATGAACTCGGAAGTGCGTCGGTCACCGTACATCCATTGTCGTTGGTTCATCTGCATCATATAATTAAGTTTACCAAAACCATTACAGAACATCATAAATAGTGAAATGACCACTGTATATCGAAACATGCATTTGTATCAATGACAAATGAAAGGATAGAGTTGCTAACCTCGATCGAGGAGGAAAGAATGAGGACAAGGCCTAAGTATCGCTCGGGCACCTCATATCACTTTTATTTTGTGTGAGAGCTTAAGTAGCATCATGCTCTTAGGCATTTCATCAAACATCTCTTGTGCATAGGAAAAAATCAAACTAGCACACCCCTCTCACACCTTCCACAGGAAAAAACAGAGGAGAGGGCTGGTGGGTGGGTGTATTTATAGGTAGGATATTAAGCACCGGTCCATGCCCCAAACCAGTGCAAAAGGGCCGCCTTTAGCACTGGTTCAAGCCACGAACCGGTGCTAAAGGTCTGACGCCTGCCACGCGGCAGACGCGACACCTTTAGCACCGGTTTGTGACACGAATCGGTGCTAAAGGTTCCTTACGAGCTGGTGTTTAAGATCCGCGTGCTCCCTTTAGCCTCCTGGCCGCTCAAACCAGTGCTAAAGCACCCCTTTAGTCCGGGCTCGTAAGCCAACCGGTGCTAAAGTCTTTGGCAGCTCCAAACAAAAGCCCTATTTTCTACTAGTAAGTTGTTGGCTCGAGTGAATCGGTCATGCATGTAGTTAGGATGTAGTGAATAGCTGGGTTATTAGCTAGCTGTGTACGTGTGCATGGTCCGGGTCATGTGGATCGTGGAGAGATTTCAGGACCTGCATGTGTTATTGGGTTATGGCGTGAGTCTAGGCATTAGTAGAGGCATGCCTAAGGGCCAGCTCCTTGTATAATAGTCACTTTAAGTTAACTAGCATAGTGGCCCTCGCAAATGCGAGGGTATTATTTTTAGTGCATTGAAATTTTTTAATAAAATATTCTAGAAAAATGAATAAATATTTATTTTTAATTGGTAGGGCAAATAATTTTCATTTTATCTTCCCAGTATCAACTTCTTTCCTCATTCGTCCCTCACTTGTGAAATATTGTTGTGAGGGCATCATTTTTAGTGCGTTGAAATTTTTAGATAAAATACTTTGCTAGAAAAATGAATAAAAAATATTTTTGACTGCTTGGGCAACTATATAGTGACAATTTTCATTTTATCTTGTCAGAATTAATTTCTTTCCTCATTCGTCCCTCAATCGTCTCTCAATTGTGAAATATATATGTCCTCCATTTATTCTAAAATATGTTACATTTTAGAAAGTTGCAATCTCCAAGGTTAACTTTTAACTTTTTAATAGATATACTATAAATAATGAAAATTACATATTATATATATATTTTTGCAAATTTAATACTACTTACCTATTGTATATTTCTTTTCTTCGATGGGAGTTCACTATATTCTTGTCACAAATTTCTTAGCACACTTAATCAATAAGGAAAGTATGGATACATGTCCTCTAGATATAAACCATGTCAAACATGTAATTAATAATATTTCACGAAATCATTGCCAATAATTTTCGATCCAACCATTAAAATATTTTTGATGATATGGATTAATGTGATAGCTCTACTGAACATACATATATAATTTTTATCTTTTATCTTTATATATTTTATACTCATTCATGTGCACGTATATGCAATTTTGATAATATAGCTAGCATATCTGATGGAACGTGATAGATCCAGTGTATTTTTTTACATATCCACTATATATAGATAGCTGTCCAACCTGATGTAGGAGAAAAAGAAGATCTGGCTGGCTCAATTCCCGTATATCACATGGACTCTGTTTTGGTTCCATTAATTTACGTGACTTGTGTTAGCTATGTAGTAACGTGACACATCTGATGTCAAATTTTGTTTAGCACGGTTATGTAACTAATATTTTCCATTAAATCAAAGCCACTAATTTTAGATCTAACTGCTAAAATTATTTAGATGATGTGGATTAACGTGGTGTCTCTATTAGACAAATCCGTATTGTGCTTTTAGTATATAACAGATGGCAACTTTTACGATACCTTTTAGTACTCACGTGGCAGGACAAGTATGAATTCATCTAACGGTTCAGATTCAGCGATTGAGATTTGGCTCAGAAAGCCCAGCAAGTCGTAATTGTTGGAAAAAACTGTCGAAGGAGCCAGCCCAGCAATTCCCCAAGCCATAGGAGAGCGACGCCGCCGCATCGTCCTCGCACGCCGCCGCCCAACGCACGAGCACGTCGCTGCCTCCTCCACCGTGCACGTCGCCTCTGTCGAAGCCGTACGAGCGACTCTGCCGCATCCCCTTCGCACACAGCCACCGCCCACACGCCCGAGCACGCCGCCGCCAACTTCACTGCGCACATCACCTCCTCCACACCGGAGGCAGCATCCGTGGACGTTTCACGACACCGCCGAACTCACTTCCACTCTCCAAATCTGCCTGCATGGATCTGTCGCCGACGGCACCCCACACGACGCCCTGTTCGTTTGGGGTTTACTGCGAGGTGCGTTCTTGAATGTCGTGGTCCCTATTTCTGCATCCAAATATAGTACTATCACATATCCTTGTAAGCGTAGTAGATATAATTTCTTCCTTGTTATGTACATCCAACAGAAAGCATCTATGCTCATTCCTCCATACATAATTTCCCATACATGGAGACAATTGGGCTATTGTTTATATAGATAAGTGTCCTATTAATACAAATTTTGTAACAAATATGAGAGCACCCAATTAGATGAACCCCTTATGCAGCAAGTAACCCAGGAAAGCATGCATGTAGATTGATCGTGCAGCATGATGCTCGGTCTCTTCCATCAAGGCCATGTAGTAGGGTGTGACGAATTTCCAACAGAAATATTGTATTTTGTTTGTTTCTACCTATAACCTTTGCCTGCACAAAAATGCTAAATCTGAGAGCAACACAATTAGAGGCGCACCTTCTCAGCAGTTCTATATTTCTTCTCAAGGATTTTTGACAGTATAGGCTGTTGGGCTTCTTTTGCATTCACTATCAGCATTTCAAGCTCTTGAAAAGCATCATTTCTTTTACAGCCTAGCTTATTGTTGTCCATAATACAAGGAGAAGAAGAATTATAAATGGACCTTAAGTAACAGAGGAGAGATTCTTTGCCAACCAGAAAGTGTAGCTCATCTGCCCATGTGAGATGATCCACTTACTATCTTTCTGGACATAGGGTGACACTATGTTTCAATATTTCTTGGACTCCCATTATTGTTGTTCAACTGAAAAATGTAAATTATTGATATGTTGAGATTTTATTAAGTTGCATGTGCTCCTTTACCCATTACCACATTTCATCTTGTGATAGGGAATGATACGTCTCAAACGTATCTATAATTTTTTATGCTCCATGCTTGTTTTTACACCATTTGCCTATTGTTTCGTTACATTTAGTGGCACTTTTATGCATTTTCTGGAACTAACCTATTAACGAAGTGCCACAGTGCCAGTTCCCTATTTTCTGCTGTTTTTGTGTTTCAGAGTGATACACAGGAAATATTCTCGGAATTGGACGAAACCAAATCCTGAAGTCTTAAATCAAGGGGAAGCTTCCAGACATCCGAAGACCTGACGGAGAGGGGCCACAGGGGCCCCACACACACAGGTGGCGCGGCCAGGCCCCTGGCCGCGCCACCCATGTGTGAGGAGGCCCTGGCCCTCCTCTGACATCGCCCCATCGCCTATAATAAGCCTCGGGACGGAAAAACCTAAGGCCCTGATCAGATTTCCAGAAAGAGTTCCGCAGCTCCGCCGCCACCGTCGACGAATTTCGGGGGACAGAAGTCTCTGTTCCGGCACCCTGCCGGGACGGGGAAGTGCCCCCGGAGCCATCTCCATCGGTCTCCATCGCCGTCTCCGCCGTCTCCATCGACCTCACCGCCATCTCCATCAACCTTGCTGTCTCCTATGATGAGGAGGGAGTAGTTCATCACCGGGGCTGAGGGCTCTACCGGTAGCTATGTGGTTCACCTCTCTCTCCCATGATGTGATCTTTATGTGATCGTGAGCTTTGTATCATGTTGAACAAGTACATGTTATTATTCAGATATTTTGTGTACTCTAGTGATGTTATTAAAGTAATCTATTCCTCCTGCCTTGGTGTAACGGTGACAGTGCGTGCATCATGGTGGTACTTGGTTTAGGCTATGATTGTGATCCCTTGTGGATTATGAGAATAATTATTGCTATGATAGTTTGAGTGATCTATTCCTCCTTTCATGGTGTAAAGGTGAGAGTGTGTGCACTGTGTTAGTACTTGGTTTATGTTGCAATGATTTCTATCTTGAGTTGTGATCTGATTTGGGTATCGCTATGAGTGGTGTTTGTCAAGTACTTGATGAACTTTAAGGGGTGCTTTTGTAGCCACTACACAGTGATTAGTGTTATTCAATAGGAGAGTAATTCAGAGTACCTTAGCAAGAGAAGTTACTTGTTCATTCATGTTATATTGTTGGGAGTGTGTCCACTAGTGAAAGTATGATCCCTAGGCCTTGTTTCCAAGCTTTGCATACCGTTTACTTGCTATTTTGTTAATTGTTTGCTCGCAGCGATATTTACTTTAAATCACATTTGCTACTCATAATCATCACTACTACTTGTATTTCACTATCTCTTCGCCGAACTAGTGCACCTATACATCTGACAAGTGTATTGGGTGTGTTGGGGACACAAGAGACTTTCTGTATCGTAATTGCAGGGTTGCTTGAGAGGGATAGCTTTGACCTCTAACCTCCCTGAGTTCGATAAACCTTGGGTGATCCACTTAAGGGAAACTTGCTGCTGTTCTACAAACCTCTGCACTTGGAGGCCCAACAAGTGTCTACAAGAATAGAAGTGCGTAGACATCAAGCTCTTTTCTGGCGCCGTTGCCGGGGAGGTAAGGTAAAAGGTACTCGCATCCTCCTGTGTGAGTACTCGAAGTTATTTCCTTTAGATTCTGCAATTACATCTTTTTGTTTCTTGTTTTTATTTTCACTAGTTAGGCTTAATGGAAAACAATGAGTTCTGTAGTCTTTTTCCTGAGTTTAGATATGAAGTGTTTGAAGAGAAAATTGAAAAACCTTTGGAGCTTAATTTGCATGCTAATAGTGTTGTTAGTATGAATGCTTTGAACACCGTTGTTGATAATGCTATATAAGAGTCTAAGCTTGGGGAGGCTGGTTTTGTTAAGCATGATATTTTTAGCTCCCCAGCTTTAGTGGAGAAAGTTTGCTCTGATGATATTTTATCTCCCATATGTGATGTTCCTTCTTATGATGATATGTTTGATGAGTATGCTTTGCGACATAGTAGTTCTCTAGCCTATGATGATGAGTATAATATTTTCAGTTCACCTACTATTGAGGATAAAATTAGTTATGATTACAATATGCCTCCTATTTATGATGATTATGGTGATGAGAATAATTATTCTGTGGAATCTTCTCCTACTACTATTGTTCCTGTGGTGAGTATTAATTCTTTAATGCATGTGGCTCATGATAGGGATGCTTTATGTGATAGTTATATTGTTAGTTCTATTCATGATCCTACTGAAAGTTACTATGAGAGAGGGAAACATGGTTTAATGGATCTCAACAATATTGAGTTTCCCCTCTTTATGTTGCAATTTTTGAAGTTGTACTTATTTTGCCTGCCTATGCTTTTTGCTTTGCGCTTTTATGACTTGTCCCTTTACAAGACTATTTTTCATAGGAAGTGGTTCAGATATAAATGTCTCTCACAATTGCTTTTTGATGCTCTCTATTGCTTTAAGTTCCTATATGGCGCATTTGCTTCAAGCTCTTATATAGCGCCCACATGAGCATCTTTGCAAATTACTGCGCCTAGCTCAAAGGCGTTAAAGAAAAGCACTCTTGGGAGATAACCCAATGTTTTATTTTCAGTACTTTTTCTTTTATTTGAGTCTTGGAAGTCATTACTACTGTAATGACCGCTCCTTATCCTTTTTATTTCGTTGTTGTGCCAAGAGAAGCCTCTAATTTGAGTGAGGTAAGATTTGGGGATGTTGCTGTCCTGAAACAGTTTTCGGTGCTGCACCGTAAAAATTCGTATAAATTTTCTGTATATCTTTTGGACCTGCGATTTCTTGAGCATATGCCCCAGGTTATATCCAAACTTTCATTAGTTGAACACTTTTTTATTTGAGCAACAGAAAACCCCTCAAAAATTTGACCTTTTTCAGCTGTTTAGTTTTAACAGATTTCTGCCAATATTTGTGTTTGCCACTTTATCGCTTTCTTTTGAGTTCTTTTGATTATGGAACTTTTAGGGAAGTTGCTACAGTAGTATATGCTATATATGTGGTGGTTTTAGGTTGAAACCTGAAGCAAAAAGAGGTTGAATATATGTTATGCTTAAACTAATGTTGCTAATAGATTTGTGTTTAGTTTTGTATGAAGGAAGTTTTCAAATGTAGGGATTGAAGAATGATGAGATGAGTTGAAGAATGGACAAAAGCTCAAGCTTGGGGATGCCCAGCACCCCAAGAAATATCCAAGAAGTACAAGCGTCAAAGCTTGGGGATGCCCCCGAGGCACCCCTTCTTCATCGGCAAAAATCAGGTCACCTTTCAAAACACTATATTTTTATTGCTTCATGCACTATGTGTTTTTCTTGGAGCGTCAGTTGTTTTAGTTTTCAGTATTAGTTTAGTTTTGTTTGCTGCAATAAATGGTTAGATCACATCATGTTTCTTTTGGAAGAGATGAACCTCGCTTTTTGTTTGCCAAGAACACTCTAGTTTTCACTCTTATCGTTCAATGAGTGTTCTCTTTTTCTGCTACTGCGTTTAGCTTGCATTTTTCGCCTTGATTTGTGTTCAGACCTTGTCATGTCCTTTCATCAAGGTGTATTTTTGCCTCTGATCTTTATTGGTTTTCATCAAAAGAGGTGTTTATAAAAATTTCAAATGGTGTTGGAAAAGAGAAAAAGCTTTGTGCAAAATAGTGGTACAAGAAGGAGCTTGTGTAGACTGCGGCTTAGGCTTTTTCATGTCATGCTTGATGTCTTTTTGATAGTATGCTTAGTGGTTTTGCTGTAGCATGACTTGTCTCAAATAACTGAGATTGCTTAATGAGCCTTTGAAAAAATCAGGCGTTGTTTTTATTGTATGGAAGCATTATTTTGGTTTTCTCCTTGATGCTTTATTTGGTTTGACTTGGCGCATGCTCACACATGTTAGACTCTTACAAAGTCGCCATTAGCCTTCATGATCATTTAGTTTTTGACTTTTGATGCCATCGTATGCTTCTTTTAATGTCGCTTTGTCGCTTTGCATGATTATGGCCATTATTGCTCTCTTAGTTGGTCGCTTCCAGTGTTTTGCTAGCCCTCGCCTTGTACTGAGTATGAGCTCTACTCGTGCATCCAACTCCTAAAAGCTAAAGTTTTCCATTGTGTCCACCATACATACCTACTAGCAATTTGCTATTCCAAGTAAATTTAACTTGCTTTTATATTCTCTTCAAATTAAACTCTTACCAGTGTTATGCGAAATTCGGTCAGTAAAGCTCTCACGAACCGGAAGGCACACTTTACTTTTTCCTGTTCCTAAAAATTTGACATTGTGGTCTCTTATGCTGAGTTGTTATGCTTGCAAGTTGTAAGTTGGAGACTAGCCCAGCCATGCTGTCATGGGGCAAGCTTTCAACATTGCACTTCTTATTTGAGTTGATATTGTGATCTTTTGTTTATGGATGCCCATTATGTGAAATGAATTGGGAATCTTGTGAGGATCATGGAGTTTTTATATGTGTTAGGGAAACGCCGGGCCGCCAATCTAAGCCATGCATAATTCATGGTGGAAATTTGCAGCATACCCATGGTGAACATTCGACAACGCATCTCACAATAAAAAGCTAAACAATATATCAAATAAAAGAGATGCCGAGGTGTTCATTGTCTGCTTGTCCTGTCATTTTGGTGTGGGCTTGTTCCATGTCATCGGGCACGGAGGTACCCCATTGGCGGTTCTCAATGATATGCATATACTTACAATGACAAGAGCCTTGCTTGGGACTCTAAGTAAATTAGCATGGTTTGGGTACTCATATTCACGGGACACGAGGTTTTCAACTTATGATTTGTCAAGCATATGCATCACAATTGTTCTCGCATTAACTTTAACCATTCAAGATGCTTATGATGGGGGCAATGAGAGCTCAAAGCCGGTAAGTACCATAATTTTTGAAGGTTATAAAACTTGCAATCACTGCTTCCCTCTGCGAAGGGCCTTTCTTTTACTTTTATGTTGAGTCACCACCTTCTTTCTTTATGCACCATTAAGAGAGCATAGTTGTCATTCTTAGTGTGATATGCATTGTCCCAAAGTTCATTGATTGACTCATATTGTTGGTTTCACTTGTTCTTAAATTATTTGTATCTAGTCGCCCTCTTAAACTTTGAGGTGTCCTATGCATTTATGTTTTGCTCTCTTTGAAGGACAAGCTGAAAACCACTTGTATGTTTTTCCTTATGATTTGAACACACGTTTGACTTTCATTGTTTCATTACCATGATCTTTTGTTTGTGTTCATTTGCATGTTTACAACATGGTTGCTAAGTTCTTATTGTCATGATTATATCTTTCATGCCCATGTTTTAAGTTCTATTGATCCCAGCTCACAAATGCTTACATATATGATCAAGTTTGTGATGGTGCATGTCACCTCAAAAATTATCTCTTTTGTTATCACTTACCTACTCGAGGACGAGCAGGAGTTAAGCTTGGGGATGCTTGATACGTCTCAAACGTATCTATAATTTTTGATGCTCCATGCTTGTTTTTACACCATTTGCCTATTGTTTCGTTACACTTAGTGGCACTTTTATGCATTTTCCGGAACTAACCTATTAACGAGGTGCCACAGTGCCAGTTCCCTGTTTTCTGCTGTTTTTGTGTTTCAGAGTGATACACAGGAAATATTCTCGGAATTGGACGAAACCAAATCCTGAAGTCTTAAATCAAGGGGAAGCTTCCAGACATCCGAAGACCTGACGGAGAGGGGCCACAGGGGCCCCACACACACAGGTGGCGCGGCCAGGCCCCTGGCCGTGCCACCCATGTGTGAGGAGGCCCTGGCCCTCCTCTGACATCGCCCCTTCGCCTATAATAAGCCTCGGGACGGAAAAACCTAAGGCCCTGATCAGATTTCCAGAAAGAGTTCCGCAGCTCCGCCGCCGCCGTCGACGAATTTCGGGGGACAGAAGTCTCTGTTCCGGCACCCTGCCGGGACGGGGAAGTGCCCCCGGAGCCATCTCCATCGGTCTCCATCGCCGTCTCCGCCGTCTCCATCGACCTCACCGCCATCTCCATCAACCTTGCTGTCTCCTATGATGAGGAGGGAGTAGTTCATCACCGGGGCTGAGGGCTCTACCGGTAGCTATGTGGTTCACCTCTCTCTCCCATGATGTGATCTTTATGTGATCGTGAGCTTTGTATCATGTTGAACAAGTACATGTTATTATTCAGATATTTTGTGTACTCTAGTGATGTTATTAAAGTAATCTATTCCTCCTGCCTTGGTGTAACGGTGACAGTGCGTGCATCATGGTGGTACTTGGTTTAGGCTATGATTGTGATCCCTTGTGGATTATGAGAATAATTATTGCTATGATAGTTTGAGTGATCTATTCCTCCTTTCATGGTGTAAAGGTGAGAGTGTGTGCACTGTGTTAGTACTTGGTTTATGTTGCAATGATTTCTATCTTGAGTTGTGATCTGATTTGGGTATCGCTATGAGTGGTGTTTGTCAAGTACTTGATGAACTTTAAGGGGTGCTTTTGTAGCCACTACACAGTGATTAGTGTTATTCAATAGGAGAGTAATTCAGAGTACCTTAGCAAGAGAAGTTACTTGTTCATTCATGTTATATTGTTGGGAGTGTGTCCACTTGTGAAAGTATGATCCCTAGGCCTTGTTTCCAAGCTTTGCATACCGTTTACTTGCTATTTTGTTACTTGTTTGCTCGCAGCGATATTTACTTTAAATCACATTTGCTACTCATAATCATCACTACTACTTGTATTTCACTATCTCTTCGCCGAACTAGTGCACCTATACATCTGACAAGTGTATTGGGTGTGTTGGGGACACAAGAGACTTTCTGTATCGTAATTGCAGGGTTGCTTGAGAGGGATAGCTTTGACCTCTAACCTCCCTGAGTTCGATAAACCTTGGGTGATCCACTTAAGGGAAACTTGCTGCTGTTCTACAAACCTCTGCACTTGGAGGCCCAACAAGTGTCTACAAGAATAGAAGTGCGTAGACATCAGGGAACTCCACCTACATTATGTACCTTTTGAGGACTACATTGCAAAATTTACTTATGACCAGCAAAATCACTCTGTGTTCCTTCTTGCACATAAAGTTATTTTTTAAGACATGATTTACTTGACTAGTAATGTGAAGCTTACTTTGATGATGGCAGTTTTCAGACATGGATGGTGAAGGCGATGGCTTGGAGGAGCATGAATGGTACCGCCGGGTGGTTAGCAAAGACCTTGACAAGTGAGGATGAAGGATTCCAATTCTGTGATGATTATGCTAGGGTAAAAGGGTTCAGTGTTAGAAAGGAAGAGTGAAATATGAGGTTGGTTGTGAACCCGTTGTTTCAGTCAACGTGTTTACTTTGTGATGTAGTTTTACTAGTGTAGAAAAAAACCATTATGGGAATCGATTTCCCTTACAACTATGTAATTCCTTCTAGAAATAATAGATTCAGAAACAATCACTTTGGCAATTTTATCTTACATGACACTTGCTACTCTTTGATTTGCAGGAAAGTGAAGCCATCGACACAAAGCTCCATCTTTTTAGCGGACTGCTTATCCAGACCTGCATCCTACACTGTCTCCGCAGAACAAGCACCTGGAAAACCGACCTTCGTGAGCTTTATACACCAATTCTCACAAGAAGGTGATGCAGATGACGAACAACATTGATGAGATGTGAGCTGCTGGTGATCAGGAGCATTCTCCTGAATCTCGGTTCTTAGGGGCTATTTTCTTGGTAGTCGTGTAGATGACGAGAGAAGTGGATGCAAAAATCTGGTTATGGGTCTCTTTGTTAGCTTAGGTTCAGCAACATTTTTTGCTTCAGAGATCATTTTCTTAGTCATGTATCCATTACCGATTGTTGGTTGCTACAATATCACTTTGTTGCATGTGATGCTCCCCTTCTGAGTTTGTTCCTCTTGAATTTCTGTTCTGCATGATGTATGTGATCTTGGCAGTAGTGACACAAGTGGTCCATCCACAGTATGCATGTCATAAACTATTTCTAGGCTGAAACAGGGGTTTTGTTTGGTCACTAAACCTGCAAGAGAATAACACCCAGCATGATGACACACTGCAACTGTCAATGCAGATAAACAAAGATATGCCGTGTATGTGTTTCATGACCACAGTTCCTTTACATTTATCAATCTTTCCAGAAGTGGAACTTCTAATTGTTGGGAATATGCTTTTGCTGTGTGCAAATCAAAGTTATAGATACATTTCTTTTCATTTTGAAACCTAGAAGTCCCGGGTAGATTTGGGACTGTTTGGACCATCTCTCTTTCTGGAACCATGCAAAATTTGAATTTCTTGTCCTCTCCTTCCAGATTGCTGACAACTGCAACATTGCCATACCAGAACAATTTTTCCCGTGGAATCAAACAGCAGACCCAGACGTACTAGCTGGTTTAATGAAACAACCTCACTACAGGTTTCAAGTAGGTTCAGAAGCAAAGGTTTCTCATCATAATTCATAGGCAACTTTGCATTACACGCTCTTTGAGGTGGTTCCGACACAGCAAAGGACAACGACTGCGATCTTGCACACGGTGCTAAGGTAGACCGCTGCAGATGAAGGTCGAGGTTGGGCTCACGGCCTTTGTCGCTGAAGTGCACCGTCAGGTCGAGACGGAGGCCAAGCACTCATGCAACCACGATGGCTTGGCATGGGGAGCGGCAATGCGGAGAGCGCCTGCGTCCATGGGCGACTGCGGCGCTGCGCCAAGGACGGGATCAGGGCATCCAAGGAGAGCTGGATGCAACAGGATCTTGGCGGTGCGGCTGCAGAGGAGCTTGAGGGCGTGCGGCTGCGCAGCCAGAGCGGCGCCAACATGCGACGAGGAGGGAGTCGAACCGGTCGCTGGGGCTCGGGGGATGTGCGGGGTCGCTCTGGCGCTGTGGCGGCTTCACGCGGACGGACCGACGGAGGCGAGCTCGGGGAGGCGGCCACGGGGTGGAATTATCCGAAGGTATTCGAGCACGGGATTACAACGGCGTGATAGCCATGGCTAGCGCTGCCAGCGAGCGAGGAAGGGAGAGCGGCTAGGGCGCGAGGCATCGGGCTGAGCGGCCGGAGACGGTCGGCATGGTCCAGAAGTAAGCCGACACATGGAGGAGGCCGGGCTTCAGAGGCTCGGTGCGGATCGTCGAAGCTTCGTCCGTGGCTGTGCTGACTGTTTGCTCAGCGGCGGCGGGATCCGTCGTACACGGCAGTACGTGCGGTGCCGTCATCAGGGCAGAGATCTTCTTTTGGAAGGCACACCGGTCTACGTACTCTATTGGGCCGGCCTCTTTTGTGAATGTGCGTGATTTTTGCATCGCGGTGTGACAAGTGTGAAAGATACTTGTCGACTTTTGGCCACCAGTATGAATGCTTATTGTTGGGTATCCTCCTCATGTGGGCTGTGAGGAGATGGCCTTATGAAGCCTTTCAGGCGGCCCAAACAGGTGCAAGAGCCCACCAACCTTTAGGGTTATGACCAAGGGTCATTTTGGACATTGCACATGAGGGGAAAGAGGATGATAACCCTCCTTTCCAGCCACCACAGTGGGAAAAAAAGGACGAAAAATCAGGATAGCCTCCATTGGAGAAAAAAACCAAGAGAGAAGAGAAAGAGGAGAAGTTGAAGGAAGAAGCCGAATCAAGCGCCGGGCCTTGTCCACAAGGTTGTGAAGACATCAGATCTGCTACCTTGTCTCCTTCAAGCTGTTGTTCCACCAAGCTTGGTGAGATTGCTCCACTCTCTAGCTCTTGTACCCCAAATCTTGTAGAAGCAGCCACAGATTCGTGTGTATCTTGGTGCTTGAGATCCTCTAGTGCTCTCTAGAGAAGAACTTGTTGTATCCCCATTTGATAATAGTGGAAGAAGATTTGGGTGGCTTTGGCCCGTGGTTTTTCCCCTCAAGTTGAGAGGTTTTCCACGTAAAAAGGATTGGTGTCCTCTGTGTGTTGATTTACTACTGCTGCAGCTCTTGTGAGACCTCTCTCCCTAGGACAGAGATTGTCTTAGGTGAGGAGAGAGCTTCTCTCCTAAGGGGAGAGATTGTCTTGGGTCAGGAGAGAGCCAAGGGCTGCTCCTATTTCCTCCATATATGTTGATGCACATGTTTCCTTCCGGCACAAGCAAAGATCCTTGAGTTAGAGCACAAGTGGCTGAAGTTTACTTTGATTCCGCTGCGTATTTTTAGTCAACGCTAATATTGTGCTAATCTCTAAATTAAGGGGTTAACCGGTGTGCCCAGTTTTCCCAACAGAGTGGTATCAGAGCACAGGTTGCTCAAAGTCTGCTCAGAGTTGCTCAGAGGTTGCTTGCTGTTCGCAATGGCTTTGGAAGAAGGCGTCACTACGAGTGGCATGATAAAACTTGATTCTTCTAATTACTCATTATGGAAGCCCATGATGGAAGACATCCTTTATTGTAAGGATTTGTATGAGCCAATTGTGAAAGAGAAGATACCGATCGGTGTCACGGAAGAAGAATGGAGAGTGCTGAACCGAAAGGCAGTAGGTATGATTCGATTGTATATCAACCACAATATTTTCCACCATGTTGCAAATGACACAAATGCATATGAGATGTGGCAGAAGTTGGAGTCAATGTATGAGAGGAAGACAGCTATGAACAAGGCCTCGGTGATCAAAAGGCTAGCAAAGCTTGAGTACCGGGATGGTAGAAGTGTGATTGAACACTTGAATGTCTTCCAATGTCATATAAATCAACTTTCAGCCATGAAGATCAACTTCGAGGATGAGGTGCAAGCATTGTTGCTGCTAAGTTCCATGCCTGATAGTTGGAATATGCTTGTTGTGTTAGTTAGCAATTCAGCTCCGGATGGGAATCTGATGTTGGAGATGGTGAAGAATAGCATGCTGAATGAAGAAGCCAGAAAGAAGGAAAAAGGCGATGCCTCCTCATCTGATGCTTATGTGGCTGAATCCCACGACAAGAAAGAATACCGTGGAAGTGGCCAAGCAAGATTTCAGCAAAGTAAAGACCAGAAATCCAGGGGGAGATCAAAGTCAAGAAAGAGACAAGAAATCACTTGCTTTTATTGTGGCAAGCCAAATCATAAGAAGGTCGATTGCAGGATATACAAGAGAGATCTTGCAGAGGGTAAAGTTGCTAACAAGAATGAGCAAAAAGGCGAGAATGGTGCCACCATGACTGCAGAATGTGAACAAGGTGAAGATTACCTAATCATTGAAGATGAAGAATGCTATAGTGCTGTTCGTGATGATGACATGAGTTGGGTTGTGGATTCAGGTGCGTCCTTCCACATTACATCACACAAGGTGTATTTCACTTCCTATACCAGCGGTGTTACCGGCCAGGTGAGAATGGAAAATAGCGGTTCGTCAGCTATTGTTGGCAAGGGCACTATATGCATTGAGACAAACACAGGCTGCAGGTTGGTGCTCGATGATGTGAGGCATGTACCCGATATACGACTGAATTTGTTGTCAGTTGGCAAGCTTGATGACATTCACCATGGAAGTTACTTTGGTGATGCAAAATGGAAACTCACCAAAGGCTCTTTGATTGTGGCTCGAGGAAGCAAGCAAGGTGATGCTACCGGGTTGATGAAGTAAATAACCGGCCAGTTGGGAACCCCAAGAGGAAGGTGTGATGAATATAGCAGCAAGATTTTCCCTCAGTTAAGAAACCAAGATTTATCGTTCAGGAGAAGAGCAGACAATGACGACTGAAGGTGATGCAAACTGGCTTAATAACACTCCAACAAGGGCGCCGTTTAATAATACTTATTGACTCATCTTCGGCCAGTAGCAACGTGGAACCTGCACACAATACAACCAAATACTTTGTTCCCAACTTGCGATGAGGATGTCAATCTCACCGGTTTGCTTGAAACAAAGGTTATGGGCGTATCGAGTGGAATACAGTAGAAGTATGCGAGTAAAGTAAACAACGCGAGTAAAGTAAACAGTGCGAGTAAAGTAAACATGTGATAGCAATATGATGGAAATAGGACCGGTGATGAGGGTTAACTCGACAAATGTCCTAGATGAAGGACTTAGGATCGGGGGAAGAGCAACGACTAGAGACTCCGGGATCGAGATTAGCACACGATGTACCCAGGTTCACGTCCCCGCGGTGGAGGATCGCTACATCCTGCTAGCAATCTAGTAGATAATCACAATGGTGTTTACATGGAGCCGCCGTAGGCGGAATATTGTATCTAGTCTATATCTAATCTATCTTGTATCTCTAATATTGCTTGTCTATGATATTCGATGTCTATGAGATATCTTATCTGATGTCTAAGTTGTCCCTCTAGGGGTGCCCCTGCCTGGCTTTATATACGCAACCGGGCAAAAGATTACAAGAGTCCTAGTCGAATACGGATTAGAGCCTTCCTTCTTCTACTCCAAGTCATCTTCGAGTCCTTGTTCTGATCCATCTCCATCATGGGCCGGACCCGGTATACTAATCCGCGGGTACCCGAAGGGCATATCCATGTCAGTAGCCCCCGAGACTCAATTCGAGTTGCAGACTCGGGTTGAGTCTCAAAACTTTAAATCTTCGACTTCATCAATTCTCTGACTTCTTTAATCTTCGACTTCTTGAGATTTCTTTAATCTTCGACTTCTTGAATTTTCGACTTCAATTTTTTGACTTCCTAAAATCTTCGGGTTCTTGAATCTGCTCTCCCGATGGGAGTAAATGTCGAGTTCATTTATCGGGTGTTTACCACCGATAATGGAGTCGAAATTTTCTTCCTCGCTCTTCATTGATGATCTTCTTGAAGTAAATCTTCATCATTCTTCTCGAAGTAATTCTTCATCGGGTGCGCGACCAGCGCTCCCGATGGGAGTAGCCCCCGAGGCTATGGTCGGATACTTGTAGTCGATCATAGGCTCCAATTTTCTTCTTCACCGTCTCTTGCGTCTTCTTCTTCTTGTTGTCGAATTCTTTCTCAAATGATCTTTCTATCGGGTGCGCGACCAGCGCTTCCGATGGGAGTAGCCCCCGAGTCTATGTTCGGGTAGTTGTAGTCGGGCATAGACTCAAGTTGTACTACTCGAAGATGTTCGGCTCCTGTTGAAGGACTTGATGATTTTGTCGACTCCTGCAGAAAATATGAAGAATTATAAAATACTTTGTCTCTCGAAGAAATATTGCGTTTGCATATTGCAACAATGATGTAGTAGTATGTAAAAAAAACTCGATGTTTTTTGTGCAATTTTGTTGCTCGTACGTAAGACCCTTTCGTTAGGCTGATGCACTTCACGGCTCGATCAGCTACTCAGGTCATGCGTAAATCGATGCGTATGCCGCATTTGAATTTCAAGATACTTGCTAAGCCTTTTCGTTAACCTGACGCCCAAGATTTTGGCCTTGCCAACCGTTAGTCGAGCTTCATGCGACTGTAAACTAAATTGACAAGTATTCGACAAGGAACGCCAGCTAACTACTAGGGCTTTCACAATTTTTTTCGAAGTCAATGATATGCAAGATGATTGTTCATAGCGGAGCCCCTGAGTGTCGGGTACGATGAAATTAAATGATAATTGACTCTTGGAAGAGGAAAACTTAGCTTTTATCGGGTGCGCCGTCATCGGCACGGCGTAGTCGACGATGACGTAGTCGAGTTGTTGTCGTAGAACCACAACCACGATCGGAGGCGAAGTTGTTGTCGAGCCCCCGAGCGCTGTTGGGATCGTCGCGTTGCTGATGTCGACGAAATCGCAGGTCTTGAGTGTGAGTTTTCGTACTCAGGGGCGAGTTGATGTCGAGCCCCCGAGCGTTGCCGATAGTTTGTGCGAGTGCTCAGCGGCGAGGCCCCGAGCGTGGCAAGCCGCAGTTGACGCCGCAGTCGACGATGTTGAAGACGAAGTAGTCGAAAAATAATTTTCTCCAGGTTGTGCGAGCAGTCAGGCGACGCGCTATTGTAGTCGAAATATTTTCCTTCGAGTTGTTTGAGCAGTTTAGCGACACGCTATTGTAGTCTGCATCTGACTTGCTGTCTTTTTTCCAACAAATATGTATGTATGTACTTCGGTCTTGAGGCCTCGGTCTTTACGCGAAAATAGTCAGCATAGCTGCCGATTTCTTCTTTCTTTTTTCTTTGTGATACTCCACGTGAAGTACTTTCTTTGTACGATAGCTTTGGCCTTGGAATTTGTTGCTTTTGACGATGGCTAAATCTGCTCAGTCTCTCTCTTCTTTATTTTGCTTTGATAGCTTTGCCTGGGCCAATCTGACATGCAACATCGATTCTGAATACTTTGTCGGCAAAGTGGTATTTTCATCGGAGACTTGTGGATTGACTAACCCGAAAGTCGGCTTTCCATATTTTTCTTTTGTTGCATCGGCGTCGCACGCGATTAGTCGGATCAATCTGGCCAGCTCCTTCCATATACGAGCCCTGTTGACTCTTCTCGAAACCAATCCGCCGAGCTTAAGTAAAGTCGAGGCAAACAATTCTAGCAGATGCATGTGATTTTGCGTCCTTGGTCAGAATCGCGGCAGCAGCGTGTTCGTGGCCGTAGAAATCCTTGGACCGCGGTAGTCCTAGCGCCGATCGCTTTTTTCTCTTGTTTTTTCTCTCTTGGCACTTGAGACTAACCAATCTGGTGTTTAGAGATCATTGCCAAAGTCGCTAGCAGCTTGTCCGATCTTGTTGATGAAGAAGTCGACACGAAGCGGATAGATCTGTTAACGCGATCTGGCTGCTGTTGGTAGCCGAAAAATTTGCTGATCTTGTCGATGAAAAACTTGCTGATCTTGTCGAAAAAATTTGCTGATCTTCTCGATGGAAAATTTCGGCAAAATTTGCTGATCTTCTCGATGGAAAAGTGAAAGGATCCCGCCCGGATGACAAAATCCAGTCGCCGCGATCCCCACGGTCGGCGCCAATTGACGAGGGTTAACTCGATAAATGTCCTAGATGAAGGACTTAGGATCGGGGGAAGAGCAACGACTAGAGACTCCGGGATCGAGATTGGCACACGATGTACCCAGGTTCACGTCCCCGCGGTGGAGGATCGCTACATCCTGCTAGCAATCTAGTAGATAATCACAATGGTGTTTACATGGAGCCGCCGTAGGCGGAATATTGTATCTAGTCTATATCTAATCTATCTTGTATCTCTAATATTGCTTGTCTATGATATTCGATGTCTATGAGATATCTTATCTGATGTCTAAGTTGTCCCTCTAGGGGCGCCCCTGCCTGGCTTTATATACGCAACCGGGCAAAAGATTACAAGAGTCCTCGTCGAATACGGATTAGAGCCTTCCTTCTTCTACTCCAAGTCATCTTCGAGTCCTTGTTCTGATCCATCTCCATCATGGGCCGGACCCGGTATACTAATCCGCGGGTACCCGAAGGGCATATCCATGTCAACCGGGGTCCACAGTTCACTAGTGGTGTCTCTCCATAAGATAAATAACACATGCTGGGTAAACAAATTACAGTTGGGCAATTGATAGAATAAAGATAAACGTGATATGTCAAGAAGATCACTATTAGATTTACTCTGGGCAGTACAACAAAATACCTAGACCGCCATCCAACTGCATCTATGACTAATAATCCACTTGTGGCGAATCAATCTGAGAACTCCACAAGTATTAAGTTGCGAACAATAGATAATTGCATTAAGCAAAGTGTGTAATGTAAACAAAGCATATGCCCTTGAGCATATGAATGTTGTTTTCTCCTTAGTAGCAACAGCACATCTACAACCTTAGAGGTTTCTGTCACTCCCCCAGGTTAAATAGAGGCATGAACCCACTATCGAGCATAAATACCCCCTCTTGGAGTCACTAGCAACTACTCAGCCAAGATAGCTACTAACAACAGAGAGCATGCAAGATCATAAACAACATAGAGATAACAAAAGATATATTTCAGTACAGCAACTCAATCATAACACCAATATTCATCGGATCCCAACAAACCAAACATGTAGAATTACATAACGGTGATCTCAATCATGTAGGGCAGCTCATGAGATCTAAACATGAAGCACATGGTGGAGAAGACAACCATCTAGCTACTGCTATGGACCCATAGTCCAAGGTAGACTACTCACTCATCGCTCCGGAGGCAAGCATGGCGATGAAGAAGACCTCCAGTGGCGATTCCCCTCTCCGGCAGGGTGCCAGGAAGAGCTTCTGAACCCTCCCGATCTTCGGGTCGACGGCGGCGGTGGATCGCGATGTGTTCTGGAAAAGTGATCGGGTACTTAGGTTTTTCCCGTCGGGGGGTCTTTATAGGCGAAGGGGCAATGTCAGAGGTGGGGCCAGGTGGCCTCACGCCTGGCTGGCGCGGCCCTGGCCCTAGCCACGCCGGCCTGGTATGTGGGGCCCCTGTGGCCCCCCTCCTACTCCTCTTCGGATCTCTGGAAGCTTCTGGGTAAAATAAGACTTCAGGAACTTGTTTCGTCCAATTCCGATAATATTTCCTGTGTATCACTTCTGAAACACAAAAATAGCAGAAAACAGGGAACTGGCACTGTGGCGACTTGTTAGTAGGTTAGTTCCGGAAAATGCATAAAAGTGCCACGAAGTGTAATGAAACATTAGGCAAATGTTGTAAAAACAAGCATGGAGCATCAAAAATTATAGATACGTTGGAGACGTATCAAGCATCCCCAAGCTTAACTCCTGCTCGTCCTCGAGTAGGTAAGTGATAACAAAAGAATAATTTTTGAGGTGACATGCACCTACACAATCTTGATCATATATGTAAGCATTTGTGAGCTGGGATCATAAGAACTTAAAACATGGGCATGAAGATATAATCTTGACAATAAGAACTTAGCAACCATGTTGTAAACATGAAAATGAACACAAACAAAAGATCATGAATAATGAAATAATGAAAGTCAAACGTGTATTCAAATCATAAGGAAAAACATACAAATGGTTTTCATCTTGTCCTTCAAAGAGAGCAAAACATAAATGCATAGGACACCTTCAAGTTTAAGAGGGCGACTAGATACAAATAATTTGAGAACAAGTGAAACCAACAATATGAATCAATCAATGAAAACTTTGGGACAATGCACATTATACTAAGAATGACAACTATGCTCTCTTAATGGTGCATAAAGATAGAAGGTGGTGACTCAACATAAAAGTAGAAGAAAAGCCCTTTGCAGAGGGAAGCAGTGATTGTAAGTTTTATAACCTTCAAAAATTATGTTACTTACCGGCTTTGAGCTCTCATTGCCCCCATCATAAGCATCTTGAATGGTTAAAGTTAATGCGAGAACAATTATGATGCATATGCTTGACAAATCATAAGTTGAAAACCTCATGTCCCGTGAATATGAGTACCCAAACCTCATGCTACTTTACTTAGAGTCTCAAGCAAGGCTCTTGTCATTGTAAATATATGCATATCATTGAGAACTGCCAATGGGTTACCTCCGTGCCCGATGACATGGAACAAACCCACATCAAAATGACAGGACAAGCAGACAATGAACACCTCAACATCTCTTTTATTTGCCATTTGTTTAGCTTTTTATTGTGAGATGCGTCGTCGAATGTTCACCATGGGTATGCTGCAAATTTCCACCATGAATTATGCATGGGTTAGATTAGCGGCCCGACGTTTCCCTAACACATATACAAACTCCATGATCCCCACAAGATTCCCAATTCATTTCACACCGCGGGCATCCATAAACAAAAGATCACGATATCAACTCAAATAAGAAGTGCAATGTTGAAAGCTTGCTGCTACCGGTTGATGGCGCCAGAAAATTATTGATGGCGATTAGTTGATGTGGAAGCAGTTGTCCTTATGCGTGGTGATTGACCAGCCCATTGGGAACCCCAAGTGGAAGGTATGAAGAGTGTAGCGGCTAGTTTTCCCTCAGTTAAGAAACCAAGGTATATCGAACAGGAGAAGAGAGACGGTGATGACTGAAGGTGTTGTGGAACCTGCACACACACAAACAAATACTTTGTTCCCAACTTGCGATGAGGTTGTCAATCTCACTGGTTTGCTTGAAACAAAGGTTATGAGCGTATCGAGTGGAAAACAGTAGAGTATGCGAATAAAGTAAACAGTGCGGGAAAAGTAAACAGTTGATTGCAATATGATTAAAATAGGACCGGGGTCCACAGTTCACTAGTGGTGTCTCTCCATAGATAAAATAACATGTTGGGTAAACAAATTACAGTTGGGCAATTGATAGAATAAAGATAACGTGATATGTCAAGAAGATCACTATGAGATTTACTCTGGGCATTACAACAAAATACATAGACCGCCATCCAACTGCATCTATGACTAATAATCCACCCCCGGGGATATCATCCGAACACCCTAGAAGTATTAAGTTGCGAACAACAGATAATTGCATTAAGCAAAGTGTGTAATGTAAACAAAGCATATGCCCTTGAGCATATGAATGTTGTTTTCTCCCTAGTAGCAACAGCACATCTACCACCTTAGAGGTTTCTGTCACTCCCCCAGGTGAAATAGAGGCATGAACCCACTATCGAGCATAAATACCCCCTCTTGGAGTCACTAGCAACTACTCGGCCAAGATAGCTACTAACAACGGAGAGCATGCAAGATCATAAACAACATAGAGATAACAAAAGATATAATTCAGTACAGCAACTTAATCATAAACACCAATATTCATCGGATCCCAACAAACCAACATCATAGAATTACATAACGGTGATCTCAATCATGTAGGGCAGCTCATGAGATCTAAACATGAAGCACATGGTGGAGAAGACAACCATCTAGCTACTGCTATGGACCCATAGTCCAAGGTAGACTACTCACTCATCGCTCCGGAGGCAATCATGGCAATGAAGGAGACCTCCGGTGGCGATTTCCCTCTCCGGCAGGGTGCCGGGAAGAGCTTCTGGACCCTCCCGATCTTTGGGTCGACGGCGGCGGCGGATCGCGATGTATTCTGGAAAACTGATCGGGCCCTTAGGTTTTTCTCGTCAGGGGGTAAATATAGGCGAAGGGGCGATGTCAGAGGAGGGACCACGGTCCCTCACACGGGCCCGGCGCGGCCAGGGGCCTGGCCGCGCCGCCCCTATGTGTGGGGGCCACGTGGCCTCCCTCCTTCACTTCTTCTGATCTCTGGAGGCTTCCCCGTGATATAAGACTTCAGGAACTTGTTTCGTCCAATTCTGAGAATATTTCCTGTGTATCACTTCTGAAACACAATAACAGCAGAAAACAGGAAACTGGCACTGTGGCACTTCGTTAATAGGTTAGTTCCGGAAAATGTATAAAAATGCCACTAAGTGTAACGAAACAATGGGCAAATGGTGTAAAAACAAGCATGGAGCATCAAAAATTATAGATACGTTTGAGACGTATCAAGCATCCCCAAGCTTAACTCCTGCTCATCCTCGAGTAGGTAAGTGATAACAAAAGAATAATTTTTGAGGTGACATGCACCTACACAATCTTGATCATATATGTAAGCATTGGTGAGCTGGGATCAATAGAACTTAAAACATGGGCATGAAAGATATAATCATGACAATAAGAACTTAGCAACCATGTTATAAACATGCAAATGAACACAAACAAAAGATCATGATAATGAAACAATGAAAGTCAAACGTGTGTTCAAATCATAAGGAAAAACATACAAGTGGTTTTCAGCTTGTCCTTCATGGAGAGCAAAACATAAATGCATAGGACACCTCAAAGTTTAAGAGGGCGACTAGATACAAATAATTTAGGAACAAGTGAAACCAACAATATGAGTCAATCAATGAACTTTGGGACAATGCATATTACACTAAGAATGACAACTATGCTCTCTTAATGGTGCATAAAGAAAGAAGGTGGTGACTCAACATAAAAGTAAAAGAAAGGCCCTTCGCAGAGGGAAGCAGTGATTTAGCATGTGCTAGAGCTTTTCATTTTGTAAAACAGAGATAAAAACTTGATTTTGAGAGGTGGTTGTCTTAGTCAACGACTGGCAATGGGGTTCTTACTATCTTCCATACAAAAATAAAGCAAGTTTTTGAGAGAGAGATTGGCACTTTGGTGCTCTTTTTATAAAACTTGGCACTCCTCCCCACCTTTTTCCTTTCACAAACCATGGCTAACCGATTCCATCGGGTGCCCACCAACATTCACATACCATGGAGGAGTGCCTTTTTTCTATTTTTCCTTTTTTTTTTCTTTTTTGGAATAAGCAATATGGAAGATAGCAAATCCGACCACTACGTCCCCATGAGCTGAAAACAGTGTCACAAAACGAGAAGTGTTTTGAAGGTTTTTGAAAGGTAGCACACGAAAATTTTACTTTGGAATGGCTTACAAATACCATGCATAGGAATTTATAGTGGACACAATGGCAAACTTGGCTTTTAGGAGTTGGATGCACGAGTAGAGCTCATACTCAGTACAAGGTGAGGGCTAGCAAAAGACTGGGAGCGACCAACTAAGAGAGCAATAATGGCCATAATCATGCAAAGCGACAAAGCGACATTAAAAGAAGCATACGATGGCATCAAAAGTCAAAAACTAAATGATCATGAAGGCTATTGGCGACTTTGTAAGAGTCTAACATGTGTGAGTATGCGCCAAGTCAACCCAAATAAAGCATCAAGGAGAAAACCAAAATAATGCTTCCATACAATAAAAACAACGCATGATTTTTTCAAAGGCTCATTAAGCAATCTCAGTTATTTGAGACAAGTCATGCTACAGCAAAAACCACTAAGCATACTATCAAAAAGATATCAAGCATGACATGAAAAAGCCTAAGCCGCAGTCTACACAAGCTCCTTCTTGTACCACTATTTTGCACAAAGCTTTTTCTCTTTTCCAACACCATTTGAAATTTTTATAAACACCTCTTTTGATGAAAACCAATAAAGATCAGAGGCAAAAATACACCTTGATGAAAAGATATGAAAAGATCTGAATGCAAATCAAGGCGAAAACGAAAACCAAAAGCAGTAGCAGAAAAAGTAGAACGCTCGATTTTTAATAAGAGTGAAAACTAGAGCGTTCTTTGCAAATGAAAACGAGTACATCTCCTCCAAAGGAAATTTGTTGGGGTCCAACCATTTATTGCAGCAAACAAACAAACTAAACAAACTAAGAAAACTAAAACAACTGACGCTCCAAGAAAAACACATAGTGCATGAAGCAATAAAAATATAGTGTTTTGAAAGGTGACCTGATTTTTGCCGATGAAGAAGGGGTGCCTCGGGGGCATCCCCAAGCTTTGACGCTTGTACTTCTTGGATATTTCTTGGGGTGCTGGGCATCCCCAAGCTTGAGCTTTTGTCCATTCTTCAACTCATCTCATCATTCTCCAATCCCTACACTTGAAAACTTCCTTCATACAAAACTAAACACAATTCTATTAGCAACATTAGTGTAAGCATAAAATATATTCAACCTCTTTTAGCTTCAGGTTTCAACCCAAAACCACCACATATAAAGTATATACTACTGTAGCAACTTCCACAAGAGTTCCATGATAAAAAAGAACTCAAAAGAAAGCGATAAAGTGGCAAAAACAAATATTGGCAGAAATCTGTCAAAACTGAACAGCTGACAAAGGACGAATTTTTGAGGGATTTTCCGTTGCTCAAATCAAAAAGTGTTCAACTAAGAAAAGTTTGGATATAACCTGGGGCATATGCACAAGAAATCGCAGGTCCAAAAGATAAACAGAGAATTTTCACGAATTGTTACAGTGCAGTACCGAAAACAGTTTCAGGATAGCAGTTTCCCCAAATCTTTACCTCACTCAAATTAGAGGCTTCTCTTGGCACAAAAACGAAATAAACAAGATAAGGAGCGGTCATTACAGTAGTAATGACTTCCAAGACTCAAATAAAAGAAAAAGTACTAAAAAGTAAATATTGGGTTATCTCCCAAGAGTGCTTTTCTTTAACGCCTTTGAGCTAGGCGCAGAAAAGTGTGAATCAAGTAATATCAACAGAAGCATTAAGATCAACAGCAGAGGTCTTGTCAATAAGGCATTGTATTTCATCCACATAAGTTTTTGAAGACCCTTTGTGATCATGCTTTGGTACACTATTCTCATCAAAAAGATTTTCAGGGCAAATCCAGGCAAAATTATTTTCGAAAGCATCATTCAATCCCAAAAGCTTGCAAGGTATAGATATTTCGGTTCCCTCATCATGAGTATCAATAACCTTTATAGGTGAACCGAGTTTATTAAAACGTTTAAGAACTTTCCTAGCTTCAACAACGACATCCTTAAATTCTAGGCGCAAAGTTTCCAAAATAAAAGCTTTCTTTTCGGGATCCTCAATTTCATGAAGCTTAAGGAACATATATTGCATAAAAGGATTAAGACTAGCAAACCTAGTTTCCAACATGTCAATTAATATAACAGAAGCAACTTCAATACTAGGAGCAAGCTCAACCCAAGACTTTTCCTCATCTTCCTCATGCATACTAATGTGATTAAAGAACTCCTCAATGTTACTTTTGCCAATAATAGAACCACTACCTACTGAGAGGTCCTCCAGAACGAACTTAGGGATAGACATGATAAACTAAAGTAAAGAAATAACAACTACCAAGGATTCTAATTTTTTTTTGGGTTTTTGATAAAAACAATGCAGGTAAAATAAATAAAGTAAAGCAAAACAAATAACAAAGTAAAGAATGTGTGTGCGAAGAACTCCCCTCGCAGAAGTCTTCTCTCTTCCCCGGCAACGGCGCCAGAAAATTCTTGATGGGGCCGAGTTGACGGGAGGAAATATAGTTGATGTAGGAGTTTCTTCTTCTTAAATTCCCTTCCCCGGCAACGGCGCCAGAAAATTAGCTGCTACCGGTTGATGGCGCCAGAAAATTATTGATGGCGATTAGTTGATGTGGAAGCAGTTGTCCTTGTGCGTGGTGATTGACCAGCCCGTTGGGAACCCCAAGAGGAAGGTATGAAGAGTGTAGCGGCTAGTTTTCCCTCAGTTAAGAAACCAAGGTATATCGAACAGGAGAAGAGAGACGGTGACGACTGAAGGTGTTGTGGAACCTGCACACACACAAACAAATACTTTGTTCCCAACTTGCGATGAGGTTGTCAATCTCACCGGTTTGCTTGAAACAAAGGTTATGAGCGTATCGAGTGGAAAATAGTAGAGTATGCGAATAAAGTAAACAGTGCGGGAAAAGTAAACAGTTGATTGCAATATGATTAAAATAGGACCGGGGTCCACAGTTCACTAGTGGTGTCTCTCCATAGATAAAATAACATGCTGGGTAAACAAATTACAGTTGGGCAATTGATAGAATAAAGATAACGTGATATGTCAAGAAGATCACTATGAGATTTACTCTGGGAATTACAACAAAATACATAGACCGCCATCCAACTGCATCTATGACTAATAATCCACCCCCGGGGATATCATCCGAACACCCTAGAAGTATTAAGTTGCGAACAACAGATAATTGCATTAAGCAAAGTGTGTAATGTAAACAAAGCATATGCCCTTGAGCATATGAATGTTGTTTTCTCCCTAGTAGCAACAGCACATCTACCACCTTAGAGGTTTCTGTCACTCCCCCAGGTGAAATAGAGGCATGAACCCACTATCGAGCATAAATACCCCCTCTTGGAGTCACTAGCAACTACTCGGCCAAGATAGCTACTAACAACGGAGAGCATGCAAGATCATAAACAACATAGAGATAACAAAAGATATAATTCAGTACAGCAACTTAATCATAAACACCAATATTCATCGGATCCCAACAAACCAACATCATAGAATTACATAACGGTGATCTCAATCATGTAGGGCACCTCATGAGATCTAAACATGAAGCACATGGTGGAGAAGACAACAATCTAGCTACTGCTATGGACCCATAGTCCAAGGTAGACTACTCACTCATCGCTCCGGAGGCAATCATGGCGATGAAGGAGACCTCCGGTGGCGATTCCCCTCTCCGGCAGGGTGCCGGGAAGAGCTTCTGGACCCTCCCGATCTTCGGGTCGACGGCGGCGGCGGATCGCGATGTATTCTGGAAAACTGATCGGGCCCTTAGGTTTTTCTCGTCAGGGGGTATATATAGGCGAAGGGGCGATGTCAGAGGAGGGACCACGGTCCCTCACACGGGCCCGGCGCGGCCAGGGGCTTGGCCGCGCCGCCCCTGTGTGTGGGGGCCACGTGGCCCCCCTCCTTCACTTCTTCTGATCTCTGGAGGCTTCCCCGTGATATAAGACTTCAGGAACTTGTTTCGTCCAATTCCGAGAATATTTCCTGTGTATCACTTCTGAAACACAATAACAGCAGAAAATAGGAAACTGGCACTGTGGCACTTCGTTAATAGGTTAGTTCCGGAAAATGTATAAAAATGCCACTAAGTGTAACGAAACAATGGGCAAATGGTGTAAAAACAAGCATGGAGCATCAAAAATTATAGATACGTTTGAGACGTATCACTTGCCCATGACTGCATGGCTGGGCTAGTCTCCAACTTACAACTTGCAAGCATAACAACTCAACATAAGAGACCACAATGTCAAAATTTTAAGAACAGGAAAAGTAAAGTGTGCCTTCCGGTTCGTGAGAGCTTTACTGACCGAATTTCGCATAACACTGGTAAGAGTTTAATTTGAAGAGAAAATAAAAGCAAGTCAAATTTACTTGGAATAGCAAATTGCTAGTAGGTATGTATGGTGGACACTTTGGAAAACTTTGGCTTTTAGGAGTTGGATGCACGAGTAGAGCTCATACTCAGTACAAGGCGAGGGCTAGTAAAAGACTGGGAGCGACCAACTAAGAGAGCAACAATGGCCATAATCATGCAAAGCGACAAAGCGACATTAAAAGAAGCATAAGATGGCATCAAAAGTCAAAAACTAAATGATCATAGAGGCTATTGGTGACTTTGTAAGAGTCTAACATATGTGAGCATGCACCAAGTCAACCCAAATAAAGCATCAAGGAGAAAACCAAAATAATGCTTCCATACAATAAAAACAACGCATGATTTTTTCAAAGGCTCATTAAGCAATCTCAGTTATTTGAAACAAGTCATGCTACAGCAAAACCACTAAGCATACTATCAAAAAGACATCAAGCATGACATGAAAAAGCCTAAGCCACAGTCTACACAAGCTCCTTCTTGTACCACTATTTTGCATAAACTTTTTCTCTTTTCCAACACCATTTGAAATTTTTAAATACACCCCTTTTGATGAAAACCAATAAAGATCATAGGCAAAAATACACCTTGATGAAAAGATATGACAAGGTCTGAACGTAAATCAAGGCGAAAATGAAAACCAAAAGCAGTAGCAGAAAAAGAAGAACACCCGGTGAAATTATAAGAATGAAAAACGGAGTGTTCTTGGCAAATGAAAACGAGTACATCTCCTCCAAAGGAAATTTGTTGGGGTCTAACCATTTATTGCAGCAAACAAAACAAACTAACAAAGAAAACTAAAACAACTGACGCTCCAAGAAAAACACATAGTGCATGAAGCAATAAAAATATAGTGTTTTGAAAGGTGACCTGATTTTTGCCGATAAAGAAGGGGTGCTCGGGGGCATCCCCAAGCTTTGACGCTTGTACTTCTTGGATATTTCTTGGGGTGATGCATGGGCATCCCCAAGCTTGAGCTTTTGTCCATTCTTCAACTCATCTCATCATTCTCCAATCCCTACACTTGAAAACTTCCTTCATACAAAACTAAACACAATTCTATTAGCAACATTAGTGTAGCATAACATATAATCAACCTCTTTTTGCTTCAGGTTTCAACTCAAAACCACCACATATATAGCAAATACTACTCTAGCAACTTCCCCAAAAGTTCCGTGATCAAAAGAACTCAAAAGAAAGCGATAAAGTGGCATACACAAATATTGGCAGAAATCTGTCAAAACAGAACAGCTGACAAAGGTCGAATTTTTGAGGGGTTTTATGTTGCTCAAATCAAAAAGTGTTCAACTAACGAAAGTTTGGATATAACCTGGGGCATATGCACAAGAAATAGTAGGTCCAAAAGATATACAGAGAATTTATACGAATTTTTACGGTGCAGCACCGAAAACAGTTTCAGGACAGCAACATCCTCAAATCTTTACCTCACTCGAATTAGAGGCTTCTCTTGGCACAAAAACGAAATAAACAAGATAAGGAGCGGTCATTACAGTAGTAATGACTTCCAAGACTCAAATAAAAGAAAAAGTACTGGAAATAAAAACATTGGGTTATCTTCCAAGAGTGCTTTTCTTTAACGCCTTTGAGCTAGGCGCAGAAAATTGTGAATCAAGTAATATCAAGAGATGAAGTACTAGGATCAGCGCGTGCCTTACGTCTTCCTTTCTTACCTTTGCTCTTGACTCTAGGAAAGACATGGCTATTGCAAGGTAGAGAGATAAATCTTATATTGCCTTTTCCCACATCAATGACGGCGCCCAGGAGCTTCAGGAGGGATCTTCCAAGTGTGATTTGTCCTTTTCCTACACATTCAATAACAAGATAATCAGTAGATATCATTCTTCCTAGGACTTTTGTAAAAACTCCTTCCGCTATTCCAATGGGGAATATAGTGGCATTGTTAGTAAGAGAAATTCCTTCTCCCCCTCAGAAAGCTTCCAAAGGCTCAAAGATTCATAAACATCCTTTGGCATAAGACAGAATTCAGACATAATATCACAACGAGCATGAAAAGTTTCACCACTAATGGTGATTTTTACCGTAGGAGACCAACTCGAAGGTTCAGAATTTGTTGGCACATAATCAAAATGCTGGCGCAAAGTATTATAGCAAGAATTCAAACTAGCAGTGCGAGTCTCAAGAGTATCAAGTCTATCAAAAATGCACACAAGAGAGGAATCAAAATAGGTTGGCATGCTATAAATTGTAATCAAATTTTTTATAATATTGAAGGCTTGATCTCCATCACAATGAAGGAAATCCCCTTCTGCAGTAGCATCCAAAGCATATCTATAATGAAGAGCAAGTCCAAAGTAAAAGATACTAAGAAGCAAACTCAAAGTCATTTTAGGTTCAGTTTTTCCATGCCAATCATAAATTCTAGACCAAGCTTCTTTAAAACTTTCCTCATCCTTTTGTTTAAAAGTGAAAATCATATCCTCGGGCGACATAGTAGTAGCAGCTGAACTAGACATAATAAACTAAAGTAAAGAAATAGCAACTACCAAGGATTCTAATTTTTTTTGGGTTTTTGATATAAACGATGCAGGTAAAATAAATAAAGTAAAGCAAAACAATAACAAAGTAAAGGATGTGCGTGCAAAAACTCCCCTCACAGAAGTCTTCCACTCTTCCCTGGCAACAGCGCCAGAAAAGAGCTTGATGCTACCGGGTTGATGAAGTAAATAACCGGCCAGTTGGGAACCCCAAGAGGAAGGTGTGATGAATATAGCAGCAAGATTTTCCCTCAGTTAAGAAACCAAGGTTTATCGTTCAGGAGAAGAGCAGACAATGACGACTGAAGGTGATGCGAACTGGCTTCATAACACTCCAACAAGGGCATCATTTAACAATACTTGTTGACTCGTCTTCGGCCAGTAGCAACGTGGAACCTGCACACAACACAACCAAATACTTTGTTCCCAACTTGCGATGAGGTTGTCAATCTCACCGGTTTGCTTGAAACAAAGGTTATGAGCGTATCGAGTGGAAAACAGTAGAGTAAGTAAGTGCGAGTAAAGTAAACAGTGCGAGTAAAGTAAACAGGTGATAGCAATATGATGGAAATAGGTCCGGGGTCCACAGTTCACTAGTGGTGTCTCTCCATAAGATAAATAACACATGCTGGGTAAACAAATTACAGTTGGGCAATTGATAGAATAAAGATAAACGTGATATGTCAAGAAGATCACTATGAGATTTACTCTGGGCATTACAACAAAATACATAGACCGCCATCCAACTGCATCTATGACTAATAATCCACTTGTGGCGAATCAATCCGAGAACTCCACAAGTATTAAGTTGCGAACAATAGATAATTGCATTAAGCAAAGTGTGTAATGTAAACAAAGCATATGCCCTTGAGCATATGAATGTTGTTTTCTCCCTAGTAGCAACAGCACATCTACAACCTTAGAGGTTTCTGTCACTCCCCCAGGTTAAATAGAGGCATGAACCCACTATCGAGCATAAATACCCCCTCTTGGAGTCACTAGCAACTACTCGGCCTAGATAGCTACTAACAACGGAGAGCATGCAAGATCATAAACAACATAGAGATAACAAAAGATATATTTCAGTACAGCAACTCAATCATAACACCAATATTCATCGGATCCCAACAAACCAAACATGTAGAATTACATAACGGTGATCTCAATCATGTAGGGCAGCTCATGAGATCTAAACATGAAGCACATGGTGGAGAAGACAATCATCTAGCTATTGCTATGGACCCATAGTCCAAGGTAGACTACTCACTCATCGCTTCGGAGGCAAGCATGGCGATGAAGAAGACCTCCGGTGGCGATTCCCCTCTCCGACAGGGTGCTGGGAAGAGCTTCTGGACCCTATCGATCTTTAGGTCGACGACGGCGGCGGTTCACGATGTGTTCTAGAAAAGTGATTGGGTACTTAGGTTTTTCCCGTCGGGGGGTCTTTATAGGCGAAGGGGCGATGTCAGAGGTGGGGCTAGGTGGCCTCACGCCAGGCTGGCGCGGCCCAGGCCCTGGCCACGCCGGCCTGGTGTGTGGGGCCCCTGTGGCCCCCCTCCTACTCCTCTTCGGATCTCTGGAAGCTTTCGGGTAAAATAAGACTTCAGGAACTTGTTTCGTCCAATTCCGATAATATTTCCTGTGTATCACTTCTGAAACACAAAAACAGCAGAAAACAGGGAACTGGCACTGTGGCGACTTGTTAGTAGGTTAGTTCCGGAAAATACATAAAAGTGCCACGAAGTGTAATGAAACATTAGGCAAATGGTGTAAAAACAAGCATGGAACATCAAAAATTATAGATACGTTGGAGACGTATCACAAGGCTGTCTCTATGTGACTAAAACCAAGCTATGCAATGATGTGCTGACCATCGCCGAGAATGAAACTACGGCAGAATTATGGCACAAGAGGCTTGGGCATATGAGTGAGAAGGGCATGCAAGCTCTTGCTCGGATGGAGTTCCTCCCTGAGTTGAAAGGTATAACCTTGAAACCCTGTGAACATTGTTTTGCTGGCAAACAACATAGGGTTGCATTTCGTACACGCTCACCACATCGTGCACAGAATGTTCTTGACATAGTGCATACTGATGTTTGCTCCATGACCGAAAAATCTCTCGGTGGAGCATTATACTTTGTGACATTCATTGATGACCACTCCAGAAAGATATTTCTCTATGTGTTGAGAAACAAGTGGCAGGTGCTCGACGTCTTCAAAGAATTCCATGCCAATGTTGAAAGAGAAACTGGCAGGAAATTGAAGTGCATAAGATCAGACAATGGTGGTGAATACCGAGGTCCCTTTGAGAGGTATTGTAGAAAGTTTGATATCAGACTTGAGAAGACTCCACCAAAGACACCCCAGCTCAATGGCCTTGCTGAGAGAATGAATAGGACACTCACTGAGAGGGTCACAGCTATGATCTCTCATGCAAAGTTACCAAATTCTTTTTGGGCTGAAGCATTGAATCATGCTATGTGTGTACTAAACCTGTCCCCTTCAGTTCCTCTTGCAGGTGATATTCCTCAGAGAGTTTGGTCAGGTAAAGATGTGTCATACAAGCAATTGAAGGTCTTTGGTTGCAAGGCATTTGTGCACATCCCGAGGGATGAGAGATCCAAGCTTGATAGCAAGACAAAGCAGTGCATCTATCTCAGCATTCCAAGTGATGAATTTGGATACAGATTGTGGGATCCAATCAAGAAGAAGACCGTGAGAAGCCGAGATGTGGTTTTCATTGAAGATGAAACAATACAAGATATTGGGAAACCGGAGAAGCCGAAGACCACCACACCTCAGGTTGACTTGGATCCAGTTAATCCTCCTCTCGTGCATGATGATCATGGGGGAGATGATGAAGATGCTGAAGATAGTGATGATGCAACTAAACAAGGCAGTACAAGTCAGGGACATGGCCAGCCATCAAGTGATGATGATGAAGAAGGTGAAGATGATCCACCTACACCACCAGTGCAACAGCCGAGAAGAAGTGGGAGAGATCCAGTTCCTTCCACCAAATATCCTCCACATCAATATGTGTTGATGACTGATGCAGGTGAGCCCTCATGCTATGAGGAAACAGTGTCTGATGAGCACAAGAATGAATGGTCAGAAGCCATGCAGGATGAGATCAAATCCCTGTATGAGAATAACACCTTTGATTTGGTGTCTTTGCCAAAGGGCAAGAAAGCACTCAAGAACAAGTGGGTGTATAGAGTGAAGACTGAAGAACATAGCTCACATCCAAGGTACAAGGCTAGATTGGTTGTGAAAGGTTTTAGTCAGAAAAAGGGCATAGACTTCGATGAGATATTCTCTTCGGTGGTCAAGATATCTTTGATCCGAGTTGTGCTTGGCATTGCTGCCACCATGGACTTGGAAATTGAACAACTGGATGTGAAGACAGTGTTTCTACACGGTGACCTAGAGGAGGAGATATACATGGAGCAGCCGGAAGGATTCATTGTTGAAGGCAAGGAGCACCAAGTGTGCAGATTGAAGTAGAGCTTGTATGGCTTGAAGCAAGCTCCTCGGCAGTGGTACAAGAAGTTTGAGTCATTCATGACCAAGCTTGGTTACCATAAAGCACAACCTGATCATTGTGTGTTTACGAAGAGGTACGCCGAGGGTGACTTTATTATTCTCTTGCTATATGTTGATGACATGCTGATTGTTGGAAATGGCACAAAGAGGATTGCAATCCTCAAGAAGGCATTGAGTAAATCATTTGCCATGAAGGATTTAGGACCAGCTAAACAAATACTTGGCATGAAGATCTCCCGTGATAGATCAAAGAAGTTGCTTTGGCTCTCACAAGAAAGATACATCGAGAAGGTACTTGAAAGGTTCAATATGGAAGGCACAAATTCTGTTGCCTCTCCACTTGCAGGCCATCACAAACTAAGTAAAGAACAATGTCCTAGCAGCAAAGTGGAGAAAGAAGCAATGAGCAAAGTACCATACCAATCTGCCGTGGGCAGTTTGATGTATGCCATGGTGTGCACTAGGCCTGATATTGCCTATGCAGTTGGAGTTGTTAGCCGGTTCATGACAAATCCAGGAGAAGCTCACTGGAATGCAGTGAAGTGGATTCTCAGGTATCTCAAAGGTACTTCTAGATCATGCTTACGCTTTGGAAGCGATGAATCTGTGTTGCAAGGCTACACAGATGCAGATTATGCTGGTTGTGCAGATTCTAGAAAGTCTACCTCCGGATACATGATGACTTATACAGGGGGAGCAGTGTCATGGCAATCAAGGTTGCAGAAATGCGTTTCATTGCCAACCACAGATGTTGAGTACATAGCAGCGGTTGATGCATGCAAGGAAGTACTCTGGATGAAGAACTTCTTGCAAGAGCTCAACATGAAGCAAGAGAAGTATATTCTATATTGTGATAGCCAGCGTGCTATCTATCTTGCCAAGAATCCAAGTTTCCACGCTCAAACCAAGCACATTGAGGTGAGGTATCATTGGATTCGACAAAGGTGAGTTCCAAGTTGGTGCAACTTGAGAAGATCCATACCGACAAGAATGGGTCGGATATGATGACCAAGATATTGCCAAAGGAGAAGCTGCTTGTGTGTTGCAAGGCAGTGGGCATGGCGGTGCCCCCCACATGAGTCAGATGGGGGAGAATGTTGGGTATCCTCCTCATGTGGGCTATGAGGAGATGGCCTTATGAAGCCTTTCAGGCGGCCCAAACAGGTGCAAGAGCCCACCAACCTTTAAGGTTATGACCAAGTGTCATTTTGGACATTGCACATGAGGGGAAAGGGGATGGTAACCCTCCTTTCCAGCCACCACAGTGGCAAAAAAAAGGATGAAAAATCATGATAGCCTCCATTGGAGAAGAAAACCAAGAAAGAAGAGAAAGAGGAGAAGTTGAAGGAAGAAGCTGAATCAAGCGCCGAGCCTTGCCCACAAGGTTGTGAAGACATCAGATCTGCTACCTTGTCTCCTTCAAGTTGTTGTTCCACAAAGCTTGGTGAGATTGCTTCACTCTCTAGCTCTTGTGCCCCAAATCTTGTAGAAGCAGCCACAGATTCGTGTGTATCTTGGTGCTTGAGATCCTCTAGTGCTCTCTAGAGAAGAACTTGATGTATCCCCATTTGATAATAGTGGAAGAAGATTTGGGTGGCTTCGGCCTGTGGTTTTTCCTCTCAAGTTGAGAGGTTTTCCACGTAAAAAGGATTGGTGTCCTCTGTGTGTTGATTTACACTACAAGAAATGTGTTGACTACTGACGCTCAAAATTCGTCACTAGATCGTCATAATGGTTGATCTATGACAATTTTATGACGAAAAAATCATCGTCAAAAACGGGGCGTCGTTGATGATCGAACATGACGAATTCACTGAGATCGTCATAACCGTCTATGACAATATTGGACCGTCATAACGCTTATGACGATTTATTATCGTCATGGACAATTTGAGGAGGCCACATCAGCAATCCGACATGGCATACGCGTGGCAGGAGGCCACATCAGCAATCCGACGTGGAATACAGGTGGCATACACGTGGCAGACATGTAAATCGAAATCAGCCCAGTCCATTTCAGTGATCTATATGGGCCAAGCCCAATAACTCAGCCTTGTTTATATATTTTTATCCAATTCTTGTTTGGGCCTGAGCCTTTTTACCACCTTTTTCAATTTTGGGCCTTGGCGTTTTAGAGGCCATTACTTTTGGGCTTTTCTTTCAGCCAATTTATTATTTTCTAATTTGCACACTTTTTTCCTAATATTTGTATCATGGCCTTTCCATGGTTTGGGCCCTGACCTCTTTATTTTCAGTATAGTTAAAACCAATAACAATCCAGCCCAAATAAAATAACAGTAGGATCACAACATTTCATTAACAGCACAAAACAAAATATGAAACTTCCATCATTCGCATAGCTTACAATCTCGCAACAGTATTACATAGTGTGACATAACAATTATAACATTACAGACTAGTATCTCCCAGCAAAGTATCTCCATCAATGAGCAAAATACATCCATGTACCATCTCGCAACCACCAATCCCAAAACCTTTACCTAAATGATGTTGCTACCATCGACCTTGGCGAACTGGGAAAGTACCTTCCAACAGCCTGTCACAGTTTGCAAAAGTACCACAGAAAAATAAGAAGCACCTCAGATAGATTAAAATACATCAAATTAATTTCATGTAGTAAGTAGAACAGAGAACAGGGAAGCTAACAAGCAGGCATGACAGAGCAACAGGAAGAACTACATCGAAAGATAGATTACACACTTCATAAATCCACATATACTCTAGCCTATCCCGGATCTGGATATTGAAATCATCTTTCATACATATTTATACAAGATCTGTTAAGATACAAGTGTTTATGGACAAGAACATGCGCAGCTACTGTAGGTCTTAGTAATTAAATATAGCATGTAGTAAGAGCATACTTGCCCGTGCGGACCTTGCCATCAACCTGGATGTGGCGCTGCATCAGGATGGACTGCACCTCACGGTAGGTAAGAGCATACTTCAGTCTGTTCCTGAGGATGAGGATCAGAGGAAGGCACTCCCTGGACTTGTGAGGACCAGATGATGGCTTGGGGGCCTGAAGCAAAGAAAATACACATATCAGATAACAGAAAACAAACATCTGAAATATCTATCAGATCGCAGGCTAGAAGTACTCGTCACTTACAAAAGCTCCACCAAGCTTGTCGAGCATCCAGTGTGAGGGGGCATTGAGCCTCTTCAGATGCTTCTTCAACCCACGCGCCTGTTAGGGATGAATAAAGATATCCATTAGCATCACATCAAAACATAAGCAGAAAAGCAGTACATAGCATCTTGGCTTCAGTCAAAATAATACAAAAAACAAGACTATTTGTTGCAAGTCCTACCAAAACAGTGCTATACTCAGGTATTGAAAATACATGGATCCTAAACATATAGCAGAATTTCAACGCATGGAACGAGCACTCTACAATCGACATCAAACAACAAGATATGAATCAGGATATATACCATTCACTAGGCAGGGCATCTAAAACAAATTCACCACGGAAACAACTACATGCTTTCGAACCCATGTTTACATCAAACGAAACAGATCTACAATATTAAAACCAGGAGACCATGTCTCGTCAAATCAGTAACCCAAAAATCTTCTAACTGTACCGGCCCAAGGCATCTTCCCTATGATATGAATTACAACACCGCTACATGCCTCAGAGGGTTAAATCTTTTGGAGCAAGTACGAGGAAATCACACGCTGTGCTCGCTACGACCCATCGAAAACTTAAATTTCACCGCTGAAACCGAACAAATCTACCGAGACAAGAACAAAACCATCCAAACCTAAGGATCTCTACCACAGGCGGCGGTGGCGGCGCCACCACATTCGGACCGAAGAGGCTACGGATCGGATCTACAAACTAGGGAAACGACGAGCGAGGGAATGGAGGAGAAGGGTTGGTTGCGCTCACCATGGTTGCGAGCTCGGACTAGGTCGACGTGCACCTTCTTCTCCTCGCGCCGCCGCCTCCTGCTTCTTCTTCTGTGCGCCGCCACCGGGATGACAAAGAGTGGGGGGAATCAGAGGGCAGAAGAGTGGGCCTCGGATCTGACGTCGTCGGACACGACCTTGGTGGTGCAGGACGGTGAGATCCGGGAGAGGGAGAGCTCCAGCCCATCTCAAACAGCTGCAGAGGAAGAGCAACAACTCAATTGGGAGTGGTGGAAGGAGCGGAGGTGCAGAGCAGAGGAGGCAGACTCACCGGGCTAGCCTTTACGGCGCTGAAGGCGAGGACGCCGTGCTTCCAGCGGCAAACTTGTTGGGGATGAAGCGGGAGAGGTCACCAGGCTAGCCTTTACGGCACTGAATCGAGGTAGGTGACCGATCTAGTGGAGCACGGCGCGAGCTGCAGCGATGCGGTGGCCAGCGCGAGAGAGGGGAGGCGGCGGCGCTGTGGCGATCTAGGGTTCACCGCGGGAGAGATGGAGGCAGAAGATGGGTAAAGTGGAGAGGCGACGGTGGATGAGGAGAGAGGAGCGGTGGACGGTGGCCGTCCTTCTCTCGGACGATCGCGGGACCGCAGAGATAGGGCGGGGTGGATCGAGATCTGGCGCGGTGTGGCTCGAAGGGAGAGAGAAGAAGGGAGGTGGCGGCGGCGCTGGGGGGAAGGGGAGGGTTAGGTTAGGGTTTCGGTCGCGCGCTCGTATCTATAAAGAACAGCTGAGCAACATTGGATCAAGGCGTGGACGGCCCGGATCAGCTTTAGGGGAGTGATCCGTGGCAGGACTGGTTCTGCCTTGTTATTGGACCGAACTACTGTAACAGGACTGGTTCTACATTTTTTGATTTTTTTTCTTTAAACCTTTTCCAATTATTTTAGAAAAGAAATATTATAAAAATATTTACTATTAATTTTGTATAAGGTGTTGTTTGATCTTCATAACACCAAAAAAGTAAAGTTTTCATTTTTTTAGCATAAAAAAACTCATTTTCCATTTTTTTTTGTTTTGAAAATGGGCTTTTTTGTGAAGCGTCTACCAAAAATATGTTGCAAAAATAGAACAACCAAATTTTAAATGATATTATACCATATTTTATGCACAATTCACCAGTTGTTATCATGGAAGAAGTTTTGTAGCCACCCCTAAGAAAATGATAAATATCTATCGATTCAGCTGGAAGCGGGTCAAATTTGAACTACAGGTGCTTCATAGTTTGCTCATGTATTTTTTCAAAAATCATTTTTAGGTACACAAGTATCTATTTCATCGAAGATCCATAAAGAGTTTGGCAGGATTCGATCCCAACCTAGGAGCGGTCACGCCCACCGTTTTGGCCGCATTTTGAAATGGGCATAAGAAATTCAAAAACAATCAAAACAATACAAATCCTTCGTTTTGTGTTATGTTATGTGACCTAGTTGCCATGAAAAATAATAAACTTTGAATATTACAAATATTTTGAAAAAGTGTTCACAAAAAAGAGCTATCTCGTACGAAGTTCTACGGTTTTCAAGTCAAATGAGCTAGTTATGGCCACAACTACGGCATAGTTTGTTAAAATGACCCCATATTATGCACATGTGTGTATCTTAGGATGACAAACAATGTTGATTTGGGATGTTTTAATTTTCGTTGCACAAAAAATTCATTTTTCATTTTCTTAGTGCAAAAAATGGGTTTTTTTGTTAAGCACGTACCAAAAATATGTTGCATAAATAGAACAACAAAATTTAAAATGATATTATACCATATTTTATGCACAATTCACCGGTTGTTTGCATGGAAAAGGTTTTATAACCACCCCTCAAGAAATTGACAAATATCTGCCGATTCAGTTGAAAGCGGGTCAAATTTGAACTACAGGTGCTTCATAGTTTGCTCATGTATTTTTCCAAAAATCATTTTTAGGTACACAAGTATCTATTTCATCAGAGATCCATAAAGAGTTTGGCAGGATTCGATCCCGACCTAGGAGCGGTCACGCCCACCGTTTTGGCCGCATTTTGAAATGGGCATAAGAAATTCAAAAACAATCAAAACAATACAAATCCTTTGTGTTGTGTTATGTTATGTGACCTAGTTGCCATGAAAAATAATAAACTTTGAATATTGCAAATATTTTGAAAAAGTGTTCACAAAAAAGAGCTATCTCGTACGAAGTTCTACGGTTTTCAAGCCAAATGAGCTAGTTATGGCCACAACCATGGCATAGTTTGTTCAAATGACCCTATATTGTGCATATGTATGCATCTTGGGATGACAAACAATGTTTCTTTGGGAAGTTTTAATTTTCGTTGCACAAAAAATTCATTTTTCATTTTCTTAGTGTAAAAAATGGGTTTTTTTGTTAAGCGTCTACCAAAAATATATTGTATAAATAGAACAACAAAATTTAAAATGATATTATACCATATTTTATGCACAATTCACAAGTTGTTTGCATGCTAAAGGTTTTATAACCACCCCTCAAGAAATTGACAAATATCTGCTGATTCAGCTGAAAGCGGGTCAAATTTGAACTACAGGTGCTTCATAGTTTGCTCATGTTTTTTTCAAAAATCATTTTTAGGTACAAAAGTATCTATTTCATCAGAGATCCATAAAGAGTTTGGCAGGATTCGATCCCGACCTAGGAGCGGTCACGCCCACCGTTTTGGCCGCATTTTGAAATGGGCATAAGAAATTCAAAAACAATCAAAACAATACAAATCCTTTGTGTTGTGTTATGTTATGTGACCTAGTTGCCATGAAAAATAATAAACTTTGAATATTGCAAATATTTTGAAAAAGTGTTCACAAAAAAGAGCTATCTCGTACGAAGTTCTATGGTTTTCAAGCCAAATGAGCTAGTTATGGCCACAACCATTTGTTCAAATGACCCTATATTGTGCACATGTATGCATCTTGGGATGACAAACAATGTTTCTTTGGGAAGTTTTAATTTTCGTTGCACAAAAAAATCATTTTTCATTTTCTTAGTGCAAAAAATGGGTTTTTTTGTGAAGCGTCTACCAAAAATATATTGCAAAAATAGAACAACCAAATTTTAAATGATATTATATCATATTTTATGTACAATTCACAAGTTGTTTGCTTGGAAAAGGATTTATAGCCACCCCTCAAGAAATTGACAAATATATGCCAATTCAGCTGGAAGCGGTCCAAATTTGAACTATAGGTACTTCATAGTTTGCTCATAATTGTTTTAAAAATTCATTAAGATATAAAAGTAGATATTTTATCATAGATCTAGTAAGAGTTTAGTAGGATTCAGTACCTAGTTAAGAAGGGTCATGTTTGATGTTTTGATCGCATTTTAAGTACACCATGATGGCATTCTAGTAATTAATTTTTTTTCTATATTTATTTTGTGGAGAAAAGATTTATTGTTATTATATATGTAATAAAAATAATTTCTAAATTTTGTTTGAATTCAATTGGCCTTGTCTTGAATCTTCTTTGAATCTTTTATGTTAAAATCTTAAAGGAAATGGAAAAGAAAAAGAGGAAAAAAACATCACCTAGCGTCTTTCTAAATGGCGGCCCAAGTCTTGTCCACTACTGCGGCCCAGGCCCAAGTAACTGGAAGCTTATATTGAAATGGGCATAGTAGAGGATAGAATCACAAGTGATGCGCTACCCCAGTGGTCAAGGGAACGCGTCGGTTGGGGAGGTGCTGGGTTCGAATCCTTCCCACCGCGTGCTTTCCTATTTATTTTGCCACCATGCCCCGTGGTGGTTAGGTCCTTGTCAGGTCCGTTGGACCCGCCTATCAGGTCTGCTGTGGGACCTGCCCGTCAGGTTGGACCTGGTTGATGGGATCCGCTTGTCAGACCAGTGTTGGGACCTGTCTGTGGGACCTGGCTGTTGGACCCGCCCGTCAGGTCAGCTATGGGACCCGCCTACCAGGTCGGCTGATGGGACCCGCCTATGGGACCCGCCTGTGGGACCCATTGTCAGAGTCGATTAGTGGGACCTAGCTGTCAGGTTAGTTGGTGGGATCTGGGTATCAGGTTTACTAATTTAAATAGCCACGTAGACATGACACGTAGACGAATTGCTGAGGTGTCAGTCTAGTCATCCTGTTCTATCAAAAAAATATGATAACAACAGCGTAATGATGATCTAAAATCGTCGTAAGCGGCTCCGGATAAGGTTTGAAACTGCATGAGATAGGTTATGACGATTTAGTGTCTATTGGGTTATGACGTTTTTGGTTGAAATCGTCGTAATTTTTAGGGCTAGTGGCCTCCCCAATCAGATCATGACGATCTGGTATAAAATCATCACTACTCTATGACACGTTTCTTTAGGGTCATGATGAAAACGTCACTAGTCAACACATTTCTTGTAGTGTTACTACTGCTGCAGCTGTTGTGAGACCTCTCTCACTAGGACAGAGATTGTCTTAGGTGAGGAGAGAGCTTCTCTCCTAAGGGGAGAGACTGTCTTGGGTCAGGAGAGAGCCAAGGGCTGCTCCTATTTCCTCCATATATGTTGATGCATATGTTTCCTTCCGGCACGAGCAAAGATCCTTGAGTTAGAGCACAAGTGGCTGAAGTTTACTTTGATTCCGCTGCGTATTTTCAGTCAAAGCTAATATTATGCTAATCTCTAAATTAAGGGGTTAACCGGTGTGCCCAGTTTTCCCAACACTTATGAACAATTAGATTGATAAAAATGAATGGCTAGTATTAAATTGAGGGTACCATAAAACTCCTCATAACAGATAGATGGAAAGAGAGCCAGCCTATGGGCAGAGGAAAATGTAGTCTTTGTAGGTGCCAATGGAGAGAGTCATGCAAATACATGGTGTCCTTCCTCTTGGCTGTGTGTGTGCATTTGTTCTTGTGGGACACAAAAGCGATGAGTTTGAGAGAGTAGATCAATTAGAGAGAAGAAGATTAGGAGCTGCACATGGCAGCTCCTACAGAGTGCATGCCGTAGAACCATAGGATCGGACGAGGGATAGGCCGACAAAGTCGAACGACATGAGTGGCATCGCAGTCATTAGGAGGAGATCTATCCTCCACCGCCAATGGCGGCTGCGGACCGGACATGACAGTTAGAGCCTGTTAGGCCCTGCATGCCCCACTAGCCCCTACCTTCGCGCTACAATGTCATGTCAGACGCCCTCCGACAGATGTCCTAGTCATAGATTGGCCAGGGAGGTCCGACGCACCCACCAATGCAAGCTCCGGCAAGGTGGGCCGCATAACCCAGATCAGGCTTGCAGCGCCCAGCCGCTCCTGCAGAGCGACTCGAATGCGTGCGCCCTGCCGAGCTTCGTCACAGGCACTGGGCAAGGAGGGCCCATAGTACCTAGAGGAACCTCGCTGTCATCGCCGTCCGGCTGCCATCCCGCCGTCCGGCTGCCATCCCGCCGTCTAGACTGCTAGTGTCGCCGCACCATTCATCGCCGCCTAGGCCGAGCCCATCTCTGGTCGCACCACCGCCAGCTAGGAGGCCTCGCCTTTCCCTCCAAGCACGGGTAAGGGCATTGCCACCACCGCCGGCACCGCACGGGCTTTCCCCGATGGCCCGCACCGACTACGGCGGTGGGGAAGAGGGGAAGTAGGAGGCTGGAGCTAGGGTTCCCTCGATCGTCCGCTTGTCGCCTGCGGGGAGCGGTGAGGTGGACCGAAATGTTTTTCTCGGGACCAAACGGTTTTAGCATTGACAATCCAAGACCCTACTAATACATAACTAGATCAAACTCTTTTAAGCTCTGATCTACGGAAGAAAGGATAAAATGATGTATGCTTTTCTGTACTCCAAGTATCACGAAGACTTCTGGTCTTCATTTCCCTCTAGCTCACATATAACTGACGTTTTAAGTCTCATTTCAGTAAAACTTTAAAAATTAATGAATTTCAACATATTGAAGTATTTAGATGATAAACTAAAAAATTGCAGGTGTAGTTTAGCGATATGTCCCATGGGATAAAAAAAAAGTCTACATCTGTTTGTCTGTTTCTCCCAAAAATTGGAAGCAAATCTTGAAATCGAGGAGGAATATAAATGGCCAGCATTTACGGAAAAGCAATTCGAAACCCGGGTCCAGATGATCCTGGCAGCTGGACCAGTCCGGCCACGACAACGATGCTGCCCAGGAACGTATACCTTTAAGTATTCGAGCCGTATGTCTATTTTAGAACAGTGCCGACTGCAAGCCTGACGAATTTATTACGACGGAGACCAACCTCGACCCTGCGGTCCAGCCATTTCGATGGCATCACATGGACCGACGCCCTATGTCCGACGGACCAAGCGGTTCCAGGCCAAGCGGCTCCTTGTCTTTGGTTTGTAACACGCGGCAATTTTAGGAAGGCCGGCGTGTCCAGATCACCACTCGCGCGTGGCCAACAATAAAAGGGGTTCCGCCGGCGCATCTAGGGTTCCCCCATCCCAGCCGCCGCACACAACCATGTCGTCGTCTTCGTCTTCGTACGTTGGCTCGGAGGACAACACCATCCTTCCTCTCCTACCGTGACCCCTGTGCGGCGCCAGGACCATCACCAAGATCGCGCGTATGGGCGTTCGCTACTACAGTCTACAAGTGCGAGTTCTACTCTGTAGGTGCTCAAGCTGAAACTCGATTTTGATCTTCGAGTGGAGAGAGGTGTACGCTGGCACGGTGCAGAGGAACTCGGGCCATGAGACGGCGGACAATTTGCGGCACCGGCAGCCGGATCTGCGCAGCCAGCTAGAGGCACGAACCACCAAGATCTGGCGAGCATCAACCTCCTCGTGACCCTCATCAACACGATGGCTGTGATGCGTGCTGCCAGTGCTTCTCGCCGTGACGCTGACATCAAGCCGCAAATGAAGTAAGTAGCTTCAACCCCCGCTGATTCCATGGCCGCCGGCTGAAGCTGTTAGTCAAAATGGAGTGGTAGAATGTCAGCAGAGTCTAAAATGTAGCTCGCTGCAGCGAAAAAATCTCGCAGCGATTTTGTGTGATTACTGTGGACCGTCCCTATATTAATTTCTGCTGAGAAATGTAATGAATCGATGTGTGATTTTCCCAGTGAATCATGTAATATGTCAGCTGAACTGGAGGTCCGATTTTATATTCCCCTGTTTTGAGCGTCCCCAGTGGATCAATGATCTCCGATTTTGGGTTGCCCGCCGCACCGATCTGAAAGGTGGCTCGGTACAGTTCGGTTTAGCAAGCCGCCTAAATTCTGTTCCGCGGGTCCAGGACTAGCCCTCCTTTTCGTCCATCCCGTATCCGTCACACCGGGGTCTCCCGTTTGCTTTCGTACGTACCGGCTCTGCAGTATTATCGACTTTACAGGGCTCGCTCGCTACAGTTGATTGTCAGAATGATCGTTCCACGCGCGCCACCCGGACGGTCCAGATATCAGGATCATTTGGACCCGGGAGCCAAAACTCATTCAGCATATCTCGGGCCTCCGCATTGCGATCGCCCACGAAGCCATAAGCAGAAACTTGAATAACGCACATCTCGTGGTCACAGCTGCAAAATGTTTCATCAACAGACTATAATTTGCCTGAATTCAAATAGCGAATCTGTAAATGAGCAGAGCATTGCTTCAACTCTTATCCTCGCATCGCTTCAATACCATACAAAACAGCTTTTTCAGAATAAACAATACAGGAGTAGTAGAAATACCATAAAAAACAGCCTTCAGCTAGATAATCCATCTTCCGCAGCTGTTACGAGATTTGCGATAGAGAAACAAACAATACAGGAGTAGTAGAAATACCATGTTGCACAACACATAGCCAAAGAGATTCAGAGTACAGGACTACAGGTAGCAATCAATGTCTTACAACTTACAAACACGGAGCTTTTTTCATGGTGTCCCTAGACTGAAGGAACACTAGCACAAAATCTGGCCAACGCCCGCGTAAAAGGGCATGCAGTTGGCGACGGGATCGATGTTGTAGCTCCAGAGCGGACGATACGGCAGAAAGCCGCCACGGTACGCCGCCTCCGCTTTGCGAGATTTGCCTGCTGCTGCTCGTTTCGGGCCGGCGGTCGACGCGGAGGTCTCCGCGTCCTTGTTTCCCTCCGTCGCTTCGGTAGTCGTGGAGATTGGCGCCGGCGCTGGCTCCGGCTTGTTCACGGCGCTCTTCTTGCCGGACTTGTTGCCTGTCGCTTGTTTCGGGTCGACGGTCGACGCGGCGACCGCGTTCTGGTTTCCCTCCGCCGCTTCGGTCGTCGTGGAGACCGGCACCGGGGCTGGCTCTGGCTTCTTCACGGCGCTCTTCTTGCTGGACTTGGTGCCTGCCGCTTGTTTCGGGCCGACGGTCGACGCGGCGACCGCGTTCTGGTTTTCCTCTGTTGCTTCAGTAGTCGTGGAGACCGGCGCCGGTGCTGGCTCCGGCTGCTTCGCGGCGCTCTTCTTGACGGACTTGGTGCCTGCCGCTCGTTTCGGGCCGACGGTCGACGACGCGGCGGCCGCGTCCTGGTTTGCCTCCGTGGCTTGAGTCGTCGTGGCGACGGGCGCCGACGCTGGTTCCGGCTTTTTCTTCGCGGCGCTCTTCTTGCCGGACTTGGTGCCGCCGAAGCTCACGCAGGCCAGAGGGTTGATGATGGCATAACCCATGTGCGCGATCGCCTGATCACGCAGTCCTCCAAAGCTAATTAGGGAACTGCCGAACTGGTACTGGTACCGCGCGCATCCCCGTATGTATATATAGCCAGGGTCTCGAATCTCGACCGACCCTTGTTCTCCAGATGGAGTCGGATCCACATACGCGTGTACGAGTACGACTCGGAAATCGGAATCAGGTCTAGCTAGGACATGCATGGGTAATTTTGCCACGCGCGATTTCATTAGCCGCGAGGCTAAGCTTTGTCCGTCGTCCCCAATTCCCCCGCCGGTGATCTCTTCTTCTTCACAAACAAGAAAAGTTACCGTCCTTGCGCAAGGACAGGGTCACAGGGCCGACCTCCTGGAGTACATGGAAGGGCGGTCGCGGTTCGCGCTACAGATGAAGATGATGGTCTCGTTGGCCGCCTTGGAGTACCATATTGAGAACATCAAGTCATTCGCGCCCGTAGATGCTGTAGATCAAACCGCAGGAGAACGTGCCGTCCGGTGACTGCAGGATGTCAGGTAGGCCTCCACGGCGAGGGAGGCGGAGGACCCTGTTTGCAGATTGTCCCGACGGGATTTAAATTTCGCCCTCGATTTTTGAAATTCTGCCGAAATTCGCCCATTTCGTTTGGGACCGGTAAGAAAATTTACAGGGCGAAACATCTTGAATTTTAGGATATCTTTGATGAATTTTCTAAAATATTTAAAATTTGGTGGAATTTTGCCAGAAAACCAGATTTGGTCCATTTTCGGTCAAATTTCATCGCAATATTTAAATTTTAGTTCTTGTATTCATTTGAGATTCGACTTAAAGTTCCGAATTTGCCCGTTCCACTAAGGACGGGTAAAACACCAAAACCGAAATCCAAATCCTTCCCGACCTGCAACGCTTGAGACTATCGCGAGAAAGGAGAGGACGGGGATGGTGACAAGGTGCGTTGGAAGAGCAGAGACGATATGATTAAATCTTTTACTCCCTCCACCCATATTACTTGTCGCGCTAAAATGGATGTCTAGACACTAAATTTAACTAGTCCATAATTCCATATTAACAACAAGGTCATCAGCCGACAGCCACCACATCGCCCGCCGTAAGGACACCCGCAAAGTCCACCTTCCAGAGCCGCCGCTCCGGCTTCCATGGGCTCAAACCAGGGACTGATAGTGCGCATGCCATAGAACCATAGGATCGGACGAGAGATAAACTAGCAAAGTTGAACGACATGAGCGACGTCACAGTCATTAGGAGGAGATCTATCCTCCACCGCCAATGGCAGCCGCTGACCGAACATGACAGTTAGGGCCCATCAGGCCCCACAAGCCCGACTAGCCCCTACTTTCGCGCTGCAACATCATTTCCGCGGATGCCCTCTGACAGATGCCCCAACCATAGCTCGGCTAGGGAGGTCCGACGCACCCACCAGCGCAAGCTCCATCAAAGTGGGACATAGAACCCAGGTCAGGCCTACAACGCCCAGCCACCCTGCAGAGCCACCCGAATGAGGGTGCCCTGCAGAGCCACCCGAATGAGGGTGCCCTGTAGAACTTCGTCTAAAATGTTTTTTCTCGGGACCAAGTGTTGCTGTAACATCCCAAGATTTTATCAAATTTTGGGGTAAATTTTTTTATTTTATTTTATTTGTGCTGATTGAAATTTCATAGGGATTTAAAACTTTTGAGTTTATTTAAAAGCTTTATTATAAAATCCATTCCAAACTCCCTAGTATTTCTTGAAGAACTTCTTTGAGAAAACCAAGTATCAAAATATTATTTATTTCTTTTATTCAAACCTATGCAAGCTTGCTTGCAAAGGAATGGATCACAAATGTGCTATATGTATTACAGGTTGCTTTTCAAAACTATGATTGAGAGTGATTTTCAAATGATTATCTTATAAAATATTATTAGCCTATTTTAAAAAGGTTTATACTTCAAAAACCCTGCCGCTGCTCGTTTCGGGTCGGCGACGGTCGACGACGCGGCGGCCGCGTCCTGGTTTCCCTCCGCCGCTTCGGTCGTCGTGGAGACCGGCACCGGGGCTGGCTTCGGCTTCTTCACGACGCTCTTCTTGCTGGACTTGGTGCCTGCCGCTTGTTTTGGGCCGACGGTCGATGCGGCGGCAGCGTTCTGGTTTGTGGTTTCCCTCCGCCGCTTCGGTCGTCGTGGAGACCGGCGCCGGTGCTGCCTCCGGCTGCTTCGCGGCGCTCTTCTTGACGGACTTGGTGCCTGCCGCTCGTTTCGGGCCGACGGTCGACGACGCGGCGGCCGCGTCCTGGTTTGCCTCCGTCGCTTCAGTCGTCGTGATGACGGGCGCCGACGCTGGTTCCGGCTTCTTCTTCGCGGCGCTCTTCTTGCCGGACTTGGTGCCGCCGAAGCTCACGCAGGCCAGAGGGTTGATGATGGCATAACCCATGTGCGCGATCGCCTGATCACGCAGTCCTCCAAAGCTAATTAGGGAACTGCCGAACTGGTACTGGTACCGCGCGCATCCCCGTATGTATATATAGCTAGGGTCTCGACCGCCTTGTTCTCCAGATGGAGTCGGATCCACATACGCCTGTACGAGTACGACTCGGAAATCGGAATCAGGTCTAGCTAGGACATGCATGGGTAATTTTGCCACGCGCGATTTCATTAGCCGCGAGGCTAAGCTTTGTCCGTCCCGAATCCCCCCGCCGTCGATCTCTTCTTCTTTTCAAACAAGAAAAGTTACCGTCCTTGCACAAGGACGGGGTCACAGGGCCGACCTCCTGCCCTGGAGTACATGGAAGGGGCGGTCGCGGTTCGCGCTCCAGATGAAGATGATGGTCTCGTTGACTGCACGATGTCACTCTGGTAGGCCTCCACGGCGAGGCCGTGAGGAGCCTGTTTGCATAGTGTCCCCACTCTCAGCGCTTGAGACTAGCGCGAGAGAGGAGAGGAGGAAGACGGTGGCAAGGTGCGCTGGAAGAGGGAGTAGGAATTTTTCCTAGATTTACTGAACTTCTTGGAAAGAAGCTTTTGTTTTTCTCGTCATGCAGTCAAACAAAATGCCTAAGATTCGAATGGACATAACATTTCACCAATAATTTTCGCTATTCCCCTGTTTTTAGAGTCTTGCAAATCAGTGGCCCTGAACTTCTAACGCAATGCATCTCTATTTCTCTTACTGACGATATGCCCTTTTTGAGCAGTTGAGAAGACTGGACTGTGAATAATAGTACAGCTGAGACTATGGGAAATTAACTGGACTTTATACATCACAAGATACGATACAAAAGCTTCAGAAAACGCTGCCACATTACATTTTTCTTTTTCTGCAGCTACACAAAATCATCTGAGAAGTGAGCACACAAGAACTATCAGAGTTGTTGTCCCATAAATCAGAAGAAATACAATGTGAAACAACAGAGTACTTAACTGTTTGAGTACGGGAGCACCGTTAGAAACAAGGCATTACACAACAGCAAATGCATTGATCCAACAGTAAATGCTAGCATCCATGTTGCTAATATGAGCGCCGTTAGAAACAAGGCGTTACACAAGAACATTCTGTACATAATTGTGGAGTACAAGCAAGATCAGCCCCTGGCAGAGTGCCTACTGCCAAATATGAGTTTGTAAATTACTGTTCTGTCTGTAAGGCAAACTCTGGTGAATAAGCTTACGCTCAGTCTGAGATATTGACAGACTGGCAGTCACGGCAGCTAGAACTTGAAGAGTTCACCGTGGTGTTGTATGTGCAGAATTTTGCATCATATAGTGCAATCAGTGACGGAATGTTCTGACAGCTTGGTCAATTCTTCTCCGGCAAAGTGGACAGTTTGTTACGTGCGAAGAACAGGTCATACAGCAACACATGTGGCCACACCTGCAAAAGGTTGAATGGTTATGCATTTTTTGGGTTGGCAACATAGTAAGGGCTAGCAGAGAAGATGCTTATCAACGAGAAATTGTGGAGACGATTCAGGAAAAAAAACATCGTCACTAATCAGAGTTAAAAATCTAAATATGGTCCATGAGGGTAGGGGAAAATAATCCGCGGTTCATATATTTGATCAGATTCCAACAAAAATTGAAACGAATAACTTACGATAATGATTCCTAAGTTGCTTAATCATTTAGAAATATTCCGACAGGTAAACAAGTTAAATGCAAGGTGTTAAACAGAAAAGAATGTGATTTATTAATTATAAGGAGAGACAACCATGAGGCACCCCTCCTGGCGAAGCACAGGGTTCAAACATGGGTGGCAGGCTGTACAAATGGCTAGCCAACTAGTCGAGGCCCAGTTCTCGATCAAAATGGAACAGTTCACCAGAATGGAACAGCAAACAGTACACATGTTTATAACATATACTTGGAATAATCCAAAATGAAAATATCAAAAACAGCTTAATTATTAACATAGTATAATATTATATGATAAAATGTAGAGTATAATATAAGGTACTTACGGCACAAAAACTGCATTATACTCCTGTTCAAGGCATATGACACATATTTCCAGGACCAACTGATCCTTCTTACTGTTAGGCTCACTGTCTGATGTACCATCTGCCAATTCAGGTAACAATAGAAGACATCATAAGATAGGAACAAGTACAGACAAAAGAACCTAATCAATCTATAAGAAAATCACCTTCAGCTTCCCTAGCCTGCCTTTGTGCTGCTGCAGCACGAGCCCTGTATGGATAAAATGAACACGTTATCTTACATAACATCATTGTTCTGAAACTCCAGATTAACAAAATGCTTAGTGCTTGCTAAAGTATCTTAGAGTTCCCTATTTGGTCCCATGCATGATTGCTAGTTTGTGGTGTTCATCGAACACGAAAATAGTTCCAAGCGTAAAAACATTTTGCATACAGCATCTCTAGTGCATTCCTTTTCTACTGCATGTGACCTTTAGAATACATGCATTACCTGCAGGTGGCTGATATGTAGTTTTTGCAATTGAAAAGCATAGAGAGATTAAACTACTATCCAGTGATCAAGATAAAAAAAAGGTTCATCCAACCATGACACCATGTTCAGCACATATGATAGAACCTCCTGAACAAATGAAAATTAAAAGGACGGAATTGCTGTCCAAAGAACCTAATCCCCTTTACTCTAAATAAAGAAACTGATGTTTGTCCATACTTCCTGTGAAATTCATGCTGCCGCTTTTTTTGTAGAAAATGGTCTAGTGCACGCTTAGCAAGAAGAAAGACACCAAAAGCTGCAAAGCCCATGGAAGCAATCTTGTACAATCTGTCATACAAAGACATGCCATCAGCCCCAAGACCCACAAGGCCTTAACAGAGAGAAAATAATGTTCTACACCATTTCCATACTTGGCCCATTTCCCTAGATTCAAGATAAGTTGATCGATGCTTTTAGGAGATGCATAAAATGGTCCTTTGTGTGGTCTCTGAATTCGAATAGTTCCAACATCATCTTTAATAGCCTGGTCAAATAGCACAAGGATCCAGAACAAAATTAAGGGACTACGGAAACCAGCCATGCTAACGGAAATTCAATACAGTTTGAAATCGAATTAAAGCTATGGAGACTACCTCACCAACAACAGTCAATGAAGTTCCAGTTGGAAGAACTCTTTCAGTTCGCTTTACTCCGAGCATCTACAAAGGTTATTGCTAAATTATGAATAGCAGTTCCATAAGCATTGGCCTTGCTCAAAATGTGATTAGACAAACCTTCAGTCCTTGTAAATAATCTAGAGTTCCACGTACAAGTGTTCGCCCTGACTCCTCAAAAACCTCGCTTGCAACAGTTAAAACTAACCCGGCTGCAGAACGAGCGCCGACTACATAAACACGCCCAGTGCCATCATCCTGGTGATGAATTGGATGACAGAAAAGTTATGAACTAAGATCGGTGCTGAATAAGCAAATACAGAGTAGTGAATTTAGAAATACAATTATATTTTCTCTTACGAGCAGTCACTTCATTTAAGTTTACATAACAACTTGGCCTAGCTTAAGCTAGGAGTATTGTTTTTACTGAACAAGCATAGGTATACCGTCAACACATTAACAATGCCTAAGCTAAGGTCTTAACATCTAGGTCAGTGTTGAGGGAATGATCTTTTTTTTAAACAATACTGTTGGTATATAGCACCACATATAGGTGCTAATTGGTATCAAATATTTACAGTTCCGTTTTACCTTGAAGAACAGATGATTTAGCATCACCAGCCAAGCTTAGCTTTGTGCGATGGATTCTGGACTTAGTAACCATGCCTACAATGCTTACCATTAACATGACCAACATTTCCTCACCTATACGACTATCTTAGCAGCTAGGGGCGCAGGTGTTGTTTTGCATAAATCTGGACGGCAAACAGAGAAGATAGTCCAGACTCCAGAGTACAAACAGAGACAAGCTAAAAGCCAAGCTCCACAAATAGACTTCTAGATAACACTAAGTTTGGATACATAATAGCAACGTCAATAATAAAAGCAGGACTTAAATTTAACTACCCCCTCCGATCCATAATACTATTCGCTAATACGGATGTATCTATTACTCAAATGTGTCTAGATACATCCATACTAGCGAAGAGTAATATGGATCGGAGGGAGTACATCTATTGACAGGACAAAAAGAAAATCGATAGAACAATACCAGGTACCATGGAACCTCTTTGCTAACAGAAAGCATCACAGCAGAATCTTGAATCCAGGATCCCGCATCATTGTGCTTCAGGAAGTGCTGCTCTGCCTACAAAGAACAAAAAGTTAGCACAATGCTAGAATTACTAACAACAAAATTATCGGCTAGTTAACAAAAAAGTGAAATCAGTAGCTACCGTTTCCTCTACTATTACACCTCGCATACCACTTTGTTGGCAGACAAGTGGTGTATCTGAACTAACTCGCCCAGAGACTGCCACTACTAGTGGCAGGACTTTACTCGCAGTGTCCAAGATAGCAGCTGTTGAAGAGAGTAAGACATGTTAAGACATAACTTCACATATTTAACCAAGCATGTCAAACTATATTCTCTGTACAAAGTACATCACATGTGAAGCATGCTGATACAAATTGCCTAACTCCTGACTCCGATTACCATATTTAAAGCAAACTTGATAACTCCAGAACTCCTGGATTTTGCAGAAGAACAAATTGTGCTGTTGCGGAGACAGTGGTGACACATACATCTATCTACCTACAATGCAAGGAAACGACTGATAGCCAAACCAGGTAGGAACCATTTTACCAGCTAACAGCACGAAATATCAACATCATCTGCAAACCTAACCATCGGCATCACTTATCTAACTCAAATCCCCCTTTTAAGAGTTCATCTCATGGGAGGGGGCTAAGATCAGACTAGCTCAAAGGATAAGCACTTGCTGAAAACTAGAGCTCAAATGACTACACTGCCGCAAGCACCAAATAAACTGCAACCAAGTGTACCGCTACTCAGGAATCCATCAGACAGCCTACAACACATGGATCAAACCCTAGCTCAGTCGACCCACCCAAATCCTTCAAGCTGCCAGTCCTCGCCACCGATCGCAGCACCTCCGCGTCCCTGTGGAGCAAACCGCCACCAATCAGCACCGCATAAATCTATCGCCAAACGGAAAACAAATTTATAAGACAAAATCCGCACCTCCCGCTGCTCCCCCCGAGGAGATACAGCGCCGCGGCGCTGAGGCAGCACCCGACCCCGCCCCACGGGATCATCATCTCGCGCCAAGGAATCGAGCAGGCGAGCGGCGAATCCGGCGCGCGGGAATGGATTTGACAAATTCGGTTGCTGGGGAGAAGAAGATACGGAAAAAGCTGTGATTTTTTTTAGGGCAGGATTACGGCGAGGTGGGCAAAGCACTAGATACCAGAGCTGCAAGCGGACGGCAATGGTCTCGAGTGGGTCCCGCCTGTCACGCTGACCACTCACTGACATGTGGGGCCCAGAAACTGGATAAGCACACGCACGTGAGCACGTGGGGCCCACGGACCGACAGATCTGGACCGTTGAAATTTGATCGGAGAAACTGTCCTAGCTCTGTGGCTTACAGGTGGGGCCAGGCGAGAGCTCAGTGAGCGTGGGGCCGTGCTAGGGTTTAAGAGGAGAAGCAGGTATCCCCGGCGGCGGCGAATCCACCACCCACCACCATGGAGAAGACGAGCCACTCGTCGGCGCTCTTCGCCGGCACGCGCTTCGACCGCAAGCGCTTCGCCGGAGACATCGCCCGCTTCCGGAAAGGCGGGCAGCCGTCTGGCCCCGTCCCCGCCCCCGACGCCGCGCAGCCGTCCCCGGAGAAGAAGCGGAAGCGCAAGAGCAAGAACAACGCTAAGAAGTTTAAGAAGAAGAAGAAGAATAAGCGCGCGGAAGGGCCCCCCTCTGGTGAGATTTCAGTTCCAGGCTGTTTGGTCTCGGACTGTTGCTGCTGCTTGGAGTGGCTGTGCTGACTGGTAAGCTGATTTCGCTTGGTTTGTTTCGCAGAGGTTGTGGATGGGTTCAGTGTGTTCAAGGGAGCGGATGTGAAGGACGCTGCGGACGACTCTGTGAAGGAGGAGCCGTGGAAGGATGAGGACACGGAGGCTGAGAGGCGGCGGAAGGATGCCGAGAGGGAAATCGAGGTAATGCTCATGGTTCATCCCTTTCGTGGGTTACTAAGCGTGCTGGCAAGATTTGAGTCGTATTTTGCAAAAATAACTCGTGTAGAAATGTCTGTTGAGCAAAGTAGCTTGGCATGGCTTATGACCCCCATCACCATCTTGATTGAATAGAAACCAGTAGCGCTGAACTGCTATGTTTGTAACTGTAACTCTGTAATGTAACCTCGGGAGGTTGGATTTTGATCTTTTGCTCTGGTGTCCAGAGAGCTGCCATTCTCCGGAAGAGATTTGACATCCACATTTCGGGTCACAATGTTCCAGCTCCACTTGAGAGCTTTGAAGAACTGGTTTCAAGGTTAGCGATATTGCTAGAGTCTAGAATTACTTATTGTAGCCTTGTTGTTGTTGCACACCACTTCAGGTCATTATGTGGTCATTTGAAGTCATTATGCTAAGCCTCTTTATTTATGACTAGGTATGGCTGTGATTCATATTTGGTTGGGAACTTGTCGAAACTTGGTTTTCAAGAACCTACTCCTATCCAAAGGCAGGCTATTTCTATTCTTCTTTCAGTAAGTGATTTTTCCCTCTGTTTTGGATTTTATCCCTTGGGCCTTCGCTTTTTTTTTATTATAGCTGTTTACAGTAATTATCTCATACTGCTTGCTTCAGGGCAGGGAATGCTTTGCTTGTGCACCCACAGGCTCTGGCAAGACGCTGGCTTTCTTGCTTCCGATACTTATGAAAATCAAGGTATTTATCTTTAGGATATTGTGTTATGCTGTTTAGATTCCTTAGGCATGCTTTATGATGATTATTGGTCTAATAGCCAGGATCCAAAGGAGCTGTTAAAGCTGTTATTCTTTGCCCGACAAGGGAATTGGCAGCACAAACTACGAGAGAATGCAAGAAATTTGCAAAGGGGAGAAAGTTCTCTATCAAGCTAGTGACCAAAGATCTTTCGCAAGATGGGAATTTCAAGGATATGCACTGCGACATCCTTGTATCCACCCCACTTCGTTTGGACCATGCTATACAGAAAAGAGACCTTGACTTAAGTAGGTCTGTAACCATGTTATGCTTGCTTTTCCGTTTAGTTATGCAGCATTACCGGTTTCATACAAGTTTAATGCCATATTTGGTGCTCTGGATACATTATGATATTTCCTTATGTTTGATCTTATTTTATCAATATGAGGTTTAGTTTACTGGCATTTTCATCAGAATACAAACTGCTTGGATGGTTATGCTGATAGTACTTAAATGTAGTTGATAAATTCCACTGGATTCCAAATTTTCTTCATTTGATATTCTTTTTTTTTGCATTTAAATGTTTTTATTTATCAAGAAATACTTTAGAGCGCCTTAAGTTTATGCTCCATTCAGTATCATCTTAGTCATCTGTAACCTCATGTTGTTTGCAGAGAAACCAAAATTTTCCTTTAGAACTATACACATAGTGCAATAGTAACATGGAATTGCCTCATGCAGGGTGGAGTACCTTGTCTTGGATGAGTCTGATAAACTTTTTGAGCTTGGATTTGTCGAAGTGATAGACTCAATTGTCAAAGCATGCTCAAACCCTTCAATAATCCGATCTTTGTTCAGTGCCACATTGCCTGAAACGATTGAGGCTCTTGCACGCACAATCATGCATGATGCTGTTAGGGTCATTGTGGGAAGAAAGTAAGTATCACGTCTTCTTGTGAACAACCAGATATATCTTGCAGGGGCTATTTGCATAATGAATTGTTGAACTTGCAGGAATTCAGCATCCTCACTGATTAAGCAAAGATTAATTTTTACTGGGACCGAGCAGGGGAAGTTGATAGCTCTTCGCCAAAGCTTTGCAGAAGTATGTTATGATCCTTCACTGGCAGTTTCTCCTGGTTTCCATATATATGGCATGGTTTTAGGACTCTTTTCTACTGGTCTATGCCTAACCAGCTGAACACAGTCTAATGCATCAGTCACCTTATGTATGCACATATAAAAATAGCAAAGTAGGCCAATCATGGTGCTTGTAGACTTAATCTAACTACTTGCCAAATAGGACTTTCTATGTGTTTCAAAATTTATTACAAGTTGACCACTTGACCATCTGTCTTCAATTGCAGTCCCTGAATCCTCCAGTGTTGATCTTTGTGCAAAGCAAAGAGAGGGCAAAAGAGCTCTACAAGGAACTGGCATTTGATGACATCAGAGCTGATGTAATTCATGGAGACCTTAATGAAGAGCAGGTAACTTTTGCATGATATTTTTTTCAATTTTTGATGAATATTCTTGTTATTTTGATTTTCACTGATGTAATATTGTCAAAATCAAGCTCACTAGCTCTATTTTTATGTCCTAACTGTAGCGACAAGATGCTGTTGACAACTTGAGAGCTGGAAAGAGTTGGGTACTAATAGCAACGGAGGTCCTTGCCCGTGGAATGGATTTCAAAGGTGTCAACTGTGTAATCAACTACGATTTTCCAGAGTCGGCCTCTGCCTATATTCACAGGATTGGTAAGAAAGATATTTGGCGTTCATGCCTGTACACAGTCCTGACAATAAGATTCTAAATCCCTTCTCTTGTTATACACAGGACGGTCTGGAAGAGCAGGCAGATCGGGGGAGGCCATCACGTTCTTCACAGATGAGGACAAGCCGTTCCTGCGCAATATCGCCAACGTGCTGGTATCTTCGGGCTGTGAGGTCCCTTCCTGGATGGTGGCAATGCCAAAGCTCAAGAGCAGGAAGCACAGGGTCGACAGGGACCACATCTCCATTTTAACCGACGAAGATTGAGAGACTGCTATTGTAAGTTTGTAACGGGAACAATTTGTTAGATGACACATTTGGCTTCAGTTTTCCCTGTTTGATTGCCTTGTGTGTCATGCATTCAGTTTGGCTAAAACATAATACTTGACATGGGCTTATGCATATCCTTTTGCTGCGATATTGCTGAATTGACTCTCGAATCAGTGGCTGGTAATTAGGTTCATCTCGGCACATGATACAAAGAATAATGGATATGCTCAAGTCGTTTCAGACCTGGATGTCAAGTAGGATCATCAAACCAAAGTGCATAAATCTTCCATTGCGTTGCATCTTCTCCAAGTAAGAAGTCTCGACCTTGTCCTCATGGCTCGCACGTTTCCTCACCTTGTTTATTTGCCCTGGGCTGCTGAAGGATGTGATGGCGAGCTCGCTTAGCATCACTTCTCATTCTTGCCACGGTGAATTTGTCTGGCATCACCTCTCGTTCTTGCCAAGGCGAGCTCAGCCTGATGGCTAACCTCGTCATCGTTGGTCTCTAAGAATCTCCATCCTGTGTACCGTGAGCTTAATGAATTGTAGTCTCCTGACTAGTAGTCCTCGACTCCTCCAGAAGGAAAAAAGAAACGTTCAGCCTACCTCTCAAATCATTGGCGGGCAGGTTTCTACGTTAACCATCGAGGTATCTGCGTAAACAAAAGAGCTAGCTATGCCCTCGTCTACGGGAAGAGAGTCAGAGAGACCCTGCTCCATTTGACTATTTGAGGCTAAGAAACGACCCTCAAATACATCATTCCTGATTGACAAAATTGCACAAAGATATATTATCAAACTGATTGATGTTGAGTTTCTGCATAATCTTATGTCTTACAATGCTGTCAGAAACTTACATACTCCCTCCCATTCTCGAAAAGAAATATACTCCTCCGATCGGAATTAAGTCTCGATGATTTTATACTAACTTAATATAAAATTTTGTACTAAGATACCGACACTTATTTCTGATCAGAGGGAGTACTAGTTAAGATGTATACAACACATTGCTCACTGCAGCTCTGAAGTCTGAAGAACGTATTCAACTTTGGCAACCTGATCATGGTCTTAGTAACAGCTTCATTAATAGAGAGCACACAAATCTGATGTTGTAAATCTATCTTTTTTTATAAAGGAAATATATTAATATCGAGATATATCAATTACACCCAACCTTTGCAACAACGCAATACCCAATGGCAGTATGGATGCACACAACCAAAAAAAAAACTAAGAAAATAAAAGACCCACTACGGTATGCCAGCCCTAGCAGCAACAATACAACCACCACCAAGACAACATCTGAACTCCAGCCTCTCCAAAAGTGACGCATCCAAGAAGGGAAACAGTGCACAAGCGCTGCCGTCGCCCGTTCAAAGATCTTAGGTTTTTACCCTGAAGATAGTCTTCGCTCTCAAAACAATGTCTTCAACAAGACCATTGCCAGGCACAACCAATTAAGGTCAGACCTTGGAATTTCACCCTGAAAGGTAAGCATCTGAACTTCACCTGTGCTATCGCCCCCACTTTCATACTGCTGCTATGAGACCCAGAACACCAAGCAAGTCCCTCAACAGTGCAAAGACTCGAACCTCCATTGCTAGTCCTCCAATCCGGCCTTCATGATATTCTCTGCATTTGACTTTACAATGGACCAAAAGTTACCTGATGGAGACAAAGAACAGATCTTCGCGTCGCTCCCTCTAGAACCAAACGGTCGGAATAAAAGCATGGGTGCGCACGACCAAATACCACCCGGTCCACCAAACTCAGATATAGGTGCACTAATACATTCGCCGACGGAGCCTTCCGAAACTCCCCACTCCGACCAGATCAAGAAGGACCAGCCGCAGAAAGTCTTCATCTTCGCACAAGAGGAACCCTAGGTCAACCAACCTCCCATCGGTGCCCACATGTTGATCTGCGCAAGCCCGATGTGGCATCTCCAGCCGTGGCCGAGCCGCGTTGGCGCAGATCTTCTGAGATGAGGACGTTCGCCGACACAGGGTGTGCAAGGTGCCCGACCAGCAGGGCATGGCCGAGACCCCCAGACTCCATCGTGCCGCCGCAGGGGTGCATAGCAACCACCGCGTCCCCCGCCTCCAGATCCGCCTCCGCCACAACTCGCGCCACCGCCGGCGCCCATGGTTAGTCCGGCCCTCCTGGGCCGAGGATGCATGCACACCACGCGACACCCACACCCACACCCACACATGCGAGTAGGCACCCCGCCGCCGCCGTCAGCCCCGCAGACCGGTGATACCCCCAGTGATGGTGAGGTGGAACTGGGAGGAGGGAGGAGGAACCTAGCGGTGGATAGGGTTGGTCGCCTCCCGTGTCGCCCTCGAGGGAGAGCGACGCGGGGGCCTATACTTATCTGATTCTACGACGGCTGTGAGCCACTAGCTGACTATCATCAGTTGCCCATGTCGAGAGGACGTAGAGCACCCTGCCTTTCCATCCCAATAGAAGCCATCGGTTATCCTCATTGTTATATTATGATCCAAATTCATCTACAAGTAAAGGCTAACCTCTAACAAGCGGAGTGATGCCCATCGCCGGGAGGCTTGCCCCCTCCCTCCCGCGGTATGGATCGTTATCGCTACCTATTTATACTCCTTGTAAGACGCCGGCTAGGGTTTATCATATTATAAGATAACCCACGACATTTGTAAACATACCCCGATATAGTGAAGTTTTGATGGCTGGCGCCCGTGGTTTTTTCCTCTCTTTGTTGGAGTGGTTTTTTCATGTTAAAATCTTCTATCTCCGTGTGATTCCTTTTTTGATCTTTGTTATTTGCCTATCGCGTTTATAACAAGTGGTATCAGAGCCCCAGGTTTTAATCTAGGGTTTGCGAGGTTGCGTCTTTGAAGTTCAATCTACTACAGCTGGACTACACCACAAGGTTCTCCCTATGGAAAGTGAAGTTGAGGATGATCCTCGCCCAAACTTCTAATCTCGATGATGCCCTTGATAGATTGGGAAGCAAATCTGCAGCGACATGGACAGATGAGGAAAAGCAAAAATACCGTAAGGCTTTGTCTTTAATTCAGCTTTATCTATCCAATAACTTTTTAGAGGAAGTATTGCAAGAGAAATCTGCAACGGCCTTGTGGTTGGAACTCGAATCGATCTGCTTGTCAAAGGATCTAACAAGTAAGATGCACGTGAAGATGAAGTTGTTCTCGCACAAGTTACAAGAAGGTGCGTCGGTGATGAATCACCTATCGATCTTTAGAGCAATCATTTCTGATTTTCTGTACATGGATGTTATAAATGAGGATGAAGATCTCGCTCTTCTACTGTTAATCTCTTTGCCTAGTACCTTTACAAATTTCCGTGATACCATATGTCTTAGCCGTGATACTAACCCTTGTGGAAGTTTATGAGGCCCTCCAGCAGAGGGAAACGATGAAAACTATGGTGCAGACAAAGAGTTTGTCATCAAAGGAAGAAGCACGTCAGGTTTGTGGCAGGGCTGAGCAACGAAACACCACCACCACCACCAACGACAACAGAGATAAGAGAAAGACCGACAGAGGTCGCTCAAAGTCCAAGGGACTAGACAAGTTTTGCCGGTATTGTAAGAAAAATAATCATAATATTGATGAATGTTAGAAGCTATAGAACAAGGAGAAAAGAAACAGTAGCTACCAACCTAAGAATATATCCGATGGTGATCGTAAGGCCTCTGTTGTTTCTAGTGATAATTCTGATGGTGATGTCTAACTATTTTTGTTGCATTTGTTTCTCATGACAATGAATGGATACTTGATATTGCTGCTTTGTTTCTTATTTTCTTTCGTATGAGTTTGTGCAGACTAGAAATTTTGTGCATGTGGGGGATGATACTCGATGTCACATTGTGGGCATTGGTTCCATTCAGATCAGGACACATGATAGGATGACACACATGTTGGTTGGTGTCAAACACATACCAACCATGGCAAGAAATTTGATCTTGCTCCAGCACTCTTGATTCCAAAGGGTACAAGTATAAAGGTGGCAACACATTTTTGAAGGTATTGAAAGGTTCTCTCATTCACATGATTGGTGATATGAATTCTGCAAAATTATATGTTCTTAGCCTGGTATTGTTGCTCCTGTTACTTCTGATGAACCTAGTAAAACTAACCTTTGGCATGCACTTCTTGGCGAAAAGGTTTCGCAGAATAGTAAATCAAAATTTTCCTACAAAAGCGAACAAGAAAGCCAAGATCTAATCTAGGATATGGGAATCAATGAGAGAGATAGATGATATCTTCATACCCTTGAAGAAATCACACATCGGAAATGTTCAACAGCGATGATGTAGTTGTACTAGCCTTCTCCTCCTCGCGATCCGATCTGATCCAACGCTGCAAGTGGCGACGCCTCCGAGAGATGCACACGTGCAGCACACCAACGACTCCTCCTCGGTCCAGCGAGATATGGTGGAGTGGTAGATTGGATCGGCAGCATGATGGCGTGGTGTTATGGTGGAGATTTTTTGTGGACAGGGCTTCGCCTGCACGCAGTTTGGAAAAGAACAGAGGAGGGGCAACAGGTAGGGGTGGTGGCTAGGGTTTGGGTCAAGGGAGGCTAGCGCTCAGCCCCCTCTTATATAGAGGGTGGGGCGGCTAGGTTTTCCCTCTGTCCAAGTCTCTAGGCCGGCGACCACCAGGGAGACTTCGGGGGGGGGGGGGGGGGGGGGGGGGGGGGCGGCAATGATACGTCTCAAACGTATCTATAATATTTGATGCTCCATGCTTGTTTTTACACCATTTGCCTTGTGTTTCGTTACACTTCGTGGCGTTTTTATGCGATTTCCGGAACTAACCTACTAACAAGATGCCACAGTGTCAGTTCCCTGTTTTCTGCTGTTTTTGTGTTTCAGAAAAGCTACACAAGAAATATTCTCGGAATTGGACGAAACAAGTTCCAGAAGTCTTATTTTTTCCGGATGAAGGACGAGGACCAAACGGGAGCCGGAGAGGGGCCAGGGGCTGCCCACACAATAGGGGGGCGCGGCCCAGCCCCTGGCCGCGCCCACCCATTGTGTGACCACCCTGGTCCACTCCTAACGATGCCCCTTCGCCTATAAGAAGCCTCCCAATGGAAAACCCTAAAACAATCGGCGTTTTTCCCAGAACAGTTCCGCAGCGCCGCCGCCGTCGAAGACAAATTACGGGGGACAGAAGTCTCTATTCTAGCACCCTGCCAGGACGGGGAAGTGCCCCCGGAGCCATCTCCATCGGTCTCCATCACCATCTCCGCCGTCTCCATCGACCTCACCGTCATCTCCATCGCCGTTGCTGTCTCCTATGATGAGGAGGGAGTAGTTCTCCCCCGGGGCTGAGAGCTCTACCGGTGGCTATGTGGTTCACCCCTCTCTCCCATGATGTGATCTTTATGTGATCGTGAGCTTTGTATCTAGTTGAATTGGTAGATGTTATTATTCAGATATTATGCTACTCCCGTGCTTATTATTTGTAATCTCCGGAGATACCTTGTATCATGGTGTGAAGGTGACTAGTGTGCGCATCATGTGTATCTTTTTGGTTAATGTCTCTATGAATTATTGGTGTTTGTTGGAACCATCTAGTGCGTTCACGGTGATAGTGTGGAACAATCTAGTTTGGGTACATATGGACTTTGAGGAGTGCTTCGTAGCCCTACGAATGATTAGTGTTTGTTATCCATTGGAGAATTGTTTTGAGTTGCATATTGATGATAATATCTATTGGTTCAATTATGTTACTTTGTTGAGAGTGTGTCCACTAGTGAAAGTATGATCCCTAGGCCTTGTTCCAAGCATTGCACACCGTTTCCTTTCAGTTTTGTTACATATTTGCTTGCAGTGATACTTATTTCATATTACATTTACTACTCATAATCATCACTACTACTTGTATTTCACTATCTCTTCGTCGAACTAGTGCACCTATACATCTGACAAGTGTATTGGGTGTGTTGGGGACACAAGAGACTTTCTGTATCGTAATTACAGCGTTGTTTGAGAGGGATAGCTTTGACCTCTTCCTCCCTAAGTTCGATAAACCTTGGGTGATCCACTTAAGGGAAACTTGCTGCTGCTCTACAAACCTCTGCACTTGGAGGCCCAACACTGTCTACAAGAACAGACGCGTGCGTAGACATTAAGCTCTGTTCTGGCGCCGTTACCGGGGAGGTAAGGTAAAAGGTACTCGCATCCTCCTGTGTGAGTGCTCGAAGTTATTTCCTTTAGATTCTGCAATTATATCTTTTTGTTTCTTGTTTTTATTTTCACTAGTTAGGCTTAATGGAAAGTAAAGGGTTCTTTAGTCTTTTTCCTGAGTTTAGATTTGAAGAGAAAATTGAAAAACCTTTGGAGCTTAATTTGCATGCTAATAGTGTTGTTAGTATGAATTCTTTGAACACCGTTATTGCTAACGCTATAGAAAAGTCTAAGCTTGGGGAAACTGGTTTTGTTAAGCATGATATTTTTAGTTCCCCAGCTTTAGTGGAGAAAGTTTGCTCTGATGATATTTTATCTCCCATATATGATAATTCTTATGATGCTTGTGCTCCTCATCCTTTTAAAATACCTATGAAAATTATTGATCATGATATGAATAACTGCTATTTAGGAGATGGAACTATCCATCCTGGTGATCATTTGCTCTTTATACATGAATTATGCGAGTTGTTCAAGTGTGCAGGTATTTCGATGAACCAAGTTAAGAGGAAGCTATGTTCTTTATCACTGAAGGGCAGAGCTGCGGAATGGTATAAAACAGTGAAGGATGGCCGACCTATTGATTGGGAGGAAATTGTACCTCTCTTTTACTCTAAATTCTATCCTTCTAGTGAGGTTTATAAAGATAGGAATTACATTTATAATTTTCATCCGCATGAGGGAGAAAGCATTGCTCAAGCGTGGGGAAGATTGAAGTCACTGATACGTCTCAAACGTATCTATAATTTTTGATGCTCCATGCCTGTTTTTACACCATTTGTTTAGTGTTTCGTTACACTTCGTGGCACTTTTATGCATTTTCCAGAACTAACCTACTAACAAGTCGCCATAGTGCCAGTTCCCTGTTTTATGCTGTTTTTGTGTTTCAGAAAAGTTACACAGGAAATATTCTTGGAATTGGACGAAACAAAAGCCGAACGTCCAGAAATTCACCGAAGCTTCCAGAGAACCGATGAGGAGACGGAGTGGGGCCACGAGGGCCCCACACAATAGGGCGGCGCGGCCTGGCCCCTGGCCGTGCCCCCTATGTGTGAGGGCGCCTCGACCCACTCCTGATGATGCCCCTTCGCCTATAAAGACCCCCCGACGGAAAAAACCTAAGTGTCCAATCACTTTTCCAGAACACATCGCGATCCACCGCCGCCGTCGACCCGAAGATCGGGAGGGTCCAGAAGCTCTTCCCGGCACCCTGCCGGAGAGGGGAATCGCCACCGGAGGTCTTCTTCATCGCCATGCTTGCCTCCGGCGCGATGAGTGAGTAGTCTACCTTGGACTATGGATCATAGCAGTAGCTAGATGGTTGTCTTCTCCACCATGTGTGATACGTCTCAAACGTATCTATAATTTTTGATGCTCCATGCTTTGTTTTACATCATTTGCCTATTGTTTCGTTACACTTAGTGGCATTTTTATACATTTTCCAGAACTAACCTATTAACGAAGTGCCATAGTGCCAGTTTCCTGTTTTCTGCTGTTTTTGTGTTTCAGAAGTGATACACAGGAAATATTCTCGGAATTGGACGAAACAAGTTCCTAAAGTCATATTTCATCGGGGAGCTCCCAAACATCCAAAGACCTGACAGAGGGGGGCCACGTGGCCCCCACACACAGGGGCGGCGCGGCCTGGCCCCTGGCCGCGCCACCCCCTTGTGAGGGCGCGTGGCTCCACCTCTGACAGCCCCCTTTCGCCTACATATACCCCCTGACGAGAAAAACCTAAGGGCCAGATCAGTTTTCCAGAATACATCGCGATCCGCCGCCGCCGTCGACCCGAAGATCGGGAGGGTCCAGAAGCTCTTCCCGGCACCCTGCCGGAGAGGGGAATCGCCACCGGAGGTCTCCTTCATCGCCATGATTGCCTCCGGAGCGATGAGTGAGTAGTCTACCTTGGACTATGGGTCCATAGCAGTAGCTAGATGGTTGTCTTCTCCACCATGTGCTTCATGTTTAGATCTCATGAGCTGCCCTACATGATTGAGATCACCTGTTATGTAATTCTATGATGTTGGTTTGTTGGGATCCGATGAATATTGGTGTTTATGATTAAGTTGCTGTACTGAATTTTATCTTATGTTATCTCTATGATGTTTATGATCTTGCATGCTCTCCGTTGTTAGTAGCTATCTTGGCCGAGTAGTTGCTAGTGACTCCAAGAGGGGGTATTTATGCTCGATAGTGGGTTCATGCCTCTATTTCACCTGGGGGAGTGACAGAAACCTCTAAGGTGGTAGATGTGCTGTTGCTACTAGGGAGAAAACAACATTCATATGCTCAAGGGCATATGCTTTGTTTACATTACACACTTTGCTTAATGCAATTATCTGTTGTTCGCAACTTAATACTTCCAGGGTGTTCGGATGATATCCCCGGGGGTGGATTATTAGTCATAGATGCAGTTGGATGGCGGTCTATGTATTTTGTTGTAATGCCCAGAGTGAATCTCATAGTGATCTTCTTGACATATCACGTTATCTTTATTCTATCAATTGCCCAACTGTAATTTGTTTACCCAGCATGTTATTTATCTATGGAGAGACACCACTAGTGAACTATGGACCCCGGTCCTATTTTAATCATATTGCAATCAACTGTTTACTATTCCCGCACTGTTTACTTTACTAGCATATTACTACTGTTTTCCACTCGATACACTCATAACCTTTGTTTCAAGCAAACCGGTGAGATTGACAACCTCATCGCAAGTTGGGAACAAAGTATTTGTTTGTGTGTGTGCAGGTTCCACAAACACCTTCAGTCGTCATTGTCTCTCCTCTCCTGATCGATAAACCTTGGTTTCTTAACTGAGGGAAAATTTGCCGCTGCACTCATCATACCTTCCTCTTGGGGTTCCTAACGGGCTGGTCAATCACCACGCACAAGGACGCATCCGCAACTTTTCTGGCGCCGTTGCCGGGGAGGAAGAGAAGACTTCTGCGAGGGGAGTTCTTCGCACACACATTCTTTACTTTGTTATTTGTTTTGCTTTACTTTATTTTATTTTACCTGCATTGCTTTTATATCAAAAACCCAAAAAAATTAGAATCCTTGGTAGTTGTTATTTCTTTACTTTAGTTTATCATGTCTATCCCTAAGTACGTTCTGGAGGACCTCTCTGTAGGTAGTGGTTCGATTATTGGCAAAAGTAACATTGAGGAGTTCTTTAATCACATTAGTATGCATGATGAAGATGAGGAAAAGTCTTGGGTTGAGCTCGCTCCCAGTATTGAGGTTGCTTCCGTTATATTAATTGATATGTTGGAAACTAGGTTTGCTAGTCTCAATCCTTTTATGCAATATATGTTCCTTAAGCTTCATGAAATTGAGGATCCCGAAAAGAAAGCCTTTATCTTGGAAACTTTGCGCCTAGAATTTAAGGATGTCGTTGTTGAAGCTAGGAAAGTTCTTAAACGTTTTAATAAACTCGGTTCACCTATAACGGTTATTGATACACATGAAGGGGAGGCCGAGATACCTATACCCTGCAAGCTTTTGGGATTGAATGATGTTTTCGAAAATAATTTTGCCTGGATTTGTCCTGAAAATCTTTTTGATGAGAATAGTGTACCAAAGCATGATCACCAAGGGTCTTCAAAAACTTATGTGGATGAAATACAATGCCTTATTGACAAGACCTCTTCTGTTGATCTTAATGCTTCTGCTGATATTACTTGATTCGCACTTTTCTGCGCCTAGCTCAAAGGCGTTAAAGAAAAGCACTCTTGGGAGATAACCCAATGTTTACTTTTCAGTACTTTTTCTTTTATTTGAGTCTTGGAAGTCATTACTACTGTAATGACCGCTCCTTATCTTGTTTATTTCGTTTTTGTGCCAAGAGAAGCCTCTAATTTGAGTGAGGTAAATATTTGGGGTTATTGCTGTCCTGAAACTGTTTTCGGTGCTGCACCGTAAAAATTCGTGAAAATTCTCTGTTTATCTTTTGGACCTGCGATTTCTTGTGCATATGCCCCAGGTTATATCCAAACTTTTCTTAGTTGAACACTTTTTGATTTGAGCAACGGAAAATCCCTCAAAAATTCGTCCTTTGTCAGCTGTCCAGTTTTGACAGATTTCTGCCAATATTTGTTTTTGCCACTTTATCGCTTTCTTTTGAGTTCTTTTTGATCATGGAACTCTTGTGGAAGTTGCTACAGTAGTATATACTTTATATATGGTGGTTTTGGGTTGAAACCTGAAGCTAAAAGAGGTTGAATATATTTTATGCTTACACTAATGTTGCTAATAGAATTGTGTTTAGTTTTGTATGAAGGAAGTTTTCAAGTGTAGGGATTGGAGAATGATGAGATGAGTTGAAGAATGGACAAAAGCTCAAGCTTGGGTATGCCCAGCACCCCAAGAAATATCCAAGAAGTACAAGCGTCAAAGCTTGGGGATGCCCCCGAGGCACCCCTTCTTCATCGGCAAAAATCAGGTCACCTTTCAAAACACTATATTTTTATTGCTTCATACACTATGTGTTTTTCTTGGAGCGTCAGTTGTTTTAGTTTTCTTAGTTGGTTTGTTTAGTTTGTTTGCTGCAATAAATGGTTGGACCCCAACAAATTTCCTTTGGAGGAGATATACTCGTTTTCATTTGCAAAGAATGCTCTAGTTTTCACTCTTATTAATCGAGCATTCTAGTTTTTCTGCTACTGCTTTTGGTTTTCATTTTCGCCTTGATATGTGTTCAGATCTTGTCATATCTTTTCATCAAGGTGTATTTTTGCCTCTGGTCTTTATTGGTTTTCATCAAAAGAGGTGTTTATAAAAATTTCAAATGGTGTTGGAAAAGAGAAAAAGCTTTGTGCAAAATAGTGGTACAAGAAGGAGCTTGTGTAGACTGCGGCTTAGGCTTTTTCATGTCATGCTAGATGTCTTTTTGATAGTATGCTTAGTGGTTTTGCTGTAGCATGACTTGTCTCAAATAACTGAGATTGCTTAATGAGCCTTTGAAAGAAATCATGCGTTGTTTTTATTGTATGGAAGCATTATCTTGGTTTTCTCCTTGATGCTTTATTTGGGTTGACTTGGCGCATGCTCATGATGTCTACGCACTTCTATTCTTGTAGACACTTGTTGGGCCTCCAAGTGCAGAGGTTTGTAGAATAGTAGCAAGTTTCCCTTAAGTGGATCACCCAAGGTTTATCGAACTCAGGGAGGTTAGAGGTCAAAGCTATCCCTCTCAAGCAACCCTGCAATTACGATACAGAAAGTCTCTTGTGTCCCCAACACACCCAATACACTTGTCAGATGTATAGATGCACTAGTTCGGCGAAGAGATAGTGAAATACAAGTAATAGTGATGATTATAAGTAGCAAACGTGATGTGAAATAAATATCGCTGCGAGCAAACAAGTAACAAAATAGCAAGTAAACGGTATGCAAAGCTTGGAAACAAGGCCTAGGGATCATACTTTCACTAGTGGACACACTCCCAACAATGTAACATGAATGAACAAGTAACTTCTCTTGCTAAGGTACTCTGAATTACTCTCCTATTGAATAACACTAATCATCGCGTAGTGGCTACAGAAGCACCCCTTAAAGTTCATCAAGTACTTGACAAACACCACTCATAGAGATACCCAAATCAGATCACAATTCAAGATAGAAATCATTGCAACTTAGACCAAGTACTAACACGGTGCACACACTCTCACCTTTACACCATGAAAGGAGGAATAGATCACTCAAACTATCATAGCAATAATTATTCTCATAATCCACAAGGGATCACAATCATAGCCTAAACCAAGTACCACCATGATGCACGCACTGTCACCGTTACACCAAGGCAGGAGGAATAGATTACTTTAATAACATCAGTAGAGTACACAAAATATCTGAATAATAACATGTACTTGTTCAACATGATACAAAGCTCATGATCACATAAAGATCACATCATGGGAGAGAGAGGTGAACCACATAGCTACCGGTAGAGCCCTCAGCCCCGAGGATGAACTACTCCCTCCTCATCATAGGAGACAGCAAGGTTGATGGAGATGGCGGTGAGGTCGATGGAGACGGCGGAGACGGCGATGGAGACCAATGGAGATGGCTCCGGGGGCACTTCCCCGTCCCGGCAGGGTGCCGGAACAGAGACTTCTGTCCCCCGAAATTCGTCGGCGGTGGCGGCGGAGCTGCGGAACTACTTCTGGAAAATTGCCGAATCCCCTAGGGTTTTCCGTCCCGAGGCTTCTTATAGGCGAAGGGGCGATGTCAGGGGTGGAGCCAGGCTCCCACACACGGGCCCCAGTGCGGCCAGACCCTTGCCCGCGCGAGCCATGTGTGAGGAGGCCTGGTGGCCCCTCTCCTTCGTCTCTTCGGATGTCTGGATGCTCCCGGGAAAAATAAGACTTCTGTCTTTTGTTTCGTCCAATTCCGAGAATATTTCCTGTGTATCACTTCTGAAACACAAAAACAGCAGAAAACAGGAAACTGGCACTGTGGCACTTGTTAATAGGTTAGTTCCGGAAAATGCATAAAAGTGCCACTAAGTGTAACGAAACAATAGGCAAATGGTGTAAAAACAAGCATGGAGCATCAAAAATTATAGATACGTTTGAGACGTATCAAGCATCCCCAAGCTTAACTCCTGCTCGTCCTCGAGTAGGTAAGTGATAACAAAAGAATAATTTTTGAGGTGACATGCACCTACACAATCTTGATCATATATGTAAGCATTGGTGAGCTGGGATCAATAGAACTTAAAACATGGGCATGAAAGATATAATCATGACAATAAGAACTTAGCAACCATGTTGTAAACATGCAAATGAACACAAACAAAAGATCATGATAATGAAACAATGAAAGTCAAACGTGTGTTCAAATCATAAGGAAAAACATACAAATGGTTTTCAGCTTGTCCTTCAAAGAGAGCAAAACATAAATGCATAGGACACCTCAAAGTTTAAGAGGGCGACTAGATACAAATAATTTAAGAACAAGTGAAACCAACAATATGAGTCAATCAATGAACCTTGGGACAATGCATATCACACTAAGAATGACAACTATGCTCTCTTAATGGTGCATAAAGAAAGAAGGTGGTGACTCAACATAAAAGTAAAAGAAAGGCCCTTCGCAGAGGGAAGCAGTGATTGCAAGTTTTATAACCTTCAAAAATTATGGTACTTACCGGCTTTGAGCTCTCATTGCCCCCATCATAAGCATCTTGAATGGTTAAAGTTAATGCGAGAACAATTATGATGCATATGCTTGACAAATCATAAGTTGAAAACCTCATGTCCCGTGAATACGAGTACCCAAACTATGCTACTTTACTTAGAGTCCCAAGCAAGGCTCTTGTCATTGTAAGTATATGCATATCATTGAGAACCGCCAATGGGGTACCTCCGTGCCCGATGACATGGAACAAGCCCACACCAAAATGACAGGACAAGTAGACAATGAACACCTCGACATCTCTTTTATTTGCTATATTGTTTAGCTTTTTATTGTGAGATGCGTCGTCGAATGTTCACCATGGGTATGCTGCAAATTTCCACCATGAATTATGCATGGCTTAGATTGGCGGCCCGGCGTTTCCCTAACACATATACAAACTCCATGATCCTCACAAGATTCCCAATTCATTTCACACAGCGGGCATCCATAAACAAAAGATCACGATATCAACTCAAATAGAAGTGCAATGTTGAAAGCTTGCCCCATGACAGCATGGCTGGGCTAGAATCCAACTTACAACTTGCAAGCATAACAACTCAGCATAAGAGACCACAATGTCAAATTTTTAAGAACAGGAAAAAGTAAAGTGTGCCTTCCGGTTCGTGAGAGCTTTACTGACCAAATTTCGCATAACACTGGTAAGAGTTTAATTTGAAGAGAATATAAAAGCAAGTCAAATTTACTTGGACTAGCAAATTGCTAGTAGGTATGTATGGTGGACACAATGGAAAACTTTGGCTTTTAGGGGTTGGATGCACGAGTAGAGCTCATACTCAGTACAAGGCGAGGGCTAGCAAAAGACTGGGAGCGACCAACTAAGAGAGCAATAATGGCCATAATCATGCAAAGCGACAAAGCGACATTAAAAGAAGCATACGATGGCATCAAAAGTCAAAAAATAAATGATCATGAAGGCTAATGGCGACTTTGGAAGAGTCTAACATGTGTGAGCATGCGCCAAGTCAACCCAAAATAAAGCATCAAGGAGAAAACCAAAATAATGCTTCCATACAATAAAAACAACGCATGATTTTTTCAAAGGCTCATTAAGCAATCTCAGTTATTTGAGACAAGTCATGCTACAGCAAAACCACTAAGCATACTATCAAAAAGACATCAAGCATGACATAAAAAAGCCTAAGCCGCAGTCTACACAAGCTCCTTCTTGTACCACTATTTTGCATAAAGCTTTTTCTCTTTTCCAACACCATTTGAAATTTTTAAATCCAACTCTTTTAAGGAAAACCAACATGGTCCAGAGGCAAAAATACACCTTGATAAATAAATATAAGAAGATCTGAATGCAAATCAAGGCGGAAAATGCAAGCCAAACACGGTAGCAGAAAAAGAGAACACTCATTGAAACGATAAGAGTGAAAAACTAGAGTGTTCTTGGCAAATGAAAAAGCGAGTTCATCTCCTCCAAAAGAAACATGATGTGATCTAACCATTTATTACAGCAAACTAAACTAACTAAGAAAACTAAAACAACTAACGCTCCAAGAAAAACACATAGTGCATGAAGCAATAAAAATATAGTGTTTTGAAAGGTGACCTGATTTTTGCCGATGAAGAAGGGGTGCCTCGGGGGCATCCCCAAGCTTTTATGCTTGTACTTCTTGGATATTTCTTGGGGTGATGCATGGGCATCCCCAAGCTTGAGCTTTTGTCCATTCTTCATCTCATCTCATCATTCTCCAATCCCTACACTTGAAAACTTCCTTCATACAAAACTAAACACAATTCTATTAGCAACATTAGTGTAAGCATAACATACAATCAACCTCTTTTCAGTTCAGATTTCAACACAAAACCACCACATATATAGCATATACTACTGTAGCAACTTCCCCAAAAGTTCTATGATAAAAAGAACTCAAAAGAAAGCGATAAAGCGGCAAACACAAATATTGGCAGAAATCTGTCAAAACTGAACAGCTGACAAAGGTCGAATTTTTGAGAGATTTTCTGTTGCTCAAATCAAAAAGTGTTCAACTAATGAAAGTTTGGATATAACCTGGGGCATATGCACAAGAAATCGCAGGTCCAAAAGATGTACAGAGAATTTATACGAATTTTTACGGTGCAGCACTGAAAACTGTTTCAGGACAGCAACATCCCCAAATCTTACCTCACTCAAATTAGAGGCTTCTCTTGGCACAACAACGAAATAAAAAGGATAAGGAGCAGTTATTACAGTAGTAATAACTTCCAAGACTCAAATAAAAGAAAAAGTGCTGAAAATAAACAATGGGTTATCTTCCAAGAGTGCTTTTCTTTAACGCCTTTGAGCTAGGCGCAGTAATTTGCAAAGATGCTCATGTGGGCGCGCTTGAGGCAAAGGCGCCATATAAGAACTTGAAGCAATAGAGAGCATCAAAAAGCAAGTATGGAACACATTTAAATCTAAACCACTTCCTATGAAAAATAGTCTTGTAAAGAGACAAGTCATAAAAGCGCAAAACAAAAAGCATAGGAAGGCAAAACAAGTACAACTTCAAGAATTGCAACATAAAGAGGGGAAACTCAATATTGTTGAGATCCATCAAACCATGTTTCCCTCTCTCATAATAACTTTCAGTAGCATCATGAATAGAACTAACAATATAACTATCATTTAAAGCATCTCTATCATGAGCCACATGCATAAAAGGATTAATACTCCCCACATGAACAATAGTAGTAGGAGCAAATTCAATAGAATAATTATTCTCATCACCATAATCATCAAAGACAGGAGACATATTGTAATCATAACTAATTTTATCCTCAATAGTAGGTGAACTGAAAACATTATACTCATCATCATAAATGAGAGGCTTAGTATCATCAAGAGATAGAGAACTACTATGTCGCAAAGCATATTCATCAAACATATCATCATAAGAGGGAACATGGATAGCACTAATGGTACAACAATTGTTAACCTTAGAATTGGTACCAAAAAGATTTTCAATATCAAAAGTAGAGTGCTTTTCCCAATCATGATCACTAACATAAGTAATAGGCATAGGAACATCATCCCAATCAGAATTATCATAATCTATAGCAGGATCATAAAGCTTAAGGGAAGATACCATGTCCTCTCGCCTCTTACTCCTCTTCTTCTTCTTCTTCTTCTTCTTCTTCTTCTTACTCTCACCTTTAGGAGGGAGAGACTTGAAGGGCATCTTCTCCACATATTCTGGTTTGCTGACAGAAATAACAGAAGAAACTTTGGAGGATTCCTCCTCTCTATTAATAATATCGAAACATCTATTAGTCCTGTCATAGCTTGGCAAAACATCATGTTTTATGAGATCTTGTAAGTAAGTATTTGCGAGGCAGTCTTTAGCACAATAGAGATGACAACCAAGAAGGGTGCTATTAGTATCAACCTCATTCATATCTACCAAAGCAATCTTTCTAGATATCTCTTCACAATTCAAAAACAAAGTAAGCTCATCATACTGATTGGAAGTAATCTTATCATCACAATACAAATCTGCGGTACTCGTTCGATTAATAGGGCATTGAAAATTAAAGTGCCCCTTTTCACCGCAAAATTCACAAGGAAAAGGATAAAGCTCACAAACCCATTCACCAAGCACATCTAGATCCTTGAGCCACATACTAGTTTCTTCATTTGCGTGAGTGATGCAATAATCTTCCTTATTGTAACTCTGTTCACAAGGTCTATGTACTCCGCAAAAATTAACATGCTTATAAGAAATAGGACTTTTAGAAGTTTGAGCATGTTTATTGCAATCATCAATAACAATATCACTTTCTATGCAGGTATCCTTAAAAGGTTCATGATACACGTCCCCATTTCCTTTAGGAACATTTATATGGGAAGCAAAGGCTTTAAAGCAATCAACCATAATTTGAGGATCAAGACCATATTTAGCACTAAGCTCTTGAAAAGTAGCAGTTTCAGCGAAAGACTTAATGCAATCAAACTCATAATTCATACCTGATCCTTTACCTTTGTCGTTTTCCCATCCTTCAGCATTCTCTTGTATACGGTCAAGAAGTTTCCACTTAGCATCTTCCTTCATATGAGTGAATGATCCAAAGCAAGAAGCATCCAAATAATCCTTATCAGGAAGAGTAAGCCAGTGCATAAAAATTATCAATAACAATATTACGGGGAAGATCATGAATAGGACATTTATGCATTAGTAACTTCAATCTTCCCCAAGCTTGGGCAATGCTTTCTCCCTCATGCGGATGAAAATTATAAATGTAATTTCTATCTTTATAAACCTAACTAGAAGGATAGAATTTAGAATAAAAGAGATGCACAATTTCCTCCCAGTCAATACATTGACCATCCTTCAGTGTTTTATACCATTCCTCAGCTCTGCCTTTCAGCGAAAAAGAGAATAGCTTCTTCTTAACTTGGTTCATTGAAATACCTGCACACTGGAACAACTCGCATAATTCATGTATAAAAAGCAAATGATCACTAGGATGGACAGTTCCATCTCCTAAATAGCAGTTATTCCTAACATGTTCAACAATCTTCATAGGTATTTCAAAAGGATGAGGAGCACAAGCATCATTAGAAACATCACATGTGGGAGATAAAATATCATCAGAGCAAACTTTCTCCACTAAAGCTGGGGGACCAAAAATATCATACTCAACAAAACCAGCTTCCCCAAGCTTAGACTTTTCTATAGCATTAGCATTAACAGTATTCAAAGCATTCGTACTAATAACATTGCTATGCGAAATAAGCTCCAAAGGATTTTCAATTTTCTCTTCAAATCTAAAATCAGGAAAAAGACTAAAGAACTCTTTGTTTTCCATTAAGCTTAACTAGTGAAAATAAAAACAAGAAACAAAAAGATGTAATTGCAGAATCTAAAGGAAATAACTCCGAGCACTCACACAGGAGGATGCGAGTACCTTTTACCTTACCTCCCCGGCAACGGCGCCAGAAAAGAGCTTGATGTCTACGCACTTCTATTCTTGTAGACACTTGTTGGGCCTCCAAGTGCAGAGGTTTCCCTTAAGTGGATCACCCAAGGTTTATCGAACTCAGGGAGGTTAGAGGTCAAAGCTATCCCTCTCAAGCAACCCTGCAATTACGATACAGAAAGTCTCTTGTGTCCCCAACACACCCAATACACTTGTCAGATGTATAGGTGCACTAGTTCGGCGAAGAGATAGTGAAATACAAGTAATAGTGATGATTATAAGTAGCAAACGTGATGTGAAATAAATATCGCTGCGAGCAAACAAGTAACAAAATAGCAAGTAAACGGTATGCAAAGCTTGGAAACAAGGCCTAGGGATCATACTTTCACTAGTGGACACACTTCCAACAATGTAACATGAATGAACAAGTAACTTCTCTTGCTAAGGTACTCTGAATTACTCTCCTATTGAATAACACTAATCATCGCGTAGTGGCTACAGAAGCACCCCTTAAAGTTCATCAAGTACTTGACAAACACCACTCATAGAGATACCCAAATCAGATCACAATTCAAGATAGAAATCATTGCAACTTAGACCAAGTACTAACACGGTGCACACACTCTCACCTTTACACCATGAAAGGAGGAATAGATCACTCAAACTATCATAGCAATAATTATTCTCATAATCCACAAGGGATCACAATCATAGCCTAAACCAAGTACCACCATGATGCACGCACTGTCACCGTTACACCAAGGCAGGAGGAATAGATTACTTTAATAACATCACTAGAGTACACAAAATATCTGAATAATAACATGTACTTGTTCAACATGATACAAAGCTCACGATCACATAAAGATCACATCATGGGAGAGAGAGGTGAACCACATAGCTACCGGTAGAGCCCTCAGCCCCGAGGATGAACTACTCCCTCCTCATCATAGGAGACAGCAAGGTTGATGGAGATGGCGGTGAGGTCGATGGAGACGGCGGAGACGGCGATGGAGACCAATGGAGATGGCTCCGGGGGCACTTCCCCGTCCCGGCAGGGTGCCAGAACAGAGACTTCTATCCCCCGAAATTCGTCGGCGGTGGCGGCGGAGCTGCGGAACTGCTTCTGGAAAATTGCCGAATCCCCTAGGGTTTTCCGTCCTGAGGCTTCTTATAGGCGAAGGGGCGATGTCAGGGGTGGAGCCAGGCTCCCACACACAGGCCCCGCGCGGCCAGACCCTTGCCCGCGTGAGCCATGTGTGAGGAGGCCTGGTGGCCCCTCTCCTTCGTCTCTTCGGATGTCTAGATGCTCCCGGGAAAAATAAGACTTCTGGCTTTTGTTTCGTCCAATTCCGAGAATATTTCCTGTGTATCACTTCTGAAACACAAAAACAGCAGAAAACAGGAAACTGGCACCGTGGCACTTGTTAATAGGTTAGTTCCGGAAAATGCATAAAAGTGCCACTAAGTGTAACGAAACAATAGGCAAATGGTGTAAAAACAAGCATGGAGCATCAAAAATTATAGATACGTTTGAGACGTATCAGCTCACACATGTTAGACTCTTCCAAAGTCGCCATTAGCCTTCATGATCATTTAGTTTTTGACTTTTGATGCCATCGTATGCTTCTTTTAATGTCGCTTTGTCGCTTTGCATGATTATGGCCATTATTGCTCTCTTAGTCGATCGCTCCCAGTCTTTTGCTAGCCCTCGCCTTGTACTGAGTATGAGCTCTACTCGTGCATCCAACTCCTTAAAGCCAAAGGTTTCCAAAGTGTCCACTATACATACCTACTAGCAATTTGCTATTCCAAGTAAATTTGACTTGCTTTTATATTCTCTTCAAATTAAACTCTTACCAGTGTTATGCAAAATTCGGTCAGTAAAGCTCTCACGAACCGGAAGGCACACTTTACTTTTTCCTGTTCTTAAAAATTTGACATTGTGGTCTTTTATGCTGAGTTGTTATGCTTGCAAGTTGTAAGTTGGAGACTAGCCCAGCCATGCCGTCATGGGGCAAGCTTTCAACATTGCACTTCTTATTTGAGTTGATATTGTGATCTTTTGTTTATGGATGCCCGCTATGTGAAATGAATTGGGAATCTTGTGAGGATCATGGAGTTTTTATATGTGTTAGGGAAACGCCGGGCCGCCAATCTAAGCCATGCATAATTCATGGTGGAAATTTGCAGCATACCCATGGTGAACATTCGACGACGCATCTCACAATAAAAAGCTAAACAATATAGCAAATAAAAGAGATGCCGAGGTGTTCATTGTCTGCTTGTCCTGTCATTTTGGTGTGGGCTTGTTCCATGTCATCGGGCACGGAGGTACCCCATTGGCGGTTCTCAATGATATGCATATACTTACAATGACAAGATCCTTGCTTGGGACTCTAAGTAAACTAGCATGGTTTGGGTACTCGTATTCACGGGACACGAGGTTTTCAACTTATGATTTGTCAAGCATATGCATCATAATTGTTCTCGCATTAACTTTAACCATTCAAGATGCTTATGATGGGGGCAATGAGAGCTCAAAGCCGGTAAGTACCATAATTTTTGAAGGTTATAAAACTTGCAAACACTGCTTCCCTCTGTGAAGGGCCTATCTTTTACTTTTATGTTGAGTCACCACCTTCTTTCTTTATGCACTATTAAGAGAGCATAGTTGTCATTCTTAGTGTGATATGCATTGTCCCAAGGTTCATTGATTGACTCATATTGTTGGTTTCACTTGTTCTTAAATTATTTGTATCTAGTCGCCCTCTTAAACTTTGAGGTGTCCTATGCATTTATGTTTTGCTCTCGTTGAAGGACAAGCTGAAAACCATTTGTATGTTTTTCCTTATGATTTGAACACACGTTTGACTTTCATTGTTTCATTATCATGATCTTTTGTTTGTGTTCATTTGCATGTTTACAACATGGTTGCTAAGTTCTTATTGTCATGATTATATCTTCATGCCCATGTTTAAGTTCTATTGATCCCAGCTCACCAATGCTTACATATATGATCAAGATTGTGTAGGTGCATGTCACCTCAAAAATTATTCTTTTGTTATCACTTACCTACTCGAGGACGAGCAGGAGTTAAGCTTGGGGATGCTTGATACGTCTCAAATGTATCTATAATTTTTGATGCTCCATGCTTTGTTTTACACCATTTGCCTATTGTTTCGTTACACTTAGTGGCATTTTTATACATTTTCCAGAACTAACCTATTAACGAAGTGCCACAGTGCCAGTTTCCTGTTTTCTGCTGTTTTTGTGTTTCAGAAGTGATACACAGGAAATATTCTCGAAATTGGACGAAACAAGTTCCTAAAGTCATATTTCATCGGGGAGCCCCCAAACATCCGAAGACCTGACGGAGGGGGGCCACGTGGCCCCCACACACAGGGGCGGCGCGGCCTGGCCCCTGGCCGCGCCACCCCCTTGTGAGGGCGCGTGGCTCCACCTCTGACAGCCCCCTTTCGCCTACATATACCCCCTGACGAGAAAAACCTAAGGGCCAGATCAGTTTTCTAGAATACATCGCGATCCGCCGCCGCCGTCGACCCGAAGATCGGGAGGGTCCAGAATCTCTTCCCGGCACCCTGCCGGAGAGGGGAATCGCCACCGGAGGTCTCCTTCATCGCCATGATTGCCTCCGGAGCGATGAGTGAGTAGTCTACCTTGGACTATGGGTCCATAGCAGTAGCTAGATGGTTGTCTTCTCCACCATGTGCTTCATGTTTAGATCTCATGAGCTGCCCTACATGATTGAGATCACCGTTATGTAATTCTATGATGTTGGTTTGTTGGGATCCGATGAATATTGGTGTTTATGATTAAGTTGCTGTACTGAATTTTATCTTATGTTATCTCTATGATGTTTATGATCTTGCATGCTCTCCGTTGTTAGTAGCTATCTTGGCCGAGTAGTTGCTAGTGACTCCAAGAGGGGGTATTTATGCTCGATAGTGGGTTCATGCCTCTATTTCACCTGGGGGAGTGATAGAAACCTCTAAGGTGGTAGATGTGCTGTTGCTACTAGGGAGAAAACAACATTCATATGCTCAAGGGCATATGCTTTGTTTACATTACACACTTTGCTTAATGCAATTATCTGTTGTTCGCAACTTAATACTTCCAGGGTGTTCGGATGATATCCCCGGGGGTGGATTATTAGTCATAGATGCAGTTGGATGGAGGTCTATGTATTTTGTTGTAATGCCCAGAGTGAATCTCATAGTGATCTTCTTGACATATCACGTTATCTTTATTCTATCAATTGCCCAACTGTAATTTGTTTACCCAGCATGTTATTTATCTATGGAGAGACACCACTAGTGAACTGTGGACCCCGGTCCTATTTTAATCATATTGCAATCAACTGTTTACTATTCCCGCACTGTTTACTTTACTAGCATATTACTACTGTTTTCCACTCGATACACTCATAACCTTTGTTTCAAGCAAACCGGTGAGATTGACAACCTCATCGTAAGTTGGGAACAAAGTATTTGTTTGTGTGTGTGCAGGTTCCACAAACACCTTCAGTCGTCATTGTCTCTCCTCTCCTGATCGATAAACCTTGGTTTCTTAACTGAGGGAAAATTTGCCGCTGCACTCATCATACCTTCCTCTTGGGGTTCCCAACGGGCTGGTCAATCACCACGCACAAGGACGCATCAATGTGCTTCATGTTTAGATCTCATGAGCTACCTTACATGATTGAGATCACCGTTATTGAATTCTACATGTTGTGTTTGTTGGGATCCGATGAATATTGGTGTTATGATTGAGTTGATGTACTGAATATTATCTTATGTTATCTCTATGTTGTTTATGATCTTGCATGCTCTCCGTTGTTAGTAGCTATCTTGGCCAAGTAGTTTCTAGTGACTCCAAGAGGGGGTATTTATGCTCGATAGTGGGTTCATGCCTCTATTTAATCTGGGGGAGTGACAGAAACCTCTAAGGTTGTAGATGTGCTGTTGCTACTAGGGGGAAAACAACATTCATATGCTCGAGGGTTTATGCTTTGTTTACATTACACACTTTGCTTAATGCAATTATCTGTTGTTCGCAACTTAATACTTATGGAGTTCTCGGATTGATTCGCCACAAGTGAATTATTAGTCATAGATGCAGTTGGATGGCGGTCTATGTATCTTGTTGTAATGCCCAGAGTAAATCTCATAGTGATCCTCTCAACATATGCACGTTGTCTTTATTCTATCAATTGCCCAACTGTAATTTGTTTACCTAGCATGTATTATTTCATCTTATGGAGAGACACCACTAGTGAACTGTGGACCCCGGTCCTATTTCATTTATATTGCTATCACCTGTTTACTTTACTCGCACTGTTTACTTTACTCGCATACTATTACTATTTTCCACTCGATACGCTCATTCCTTTGTTTACAGCAAACCGGTGAGATTGACAACCTCATCGTAAGTTGGGAGCAAAGTATTTGGTTGTGTTGTGTGCAGGTTCCACGTTGCCGCTCGCAAAGCAAAGCTCAGATGAGGCGCCCTATAAATTGTCCGCAGCTGTCGCAAGCTAGCGGGCATCACCTTCAGTCGTATTAGCTTCTTCCCCTTCGGATCGATAAACCTTGGTTTCTTAACTGAGGGAAAACCTTGCTGTTATATTCATCATACCTTCCTCTTGGGGTTCCCAACTGGACGGTGAAAAACTATCAACACCGTACCGCATCAAGCTCTTTTCTGGCGCCGTTGCCGGGGAAGAAGAAGACTTTTGCGAGGGGAGTTTTCGCATACACATCCTTTACTTTTTTTTTAGTTTTGCTTTACTTTATTTTGACTTATATCGTTTTATCAAAAACACAAAAAAATTAGAATCCTTTGTGGTTATTTTTACTTGTCTGCTTTTATTTTTACTTTATTTTTACTTGCATCATTTTATCAAAAACACAAAAAAATTAGAATCTTTTATGCATGTGGCTCATGATAGGGATGCTTTATGTGATAGTTATATTGTTAATTCTATTCATGATGCTGCTGAAAGTTACTATGAGAGAGGGAAACATGGTTTGATGGATCTCAACAATATTAAGTTTCCCCTCTTTATGTTGCAAATCTTGAAGTGGCACATGTTTTATCTATCCATGTTTGCTACTATGTGCCTCATTGATTTATTTTCTTATAAGACTATTTTTCATAGGAAGTGGTTTAGATTTAAATGTGTTTTATATTTTCTTTTTAATGCTCTCTATTGCTTCAAGTTCTTTTGTGGCACATTTGCCTTAAGCTCTTATGGCGCCTACATGAGCATCTTTGCAAATTACTGCGCCTAGCTCAAAGGCGTTAAAGAAAAGCACTCTTGGGAGATAACCCATTGTTTTACTTTCAGTTCTTTTTATTTTATTTGAGTCTTGTAAGTTATTACTACTGTAATAACCTCTCCTTATTCTTTTTATTTCGTTGTTGTGCCAAGAGAAACCTCTAATTTGAGGGAGGTAAGATTTGGGGAAGTTGCTGTCCTGAAACAGATTTCGGTGCTGCACCATAAAAATTCGTGAAAATTCTCAGGATATATTTTTGACCTGCAATTTCTTGTGCATATGCCCCAGGTTATATCCAAACTTTCATTAGTTTTACACTTTTTGATTTGAGCAACATAAAACCCTCAAAAAAAATTTGACCTTTGTCAGCTGTTCTGTTTTGACAGATTTCTGCCATTATTTGTGTTTGCCTCTCGATCGCTTTCTTTTTTAGTTCTTTTGATCACAAAACTTTTGGGGAAGTTGCTACAGTATTATATGCTTTATATGTGGTGGTTTTGAGTTTGAAACTGAACCGAAAAGGGTTGATTCATTATTATGCTTAGGCTAATGTTGCTAATAAAATTGTGTTGAGTTTTGTATGAAGGAAGTTTTCAAGTATAGGGATTGGAGAATGATGAGATGAGATGAAGAATGGACAAAAGCTCAAGCTTGGGGATGCCCACACACCCCAAGAAATATCCAAGAGGTACAAGTGTCAAAGCTTGGGGATGCCCCCGAGGCACCCCTTCTTCATCGGCAAAAATCAGGTCACCTTTCAACACACTATATTTTTATTGCTTCATGCACTATGCATTTTTCTTGGAGCGTCAGTTGTTTTCGCTTTAAGTTTTCTTTTTGTTTTGTTTGCTGCAATAAATTTTTGGATCACATCATGTTTGTTTTGGAGAGAGACTTACTCCGTTTTTTATTTGCCAAGAACACTCTATTTTTCACTCTTATCGTTCAACGAGTGTTCTATTTTTCTGCTACTATGTTTAGCTTTTGTTTTTTGCCTCGATTTTTGTTCAAATATTGTTATATCTTTGTATCAAGGTGTATTTTGACCTCTGGTCTATGTTGGTTTTCATCAAAATAGTTGTTTCAAAAAGGTTCGAATGGTGTTGGAAAAGAAAAAAAGTTTCATGCAAAAAAGTGGTACAAAAAGGAGCTTGTTTAGACTGCGGCTTAGGCTTTTGCATGTTGTGCTTGATGTCATTTTGATAGTATGCTTAGTGGTTTTGCTGTAGCATGACTAGTCTCAAATGACTGAGATTGCTTAATGAGCCTTTGAGAAAATCATGCGTTGTTTTTATTATTTGGAAGCATTAATTTGGTTTTCTCCTTTGATGCTTTATTTGGGTTGACTTGGCACATGCTTACACATGTTGACTACAAAATAAGTCACCTATAGTCTCTATGATCATTTGGTTTTTGACTTGTGATACCACTTTATGCTTCTTTCAATGTTGTTTTGTTGCTATGCATGATTATGGCCGTTATTGCTCTCTTAGTTGGTCGCTCCCAGTCTTTTGCTAGCCCTCATTTCGTACTGAGTATGAGCTCTACTCATGCATCCAACTCCTAAAAACCAAGTTTGCCATTGCGTCCACTATAAATTCCAATGCATGGTATTTGTAAGCCATTCCAAGTAATTTTTCATGTGCTACCTTTCAAAACCCTTCAAAACACTTCTCATTTTGTGACACCGTTTTCAGCTCATGGGGACGTAGTGGTCGGATTTGCTATCTTCCATATTGTTTATTCCAAAAATAAAAAAAGGAAAAAAGAAAATAAAAAAGGCACTCCTCCATGGTATGTGAATGTTGGTGGGCACCCGATGGAATCGGTTAGCCATGGTTTGAGAAAGGAAAAAAGGTGGAGAGGAGTGCCAAGCTTTATAAAAGAGCACAAAAGTGCCAATCTCTCTCAAAAACTTGCTTCATTTTTGTATAGAAGATAGTAAGAACCCCATTGCTAGTCGTTGACAAAGATAACCACCTCTCAAAACCAATTTTTATCTCTCTGTTTTACAAATGAAAAGCTCTAGCACATGTTTAATCCCTGCGTCCCTCTGCGAATGGTCTTTCTTTTACTTTTATGTTGAGTCACCACCTTCTACCTTTATGCACAATCTAAGAGAGCATAGTTGCTATTCTGAGTATAATGTGCGTTGTCCCAAAGTTATCATTGATTGATTCATGATTTTGGTTTCACTTATTCTTAAATTATTTGTATCTAGTCGCCCTCTTAAACTTGAAGGTGTCCTATGCATTTATGTTTTGCTCTCTCATGAGGGACAAGCTGAAAAACATTTGCTATATTTTCCATATGATTGAAACACACACGTGACTTTCATTGTTTCATTTTCATGATCTTTCGTTTGTGTTCATTTTCATGTTATAACATGGTTGCTAAGTTTCTTCTATCAAGATTGTATCTTTCATGCCCATGTTTTAAGTTCTTTTGATCCCAGCACTCAATGCTTACATATATGATCAAGATTGTGTTGGTGCATGTCACCTCAAAAATTATTTCTTTTGTTATCACTTACCTACTCGAGGACGAGCAGGAGTTAAGCTTGGGGACGCTGATACGTCTCAAACATATCTATAATTTTTTATGCTCCATGCTTATTTTTACACCATTTGCCTTGTGTTTCGTTACACTTTATTGCATTTTTATGCGATTTCTGAAACTAACCTACTAACAAGATGCCATAGTGCCAGTTTCCTGTTTTCTGCTGTTTTTGTGTTTCAGAAAAGCTACACAAGAAATATTCTCGGTATTGGACAAAACAAGTTCTAGAAGTCTTATTTTTCCCGGACGAAGGACGAGGACCAAACGGGAGCCGGAGAGGGGCCAGGGGCTGCCCACACAATAGGGGGGCGCGGCTGATACGTCTCCAACGTATCTATAATTTTTGATGCTCCATGCTTTTTTTACACCATTTGCCTATTGTTTCGTTACACTTAGTGGCACTTTTATGCATTTTCTGGAACTAACCTATTAACGAGTTGCCACAGTGCCAGTTTCCTGTTTTCTGCTGTTTTTGTGTTTCAGAGTGACACACAGGAAATATTCTCGGAATTGGACGAAACAAGTTCCTGAAGTCTTATTTTACCCGGAAGCTTCCAGAGATCCGAAGAAGAGTCGGCGGGGGGCCACCAGGGCCCCACACGCAGGGGCGGCGCGGCCAGGCCCCTGGCCGCGCGGGCCCCGCGTGAGGGCGCCTGGCTCCCCCTCTGACATCGCCCCTTCGCCTATAAAGACCCCCCGACGGAAAAAACCTAAGGACCCGATCAATTTTCCAGAACACATCGCGATCCGCCGCCACCGTCGACCCGAAGATCGGGAGGGTCCAGAAGCTCTTCCCGGCACCCTGCCGGAGAGGGGAATCGCCACCGGAGGTCTTCTTCATCGCCATGCTTGCCTCCAGAGCGATGAGTGAGTAGTCTACCTTGGACCATGGGTCCATAGCAGTAGCTAGATGGTTGTCTTCTCCACCATGTGCTTCATGTTTAGATCTCATGAGCTGCCCTACATGATTGAGATCACCGTTATGTAATTCTACATGTTTGGTTTGTTGGGATCCGATGAATATTGGTGTTTATGATTAAGTTGCTGTACTGAATATTATCTTTTGTTATCTCTATGTTGTTTATGATCTTGCATACTCTCCGTTGTTAGTAGCTATCTTGGCCGAGTAGTTGCTAGTGACTCCAAGAGGGGGTATTTATGCTCGATAGTGGGTTCATGCCTCTATTTCACCTGGGGTAGTGACAGAAACCTCTAAGGTGGTAGATGTGCTGTTGCTACTAGGGAGAAAACAACATTCATATGCTCAAGGGCATATGCTTTGTTTACATTACACACTTTGCTTAATGCAATTATCTGTTGTTCGCAACTTAATACTTCTAGGGTGTTCGGATTGATATCCCCGGGAGTGGATTATTAGTCATAGATGCAGTTGGATGGCGGTCTATGTATTTTGTTGTAATGCCCAGAGTAAATCTCATAGTGATCTTCTTGACATATCACGTTTATCTTTATTCTATCAATTGCCCAACTGTAATTTGTTTACCCAGCATGTGTTATTTTATCTATGAAGAGACACCACTAGTGAACTGTGGACCCCGGTCCTATTTCCATCATATTGCTATCACCTGTTTACTTTACTCGCACAGTTTACTTTACTCGTACTGTTTACTTTACTCGCATACTATATTGTTTTCCACTTGATACATCCATAATCTTTGTTTCAAGCAAACCGGTGAGATTGACAACCTCATCGTAAGTTGGGAACAAAGTATTTGTTTGTGTTGTGTGCAGGTTCCGCGTTGCTGCTGGCCGAAGACGAGTCAATAAGTATCGTTAACGGCGCCCTTGTTGGAGTGTCACTAAGCCAGTCCGCATCACCTTCAGTCGTCATTGTCTCTCCTCTCCGATCGATATTAAACCTTGGTTTCTTAACTGAGAGAAAACTAGCTGCTATACTCATCATACCTTTCTCTTGGGGTTCCCAACGGGCTGGTTATTCACCACGCACAAGGACAGTCTGCTCCACATCAACTTGGCACCAGCAGCTAATTTTCTGGGCGCCATCAACAAGGGATCAGCTAATTTTCTGGCGCCGTTGCTGGGGAGGAAGAGAAGACTTCTGCGAGGGGAGTTTTTCGCACACACATCCTTTACTTTGTTTTATTGTTTTGCTTTACTTTATTTATTTTACCTGCATTGCTTTTTATCAAAAACCCAAAAAAATTAGAATCCTTGGTAGTTGCTATTTCTTTACTTTTAGTTTATTATGTCTAGTTCAGTTGCTACTACTATGTCGGCCGAGGACATGATTTTCACTTTTAAACAAAAGGATGAGGAAAGTTTTAAAGAAGCTTGGTCTAGAATTTATGATTGGCATGAAAAAACTGAACCTAAAATGATTTTGAGTTTGCTTCTTAGTAGCTTTTACTTTGGACTTTCTCTTCGTTATAGATATGCTTTGGATGCTACTGCTGAAGGAGATTTCCTTCATTGTGATGGAGATCAAGCCTTCAATATTATAAAAAAGTTGATTACAATTTATAGCATGCCAACCTATTTTATTTCCTCTGTTGTGTGCATTTTTAATAGACTTAATACTCTTGAGACTCACACTGCTAGTTTGAATTCTTGCTACAATACTTTGCGCCAGCATTTTGATTATGTGCCAACAAATACTGAACCTTCGAGTTGGTATCCTACGATAAAAATCACCATTAGTGGTGAAACTTTTCATGCTCGTTGTGATATTATGTCTGAATTTTGTCTCATGCCAAAGGATGTTTATGAATCTTTGAGCCTTTGGAAGCTTTCTGAGGGAGGAGAAGGAATTTCTCTTACTAACAATGCCACTATATTTCCCCTTGGAATAGCTGAAGGAGTTTTTACAAAAGTCCTAGGAAGAATGATATCTACTGATTATCTTGTTATTGAATGTGTAGGAAAAGGACAAATCACACTTGGAAGATCCATTCTGAAGCTCCTGGGCGCCGTCATCGATGTGGGAAAAGGCAATATAAGATTTATCTCTCCACCTTGCAATAACCATGTATTTCCTAGAGTCAAGAGCAAAGGTAATAAAGGAAGACGTAAAGCACGTGCTGATCCTAGCACTTCATCACTTGATATTACTTGATTCGCAATTTTCTGCGCCTAGCTCAAAGGCGTTAAAGAAAAGCACTCTTGGGAGATAACCGAATGTTTTCTTTTCAGTACTTTTTCTTTTATTTGAGTCTTGGAAGTCATTACTACTGTAATGACCGCTCCTTATCTTGTTTATTTCGTTTTTGTGCCAAGAGAAGCCTCTAATTTGAGTGAGGTAAAGATTTGGGGATGTTGCTGTCCTGAAACTGTTTTCAGTGCTGCACCGTAAAAATTCGTATAAATTCTCTGCTTATCTTTTGGACCTGCGATTTCTTGTGCATATGCCCCAGGTTATATCCAAACTTTTGTTAGTTGAACACTTTTTGATTTGAGCAACAAAAAATCCCTCAAAAATTTGACCTTTGTCAGCTGTTCAGTTTTGACAGATTTCTGCCAATATTTATGTTTGCCACTTTATCGCTTTCTTTTGAGTTCTTTTGATCATGGAACTTTTGGGGAGATTGCTACAGTAGTATTTGCTATATATGTGGTGGTTTTGAGTTGAAACCTGAAGCAAATAGAGGATTGATTATATGTTATGCTTACACTAATGTTGCTAATAGAATTGTGTTTAGTTTTGTATGAAGGAAGTTTTCAAGTGTAGGGATTGGAGAATAATGAGATGAGTTGAAGAATGGACAAAAGCTCAAGCTTGGGGATGCCCATGCATCACTCCAAGAAATATCCAAGAAGTACAAGCGTCGAAGCTTGGGGATGCCCCCGAGGCACCCCTTCTTCATCGGCAAAAATCAGGTCACCTTTCAAAACACTATATTTTTATTGCTTCATGCACTATGTGTTTTTCTTGGAGCGTCAGTTGTTTTAGTTTTCTTAGTTGGTTTAGTTTGTTTGTTTGCTGCAATAAATGGTTGGACCCCAACAAATTTTCTTTTGGCGGAGATATACTCGTTTTCATTTGCAAAGAACGCTCTAGTTTTCACTCTTATTAAAAATCGAGCGTTCTTCTTTTTCTGCTACTGCTTTTGGTTTTTGTTTTCGCCTTGATTTGCGTTCAGACCTTGCCATATCTTTTCATCAAGGTGTATTTTTGCCTCTGATCTTTATTGGTTTTCATCAAAAGAGGTGTTTATAAAAATTTCAAATGGTGTTGGAAAAGAGAAAAAGCTTTGTGCAAAATAGTAGTACAAGAAGGAGCTTGTGTAGACTGTGGCTTAGGCTTTTTCATGTCATGCTTGATGTCTTTTTGATAGTATGCTTAGTGGTTTTGCTGTAGCATGACTTGTCTCAAATAACTGAGATTGCTTAATGAGCCTTTGCAAAATCATGCGTTGTTTTTATTGTATGGAAGCATTATTTTGGTTTTCTCCTTGATGCTTTATTTGGGTTGACTTGGCGCATGCTCACACATGTTAGACTCTTACAAAGTCGCCAATAGCCTTCATGATCATTTAGTTTTTGACTTTTGATGCCATCTTATGCTTCTTTTAATGTCGCTTTGCATGATTATGGCCATTATTGCTCTCTTAGTTAGTCGCTCCCAGTCTTTTGCTAGCCCTCGCCTTGTACTGAGTATGAGCTCTACTCGTGCATCCAACTCCCAAAAACCAAGTTTGCCATTGTGTCCACTATAAATTCCTATGCATGGTATTTGTAAGCCATTCCAAAGTAAATTCTCATGTGCTACCTTTGAAAAAACCTTCAAAACACTTCTCATTTTGTGACACTGTTTTCAGCTCATGGGGACGTAGTGGTCGGATTTGCTATCTTCCATATTGCTTATTCCAAAAAGAAAAGAAAAAAGAAAAAAAAGAAAGAAAAAAAGGCACTCCTCCATGGAAAGTGAATGTTGGTGGGCACCCGATGGAATCGGTTAGCCATGGTTTGTGAAAGGAAAAAAAGGTGGGGAGGAGTGTCAAGCTTTATAAAAGAGCACAAAAGTGCCAATCTCTCTCTCAAAAACTTGCTTCATTTTTGTATGGAAGATAGTAAGAACCCCATTGCCAGTCGTTGACAAAGACAACCACCTCTCAAAACCAATTTTTATCTCTCTGTTTTACAAATGAAAAGCTCTAGCACATGTTTAATCACTGCTTCCCTCTGCGAAGGGCCTTTCTTTTACTTTTATGTTGAGTCACCACCTTCTTTCTTTATGCACCATTAAGAGAGCATAGTTGTCATTCTTAGTGTAATATGCATTGTCCCAAAGTTCATTGATTGATTCATATTGTTGGTTTCACTTGTTCTTAAATTATTTGTATCTAGTCATCCTCTTAAACTTGAAGGTGTCCTATGCATTTATGTTTTGCTCTCTTTGAAGCACAAGCTGAAAACCATTTGTATGTTTTTCCTTATGATTTGAACACATGTTTGACTTTCATTGTTTCATTTTCATGATCTTTTGTTTGTGTTCATTTGCATGTTTACAACATGGTTGCTAAGTTCCTTATTGTCATGATTATATCTTCATGCCCATGTTTTAAGTTCTTATGATCCCAGCTCACCAATGCTTACATATATGATCAAGATTGTGTAGGTGCATGTCACCTCAAAAATTATTCTTTTGTTATCACTTACCTACTCGAGGACGAGCAGGAGTTAAGCTTGGAGATGCTTGATATGTCTCCAACGTATCTATAATTTTTGATGCTCCATGCTTGTTTTTACACCATTTGCCTATTGTTTTGTTACACTTAGTGGCACTTTTATGCATTTTCCGGAACTAACCTATTAACGAGTTGCCACAGTGCCAGTTTCCTGTTTTCTGATGTTTTTGTGTTTCAGAGTGATACACAGGAAATATTCTCAGAATTGGACGAAACAAGTTCCTGAAGTCTTATTTTACCCGGAAGCTTCGAGAGATCCGAAGAAGAGTCGGAGGAGGGCCACCAGGGCGCCACACGCAGGGGCGGCGCGGCCAGGCCCCTGGCCGTGCGGGCCCCGCGTGAGGGCGCCTGGCTCCCCCTCTGACATTGACCCTTCGCCTATAAAGACCCCCCGACGGAAAAAACCTAAGGACCCGATCAATTTTCCAGAACACATCGCGATCCGCCGCCACCGTCGACCCGAAGATCGGGAGGGTCCAGAAGCTCTTCCCGGCACCCTGCCAGAGAGGGGAATCGCCACCGGAGGTCTTCTTCATCGCCATGCTTGCCTCCGGAGCGATGAGTGAGTAGTCTACCTTGGACCATGGGTCCATAACAGTAGCTAGATGGTTGTCTTCTCCACCATGTGCTTCATGTTTAGATCTCATGAGCTGCCCTACATGATTGAGATCACCGTTATGTAATTCTACATGTTTGGTTTGTTGGGATCCGATGAATATTGGTGTTTATGATTAAGTTGCTGTACTGAATATTATCTTTTGTTATCTCTATGTTGTTTATGATCTTGCATGCTCTCCGTTGTTAGTAGCTATCTTGGCCGAGTAGTTGCTAGTGACTCCAAGAGGGGGTATTTATGCTCGATAGTGGGTTCATGCCTCTATTTCACCTGGGGGAGTGACAGAAACCTCTAAGGTGGTAGATGTGCTGTTGCTACTAGGGAGAAAACAACATTCATATGCTCAAGGGCATATGCTTTGTTTACATTACACACTTTGCTTAATGCAATTATCTGTTGTTCGCAACTTAATACTTCTAGGGTGTTCGGATTGATATCCCCGGGAGTGGATTATTAGTCATAGATGCAGCTGGATGGCGGTCTATGTATTTTGTTGTAATGCCCAGAGTAAATCTCATAGTGATCTTCTTGACATATCACGTTTATCTTTATTCTATCAATTGCCCAACTATAATTTGTTTACCCAGCATGTGTTATTTTATCTATGGAGAGACACCACTAGTGAACTGTAGACCCCAGTCCTATTTCCATTATATTGCTATCACCTGTTTACTTTACTCGCACAGTTTACTTTACTCGTACTGTTTACTTTACTCGCATACTATATTGTTTTCCACTCGATACACCCATAACCTTTGTTTCAAGCAAACCGGTGAGATTGACAACCTCATCGTAAGTTGGGAACAAAGTATTTGTTTGTGTTGTGTGCAGGTTCCGCATTGCTGCTGGCCGAAGACGAGTCAACAAGTATCGTTAACGGCGCCCTTGTTGGAGTGTCACTAAGCCAGTCCGCATCACCTTCAGTCATCATTGTCTCTCCTCTCCGATCGATATTAAACCTTGGTTTCTTAACTGAGGGAAAACTAGCTGCTATACTCATCATACCTTCCTCTTGGGGTTCCCAACGGGCTGGTTATTCACCACGCACAAGGACAGTCTGCTCCACATCAACTTGGCACCAACAGCTAATTTTCTGGACGCCATCAACAAGGGATTAGCGGCCCAGCACCTGGCCGCGCCCACCCATTGTGTGACCACCCGGTCCACTCCTGATGATGCCCCTTCGCCTATAAGAAGCCTCCCGACGGAAAACCCTAAAACAATCGGCGTTTTTCCCAGAACAGTTCTGTAGCACCGCCGCCATCGAAGACAAATTTCGGGGGACAAAAGTCTCTGTTCCGGCACCCTGCCGGGACGGGGAAGTGCCCCCGGAGCCATCTCCATCGGTCTCCATCGCCGTCTCCATCGACCTCACCGCTATCTCCATCGCCGTTGCTATCTCCTATGATGAGGAGGGAGTAGTTCTCCCCCGGGGCTGAGGGCTCTACCGGTAGCTATGTGGTTCACCTCTCTCTCCCATGATGTGATCTTTATATGATCGTGAGATTTGTATCTAGTTGAATTGGTAGATGTTATTATTCAGATATTATGCTACTCCCGTGCTTATTATTTGTAATCTCCGGAGATACCTTATATCATGGTGTGAAGGTGACTAGTGTGCACATCATGTGTATCTTTTTGGTTAATGTCTCTATGAATTGTTGGTGTTTGTTGGAACCATCTAGTGCGTTCACGGTGATAGTGTGGGACAATCTAGTTTGGGTACATACGGACTTTGAGGAGTGCTTCGTAGCCCTACGCATTGATGGGGCCAAGTTGATGAAGTAAAATAACCGGCCAGTTGGAAAACCCCAAGAGAAGGTTTTGATGAATATAGCAGCAAGTTTTCCCTCAGCTAAGAACCAAGGTATGTCGATTAGGAGAAGAGCAGACTATACGACTGAAGGTGATGCTTGCTAGCTTAGTGACAGCTTCGGACAATTTATATATGGCGCCTCGTCCAAGCTTTGCTTGCTAGCTGCAACGCGGAACCTGCACACAACACAACCAAATACTTTGCTCCCAACTTGCGATGAGGTTGTCAATCTCACCGGTTTGCTTGAAACAAAGGGTATGAGCGTATCGAGTGGAAAACAGTAGAAGTATGCGAGTAAAGTAAACAGTGCGAGTAAAGTAAACAGGTGATAGCAATATGATGGAAATAGGACCGGGGTCCACAGTTCACTAGTGGTGTCTCTCCATAAGATAAATAACACATGCTGGGTAAACAAATTACAGTTGGGTAATTGATAGAATAAAGATAAACGTGATATGTCAAGAAGATCACTATGTAATTTACTCTGGGCATTACAACAAAATACATAGACCGCCATCCAACTGCATCTATGACTAATAATCCACTTGTGGCGAATCAATCCGAGAACTCCACAAGTATTAAGTTGCAAACAACAGATAATTACATTAAGCAAAGTGTGTAATGTAAACAAAGCATATGCCCTCGAGCATATAAATGTTGTTTTCTCCCTAGTAGCAACAGCACATCTACAACCTTAGAGGTTTCTGTCACTCCCCAGATTAAATAGAGGCATGAACCCACTATCGAGCATAAATACCCCCTCTTGGAGTCACTAGCAACTACTCGGCCAAGAAAGCTACTAACAACGGAGAGCATGCAAGATCATAAATAACATAGAGATAACAAAAGATATATTTTAGTATAGCAACTCAATCATAACACCAATATTCATCGGATCCCAACAAACCAAACATGTAGAATTACATAACGCTGATCTCAATCATGTAGGGCAGCTCATGAGATCTAAACATGAAGCACATGGTGGAGGAGACAATCATCTAGCTACTGCTATGGACCCATAGTCCAAGGTAGACTACTCACTCATCGCTCCGGAGGCAAGCATGGCGATGAAAAAGACCTCCGGTGGCGATTCCCCTCTTCGGCAGGGTGCCGGGAAGAGCTTCTGGACCCTCCCGATCTTCGGGTCGACGGCGGCGGCGAATCGCGATGTGTTCTAGAAAATTGATCGGGTACTTAGGTTTTTTCCGTCGGGGGGTCTTTATAGGCGAAGGGGCATCGTCAGAGGTGGACCGAGGTGTCCTCACACATAGGGGGCGCGGCCAGGGGCTGGGCCACGCCGCCCTGGTGTGTGGGGCCCTCGTGGCCCCCCTCCAACTCCTCTTCGGATCTCTAGAAGCTTCCGGGAAAAATAAGACTTCAGGAACTAGTTTCGTCCAATTCCGAGAATATTTCCTGTGTAGCACTTCTGAAACACAAAAACAGCAGAAAACAGGGAACTGGCACTGTGGCGACTTGTTAGTAGGTTAGTTCTGGAAAATGCATAAAAGTGCCACGAAGTGTAACGAAACAGTAGACAAATAGTGTAAAAACAAGCATGGAGCATCAAAAATTATGGATACGTTGGAGACGTATCAAGCATCCCCAAGCTTAACTCCTGCTCGTCCTCGAGTAGGTAAGTGATAACAAAAGAATAATTTTTGAGGTGACATGCACCTACACAATCTTGATCATATATGTAAGCATTTGTGAGCTGGGATCATAAGAACTTAAAACATGGGTATGAAAGATATAATCTTGACAATAAGAACTTAGCAACGATGTTATAACATGTAAATGAACATAAACAAAAGGTCATGAAAATGAAACAATGAAAGTCAAACATGTGTTCAAATCATAAGGAAAAACATACAAATGGTTTTCAGCTTGTCCTTCATAGAGAGCAAAACATAAATGCATAGGACACCTTCAAGTTTAAGAGGGCAACTAGATACAAATAATTTAAGAACAAGTGAAACCAATAATATGAATCAATCAATGAAAACTTTGGGACAATGCACATTATTCTAAGAATAACAACTATGTTCTCTTAATGGTGCATAAAGATAGAAGGTGGTGACTCAACATGAAAGTAAAAAAAAAGACCCTTCACAGAGGGAAGTAGTGATTGCAAGTTTTATAGACCTTCAAAAATTATGTTACTTACCGGCTTTGAGCTCTCATTGCTCCCATCATAAGCATCTTGAATGGTTAGAGTTAATGCGAGAACAATTATGATGCATATGTTTGACAAATCATAAGTTGAAAACCTCGTATCCCGTGAATACGAGTACCCAAACCTCATGCTACTCAACTTAGAGTCCCAAGCAAGGCTCTTGTCATTGTATGTATATATGTATCATCGAGAACCGCCAACGGGGTACCTCCGTGCCCAATGACATGGAATAAGCCCACATCAAAATGACAGGACAAGCAGACAATGAACACCTCGACATCTCTTTTATTGCCATTTGTTTAGCTTTTTATTGTGAGATGCGTCGTCAAATGTCCACCATGGGTATGCTGCAAATTTCCACCATGAATTATGCATGGCTTAGATTGGCGGCCTAGGCGTTTCCCTAACACATATACAAACTCCATGATCCCCACAAGATTCCCAATTCATTTCTGAAAGTGCAAACTTTGTTTCCATCAGATTTTGTGTGTTAGATAACAACATTAGTGATACTAAGTGTGTGCTAAGATTTGCAGGATTTTCATATGAAGAAATGCCAGGCCGGATTATCCGGCCAGGGGTGGCCGGATAATCCGCCCCTCTGGAGGGTGGCCGAAAACGGCTAAGGACCTGGCTCGGCGTCATGCAGTATAGGGGGGCGGATATTCCGGCCAGGGGTGGCCGGATAATCCGCCCCTCCAGAGAAGACCCCAAAAACGGCTAAGGACCTGGGTCGGCGTCATGCAGTATAGAGGGGCGGATAATCCGGCCAGGGGCCGGATAATCCGGCCAGCCGGATAATCCGGCCATACTTTGGCCGGATAATCCGCCCCTCCAAGTCAGCAATGGCTACATTTTGGGAGGGGCTATAAATACCCCTCCCCTTCTTCCACCTCAAGCTGCTCGAGCTGATGAAGAAGAACACCATATTTTGAGCCACCAAATTCCCAAGATCTCCTCCCTCAACCCACCAAAGCTCTTGATCTTTGGAGAATCGAAGGAGAAGGCCTTGATCTACATCCTCACCGAAGCGATTTGATTTCCCCTCTCATTTGCTTGAGGGCCCTTTGGTCTTGGGTTCCCTTGTGTCCCTTGACCTTGTTTGTGTGATTGAAATCTTGATACTTGTTGATTGAGATCTTTGTGGTGCTTGGGAGCCTCCAATTCAGTTGTGGAGTTGTGCCCCAAGTTTTGTAAAGGCCGGTTCCGCCTTGAGGAATCCCTTAGTGGAAAGTGAGCTAGGCCTTTGTGGCGGAAGCTTGCACCGGAGAATAGGGTGAGCCTTTGTGGCGTTGGTTAGGCCTTTGTGGCAACCACACCCCTCCAACGTAGACGTACTTCCCCTAAAAAGGAAGGAACTACGGGAATTACATCCGTGTCTCCGTGTGCTCCACTCTCGGTTACCTCTATCCTTTATTGCCTTTACTACTTGTATCTTGCTTAGCTTACTTGTTGTCATATAGGTAAATTCACCTTAGTTGCATATCTAGAGAATTTACCTTTTGTGTCAAGCCTAAATTGAAAAAGAATTAAAATTTGAGTAGCACCTATTCACCCCCCCTCTAGGTGCCCATACGATCCGTTCAATTGGTATCAGAGCCTCGGCTCTTATTTCGGGCTTAACCGCCTAAGAGTATGGAAACGTCACCTAGTGAGGGCTCGGGTCAAGTTTCCATGGGTGAGTTCAAATCTTTGGAATCATCCATGAATTCCATGACATCTCAAATAAGTGAGTTGCGTGAAATGATAGCGCAACTCATGCAAGCTAAAACTGCTAGTGCTTCTCCTCCTCCAGAAAAACCCGCTACTCCACTTGTGGAGAATGTGGTGGTTGATGTGGAGGGTGCCGATAAAAATGGCGATGATAAGTCTTCCACCAAGGGCGACGGGAAAGGTGAATTCCCTCATTGGTATTCACCCGACCCGCCGGTTCCTCATCCTCACATTAACAATAGGGGAGACCCACCTAAGCTTGATGCATTAAACTTTGGTCAATGGCAATATCAAATGATCTCTCATATGCGCAGTTCTTGCATCGAGCTTTGGAGGATCGTTGAGAAAGGTTTCAAGGCCGTGGATCCTCACAACATGACAAGAAGAGAGACGGTTGATAGTCAACTCAATGCTACCGCTCTCCACATGATTCAAGTCGCCGTTGGGTCCAAGGACTTGCCTCACATCCAACATTTCTCCACCGCCAAAGAAGCTTGGCAAGGACTCTCCGACGTCTTTGTTGGCAATGAGAGCATGAAGAAAACGAGATATATTGCCTTCTCAAATCAAGCGGAGGGATTCTTCATGATGGATGGTGAGGATCATCAAGAGATGTATAGAAGACTCAAGGCTATTGCTACCACCTTCAAGAACCTCGGTGCTCACCATATTGATGATGAGTGGATCAAGATGAAGTACATTCTAGCTCTCACTCCATATGAGCCCGCGGATGTGAAGAGTGTTCAAGGAAAGCACAACTTCAATGAGATGACCTCCAATCAAGTGATGCAAGAGATTCAAGCCTACAAGGTTTCCGCACAAAATGCGGAAGATGCTCGTGCCCGTGCCATAGGAATGCAAAGAAGCTCTAATCTTGCATTGAAGGCTAATGTGGTTGAGAAAGAGGTTCCTCTTCAAGCAAGCATTGAAGCAAGGCTAGAGATGTGTCCTGAGGACATAAGACATGAGTACAATGAGCACATGGCCTTCTATGGAAAAACCTTTTGGGTTGATCCACACAAGGCTAAAGAAGACAATCAAAGAAGAAGCAAGTCAAGTGGCTATCAAAGGAATGACAACAATGGTCAATGAGTGAGGACTTGCTACAATTGCAATGATCGATTCCACTTTGTTGCCGAATGCCCTTATGAGAAGAGAGAAGACCATGGTGGAAAGCTCATCCTCAAAAGCAAGACCAAGTCACCTTCAAAGAAGCCATTCGTGAAGAAGGGTGGACCAAAGAAGAAACAACCAAAGTTTGTGTTCTTGACTCAAGAAGAGTACTCCGCAAGTGAGAGTGATGAAGAAGAAACTACAACGAGTGAGATGGCCGCATTGGCAACCACCTCCACTTCCTCAACATCACTCTTTGAATCCCCCAATGAGGACTCTCTTGTCAAGAACGTCAAGTGCCTTATGGCCAAATCTTCCGAGGTATCACCCACATCTTCCTCCTCCTCTAAGACAATTGATGCTCCCGTGAATGATCTTGCTAGTCTTAGAGTAAAGGAAGAAATTATTGCTTTTGATGAGTATGTGTCTAGTGTAGATGGTGTTCATAAGATTCACTTTGAACGTCTATTGAGCCAATATGGTAAAACTCTTGAAAAACTAGATGAACAAATGAGGCTTGAAAAAGAATATGCTCAAGATATTGCCTCACTAACCGAGTCTCTTGAAGAAGAGCAAGAGGAACGAGCAACTCTTGAAGAGAAGCTCGATTCCATTGAGGAAGCTAATAATGAAGTTGTTTCCAAACTCATTAAAGAGCGTGACCATGCTCGTGCTAAAGTAAAATTGCTTAAAAAGGAAAAGGTTGAATTTGGTGTTGGTCATGATATACTTGTTAAGGATTTAGGAGATCTTGACAAGGCTCTCAAGGCCTTGAAAAGTGAACACTCTATTCTTACCAAGTCACATGAACAACTTCAAATTCAATTGACTAAGAATAATGTGCCTAGTTCTTCTACTTCTACTTGTGATCATGCAAATGTTATTGAAGAAAATGCTAGGTTGAAAGATGAGCTTGCCAAGTCCTCCATTCCCATAGGTGAGAAAAACTTGAATGACCTTTTGAGTAAGCAAAAGGCATTTGGTGATAAAACGGGGATTGGTTATGTCTCAAAGAAGAAGAAGAAGAACAACAAGAAAAAGAAGGCCAAGCCCGCACAAGCAAAGAAGGATCCTATTGTGGGTGGCAAAGCCACTCATGATGATCATGCGGGAATTGCTAACCCTCACTATGTTTTATTTCGTGATTATTATGGTGATATTTATGCAAAATATGTTGGTCCAAATGATGGTTATGTTGCTTGGTCTATTTGGGTTCCAAAGACCCTTGTTGCTAACAAAAGAGGACCCATTGAAAAATGCGGACCTAAAACCAAGCAATGATCTCTTGTAGGACTATGCTTCCGGTGGATCAAAATGGGTGCTTGATAGTGGATGCACAAGTCATATGACCGGAAGCAAGGAGATTATGACGGAGTTGAGACCAAATGACAACCACATAACCGTCACTTATGGAGACATGTCTCAATCCGAGGTATTGGGTCTTGGCAAGGTGGTAGTCGCACCGGATATTTCCCTTGTGGACATCATGCTTGTTGAGACCCTAGGTTACAATTTACTTTCAGTTCGTGCACTTGGTAAGATGGGCTTTGCCGTCTTTATTGATAATGACATTGTGGTACTCTTGTGGAGCAAGTCTCTAAAGGTCGCTTTCGTTGGACACATTGAAAATAACTTGTATGTGGTGGACTTTTCGGGGAAAACCACTACAAGTGCAATGTGTTTATTTGGAAAGGCCGATGTGGGTTGGCTTTGGCATCGCCGACTAGCCCATGTCAATATGAGAACTTTGCAAAGCCTTCACAAGGGTGGCCACATACTCGGACTAAAAGAGAATGTTTCTTTTGCCAAAGATCGTGTTTGCAGGGCTTGCGTTCTAGGAAAAATGCATGATTCTCCCCATCCAAGCAAGACTATCATTTCTTCCAAGAGGATCTTGGAGCTCCTTCATGTGGATCTTTTTGGTCCTCCATCTCATGCAAGTCTTGGTGGGAAGAAATATTGTTTGGTGATTGTTGATGACTATTCAAGATATACTTGGGTCTATTTCTTCAAGCATAAGAGTGAGACTCAACAAACCGTCATCGACTTTGCCAAGGAAGTTGAACGTCAACATGGGCAAACTATTTTGGCAATTAGAAGTGACAATGGCTCGGAGTTCAAGAACTACACCTTAAATGGATTTCTTAGTGATGAGGGGATTCGTCATCAATATTCCGCTGCATATACCCCTCAACAAAATGGTGTAGCCGAGAGGAAGAACCGGACTCTTATGGATATGGCTAGGTCCATGTTGGCGGAGTTTAAGTCTCCATACAACTTTTGGGCCGAAGCTATCTCTACGGCTTGTCATTCTTCAAACCGGCTCTTCCTCCGCAAAGGCCTAAACAAGACTCCATATGAAATACTCACCGGAAGCAAGCCCAACATCTCCTACTACCGGGTTTTCGGGTGTAAGTGTTTCTTTCAAAGAAAAGGAGTTTGTTTAGGTAAATTTGATCCAAAAGCAATAGAAGGTATTTTTGTTGGTTATGGTGCCGAATCCCACACTTATAGAGTCTTCAACAAGTCCACCGGACGTGTTGAAGAATCTTGTAGTGTGGTATTCAAAGAGATTGACGGCTCCCAAGGGGGTCGAGATGTTGTTTCTTGTGATGTAGATGATGAAATACCTCGAGAAGCCATAGGAAGAATGGGCGTGGGATTTTTCCGCCCCATTGAGGGACACCTTGTGGCCGACCGGGAAGGACTATGCTCTACTCAAGTGGAGCCTTCATCTTCACAAGCTCAACAAGCCTCTCCCAAGGAAGCAACTAATGCACCAACCGAAGAACAAGACAAGGACCTTCATGAAGAAGAAGGGGCACCACCATCCTCTCCGGTTATTTCAACCGCCCCCAATTCTTCACAAGACCAAGATCAATCTACTCATGAAGATAATGATGATCAAGGTCAATTTGATGGTCAAGACGGGGACCAAAATGATCAAGATGATCAAGTGATTCCTCCAAGGTCAAATGAGGAGATCGAAGCTCGTCGCAAGAGAAGAATTGAAAGAGACTTGGAACTTAAAGGTCATACCCTTGAGAGGGTTATTGGAGATTTAAGAAGCAAAGTGTCAACCCGGCGTCAATTGGCACAATTTAGCTCCCATCATGCTTATATCTCCATGGTTGAACCCAAGAAAGTATTTGAAGCCCTTGAGGATCTGGATTGGTTGGATGCTATGCATGAAGAACTCAACAACTTCAAGCGCAATAATGTTTGGGTGTTAGTGGAGAAGCCAAAGGAGTGCCGGAATGTGATTGGCACAAAGTGGATATTCAAGAACAAGCAAGATGAGCATGGGATTGTTATGAGGAACAAGGCAAGATTGGTTGCTCAAGGTTTCTCCCAAGTTGAAGGAATTGACTTTGGGGAAACTTATGCTCCCGTGGCTCGCCTTGAGTCCATTCGTATCCTTCTTGCATATGCCACTCATCATAATTTTAAGTTGCAACAAATGGATGTTAAAAGTGCATTTCTTAATGGTCCATTGAAAGAGGAAGTGTATGTTAAGCAACCCCCGGGGTTTGAGGATCTCAACTTCCCGAACCATGTCTACAAACTCCATAAGGCACTCTATGGCCTTAAACAAGCCCCACGTGCGTGGTATGAGCACCTTAGGGAGTTGTTGTTAGACCGTGGGTTTGAAGTTGGGCAAATCGATCCCACTCTTTTTACTAAGAGGGTAAATGGGGAGCTTTTCGTATGCCAACTATATGTTGATGATATTATCTTTGGCTCGACTAACAAAGCTTTTAATGATGAATTTGCAAAGCTTATGACCGATAGGTTCGAGATGTCTATGATGGGCGAAATGAAGTTCTTTCTTGGTTTTGAAATCAAGCAATTGAAAGAAGGGACCTTCATTAATCAAGCCAAATATGTCCAAGACATGCTCAAGAGGTTCAAGATGAAGGAGCTAAATGGGGCCGCCACACCAATGGCCACAAAATGTCATCTTGAACTAGATCCCAATGGTAAAGATGTGGATCAAAAGGTATACCGATCTATGATCGGCTCCTTGCTTTACCTTTGCGCATCTAGACCCGATATTGTGTTGAGTGTAGGTGTGTGTGCAAGGTATCAAGCCGCTCCTAAAGAAAGCCACCTTATGGCGGTTAAGAGAATCTTTCGATATTTGGTTCATACCCCAACATATGGGCTTTGGTATCCCAAAGGCTCGGATTTCTCTCTTTGTGGCTTCATGGATTCAGATTGGGCCGGTGACAAGGATGATAGGAAATCAACCTCCGGAGCTTGCCAATTTCTTGGTAGGTCTTTGGTGTGTTGGTCTTCTAAGAAGCAAAATTGTATTTATCTCTCCACCGCCGAAGCCGAATACATTGCCGCCGCAAGTGGATGCACTCAATTGTTATGGATGAGGCAAACTTTAAAGGAATATGGTGTCAATTGTGACAAAGTGCCTCTTTTGTGTGACAATGAGAGTGCTATCAAGATAGCCTATAATCCAGTGCAACATTCAAGAACCAAGCATATTGAGATCCGGAATCATTTTATTAGAGATCATGTTGCCCGTGGTGATATTGAGCTTGCTTATGTTTGCACCAAGGATCAACTTGCCGATATATTCACGAAGCCTCTAGATGAAGCAAGATTTGGATATTTGAGGAATGAGCTAAATATCATCGATTCAAGGAGTGTGGCTTGACCATCTTGCAAATACACCTATATTTCAATGCGTGTTTGGTTTGGGTGTGGGCATGGAAATAGGGGGAGTGCGGTCCTAATTAATTGGGCTATCCCTCCCCCCATAATGCCAATAGTAATCTTATCATTCTCTTAATATCATTCTATGATATATGAGCTTCAATGATGAGTAGTGGTTATGGACTCAAGATACATCTTCGCGGTCCAATGCCATAACACTCAAACATGGTGGCTTCGGCCACCGACCTCTTCTTTTCGAAGAGTTGATTCATTGCATATTTTATTTGAGGTTTTGGTGTTCTATCTCGTTGTTATTTCTTATTTTTGATATGGGAAGGCACTTACATTGGATTTTAGTCGATTTGCTCTTGCAATGTTAAGTGCCGAGAACCACTCCATGTTTGCTCTCTCACCTAAGCCATCCTCTCTCAAGACATCTATCTATGCACACGAGTTCAAATTTTTCATCAAAACAACATCTGTGTTTGAAAATTTCGAGTTGGCCAGTTTCTGGTTCCCAGGCCGGAATATCCGCCCCCTTGGGCGGAATATCCGGGGGGGCCAGATTATCCGCCCCTCCCTGGCCGGATAATCCGGCCGTAGTGGCCCTGGGTATTTAAGGGGCAGGGTCGGGCTGCCCTAAGGCAGTTCCCTCTCCCACCCCTTCCAAGGTTCCCTGCCGCCGCCTCCTTCCCGTCGCCGCCGCCGGAGCTCCGGCCATCCCCTTGGCCGGATTTCTTCGGAGTTTGCTCTCCTCCTCGTCTAGAAGGCTTTCACCAAGCCGATTTCGCAATGGATGCGGGTATTGCTCTTCTCATTGGATGTGTCTTTACCCCTTCTTGTTCTTGGTGATTTTGCCCTCTAGGTGTTGTTTTTCTTGTTTATGAATCATGTTGTATGAACTCTTCCTTCGATCTATCAAATTGGTCACTGCAGCAAATTGTAGAAGAATGTTTTCGGGGGGCCGGATTATCCGCCCCCCCCCCCTTGGCCGGATAATCCGGCCTGGGATTTTTGTGTGCATCTTGTTATATTTGCTGCTGTCAATTTGATTCATTGGGTGAAGTTTGCTTGTTCATATTTTATGATTCGTTGATCCTTTCCGTAACTCGTGTGCATACGCTTATCCCCATGCTCTCCGTGCATCTCTCTTTCACAGGTAGTTCTGGGGTGCCGAAGCGCAAGCGCCGGTTCATTCCGAATGAAGAGGGAGTCCTAGTAGATGAGGTCGTTATCCGTCAGCGTCAGAGGGAGGCTGCTAGGAAAGCTGAAAAGGAAAAGGCTGCCAAGGCTCAAGCTCGCCGTCGCAAAGGCAAGGCGACACGTCCTAACTACAAGAAGATGCCAGAGGCCGAGTACATTCTTGTGCGGAGGAACAATTGGTATGCCACTGCTAGAGATGAAGACATTGAGGACCGTGGTTTCTGGAATGAGGAACAGTGGGCGATTTTTCGTGATATTTATGAGCCCTTCAAGAATCCTTGTCGTCCAATGCACCCAATTGATTTTGATCACCTTCGCAGCAAGTCTTATTTTGATGAAGCAGTGTCTGTTGTTGAGAGGTTGGGCTTGATGGGATTGGCCAATATTCAGTGCAACTATAATCCCGGTCTCATCAAGCAGTTCTATGCTACACTTGTGATCCTACCAAATGCTCAGAAGTCTATGAAGTGGATGACCGGCGAGCATGAGTGTACTTCGGACTTTGCTACTTTTGCCTCTCTCTTAGGGTATGGGTATGATGGAGAAACTCCAGTGGGTCGCCGGATTCACAATCCGGGGACCAAGCCAGTCAAGGAAAAGCTGTTTGATCTCTATGACTCCACCGGCACTGTGGGCTTCATCCAAGGGCTGCTTCCACTTTATGATCAGCTGGTCCGCATTTTTAGGGAGAACATTGCTCCTAGTGGTGGCAACAATGATGCCATTCGCACCTCGCTGGTTGACCTCCTTGCTTTTGCTCATGAGTGTGCCTCTTCGTCTGACCCTGCTGAGGACTTTACCCTTGATGTGATGGATTTCATCTTCTATGAGATCAAGGATGCTATCATTCAGAGGAGCACTGTGCCATATGCTCCTTACATCATGCTACTCATCAAGCATGCTCTTGGAGACTATGATATCCATGATGACTGTGTGGAGCACCTTGTCAAGAAGATGTATGTCAAGAGAAAGGCGAAACCTGCTCCTTCAGCTGCATATCCTGACACTTTCATGGCTGATGCAAGGACTAGTGCTACTGCTCGTGATCAGAGGGCTGCTGCTTCTGTTGTGTCTAGGGAGGTGAGGAAGCTCAGTTGGTTTGAGCGGAATGTTCTGTGCATGAAGGTAGAGATCCACCGCGAGAACTACCAGGCCTATGTTGAGAGGAAGAGCATCCAGGACACTCAGCAGCTGATCCTTCACCGTCTCAGTGGTGCTCAGACCGCCGATCCCACACCTACTGCTCCTGTGCCCTATGATGCTTGGAACACCGATCGCTACAACTGGATGGATATGCAGAAGCATCTCTTTGATGCTCCAGATGCTCCCGCAGGAGGTGCTAGTGCAGAGGCTGAGGAGGACTTTGAGGATGAGGAGGACTTTGAGGCTGAGGAGGACGATGCTGGAGATGATGAGGGTGATGGCGGAGATTATGATGATGAGGACTTCGATGACGTCGACGAGTGATTTCTCGGGACGTGTAGCATCGCTCTTCTCCCTTTTTGGTGTCTTGATGCCAAAGGGGGAGAAGTAGTTCTATTAGGAGTGTTACGGGATTTGCATGGGTGGAAACACAAGCTTGCGCGCTTATCATTCTTTGGCGCTTGTGTTTCTTCTTATTTTATTCATCTTAAGTTGAACTTCGTGTGTGGTTGAACTTCATGTCGTCTATGTGCTTGTGCTACCATGTGGTGTATGAGACTATGTTATATGTTCTTAATATGCTATGTGGACTGTTTTGTGTTGTTCACTTATTTTTATCAGCTCATGGTTATTGGTGAAATGGCTATGGAATTGTTGTCCGGCATATCATATTATCATATTCGGGATTCTATAATCCATAATATTTGAGTTATCTATGCAATGGTATGTCTCCTCTAAACTCATTGGTGAAGTTGCAAACATCTAGGGGGAGCTGTGTATTTTGCTCAATTATTTGTTGTTTGAATTATTCGACCTTTCTTGCAAATCCTAGTGTTGTCATCTAACACCAAAAAGGGGGAGATTGAAAGTGCAAACTTTGTTTCCCTCAGATTTTGTGTGTTAGATAACAACATTAGTGATACTAAGTGTGTGCTAAGATTTGCAGGATTTTCATATGAAGAAATGCCAGGCCGGATTATCCGGCCAGGGGTGGCCGGATAATCCGCCCCTCTGGAGGGTGGCCGAAAACGGCTAAGGACCTGGCTCGGCGTCATGCAGTATAGGGGGGCGGATATTCCGGCCAGATAATCCACCCCTCCAGAGAAGACCCCAAAAACGGCTAAGGACCTGGGTCGGCGTCATGCAGTATAGGGGGGCGGATAATCCGGCCAGGGGCCGGATAATCCGGCCAGCCGGATAATCCGGCCATACTTTGGCCGGATAATCCGCCCCTCCCAGTCAGCAACGGCTACATTTTGGGAGGGGCTATAAATACCCCTCCCCTTCTTCCACCTCAAGCTGCTCGAGCTGATGAAGAAGAACACCATATTTTGAGCCACCAAATTCCCAAGATCTCCTCCCTCAACCCACCAAAGCTCTTGATCTTTGGAGAATCGAAGGAGAAGGCCTTGATCTACATCCTCACCGAAGCGATTTGATTTCCCCTCTCATTTGCTTGAGGGCCCTTTGGTCTTGGGTTCCCTTGTGTCCCTTGACCTTGTTTGTGTGATTGAAATCTTGATACTTGTTGATTGAGATCTTTGTGGTGCTTCGGAGCCTCCAATTCAGTTGTGGAGTTGTGCCCCAAGTTTTGTAAAGGCCGGTTCCGCCTTGAGGAATCCCTTAGTGGAAAGTGAGCTAGGCCTTTGTGGCGGAAGCTTGCACCGGAGAATAGGGTGAGCCTTTGTGGCGTTGGTTAGGCCTTTGTGGCAACCACACCCCTCCAACGTAGACGTACTTCCCCTAAAAAGGAAGGAACTACGGGAATTACATCCGTGTCTCCGTGTGCTCCACTCTCGGTTACCTCTATCCTTTATTGCCTTTACTACTTGTATCTTGCTTAGCTTACTTGTTGTCATATAGGTAAATTCACCTTAGTTGCATATCTAGAGAATTTACCTTTTGTGTCAAGCCTAAATTGAAAAAGAATTAAAATTTGAGTAGCACCTATTCACCCCCCCCCCCCCCTCTAGGTGCCCATACGATCCGTTCAATTTCCCACCGCGGGCATCCATAAACAAAAGATTACGATATCAACTCAAATAAGAAGTGCAATGTTGAAAGCTTGCCCCATGATAACATGGTTGGGCTAGAATCCAACTTACAACTTGCAAGCATAACTACTCAACATAAGAGACCACAATGTCAAATTTTTAAGAACAAGAAAAAGTAAAGTGTGCCTTTCGGTTCGTGAGAGCTTTACTGACCAATTTTCGGATAACACTGGTAAGAGTTTAATTTGAAGAGAAGGTAAAAGCAAGTTTACTTGGAATAGCAAATTGCTAGTAGGTATGTATGGTGGACACTTTTGGAAAACTTTTGCTTTTAGGAGTTGGATGCACGAGTAGAGCTCATACTCAGTACAAGGCGAGGGCTAGCAAAAGACTGGGAGCGACCAACTAAGAGAGCAATAATGGCCATAATCATGCAAAGCGACAAAGCGACATTAAAAGAAGCATAAGATGGCATCAAAAGTCAAAAACTAAATGATCATAGAGGCTATTGGCAACTTTGTATGAGTCTAACATGTGTGAGCATGCGCCAAGTCAACCCAAATAAAGCATCAAGGAGAAAACCAAAATAATGCTTCCAAACAATAAAAACAACGCATGATTTTTTCAAAGGCTCATTAAGCAATCTGAGTTATTTGAGACAAGTCATGCTACAGAAAAACCACTAAGCATACTATCAAAAAGATATCAAGCATGACATGAAAAAGCCTAAGCCGCAGTCTACACAAGCTCCTTCTTGTACCACTTTTTTTTGCATAAAGCTTTTTCTCTTTTTCAACACCATTTGAATTTTGTTAAGACACCTCTTTTCATGAAAACCAATAAAGATCAGAGGCAAAAATATACCTTGATGAAGAGATATGACAAGGTCTGAACGCAAATCAAGGCAAAAATGAAAACCAAAAGCAGTAGCGGAAAAAGAAGAACACTCGGTTTTTGATAAGAGTGAAAACTAGAGCGTTCTTAGCAAATGAAAAGCAAGGCAACTTCTCCAAAGAAAATTTGTTGGGGTCCAACCATTTATTACAGCAAACAAAACTAAACTAACTAAGAAAACTAAAACAACTGACGCTCCAAGAAAAACACATAGTGCATGAAGCAATAAAAATATAGTGTTTTGAAAGGTGACCTGATTTTTGCCGATGAAGAAGGGGTGCCTCGGGGGCATCTCCAAGCTTTGACACTTGTACTTCTTGGATATTTCTTGGGGTGATGCATGGGCATCCCCAAGATTGAGCTTTTGTCCATTCTTCAACTCATCTCATCATTCTCCAATCCCTATACTTGAAAACTTCCTTCATACAAAACTAAACATAAATCTATTAGCAACATTAGTGTAAGCATATCATATAATCAACCTCTTTTTGCTTCAGGTTTTAACCCAAAACCACCACATATAAAGTATATACTACTGTAGCAACTTCCCCAAAAGTTCCGTGATCAAAAGAACTCAAAAGAAAGCGATAAAGCGGCAAACACAAATATTGGCAGAAATCTGTCAAAACAGAACAGCTGAGAAAGGCCGAATTTTTGAGGGGTTTTGTGTTGCTCAAATCAAAAAGTCTTCAACTTATGAAAGTTTGGATATAACCTGGGGCATATGCACAAGAAATCGCAGGTCCAAAAGATATACAGAGAATTTATACGAATTTTTACGGTGCAGCACTGAAAACAGTTTCAGGACAGCAACATCCCCAAATCTTTACCTCACTCGAATTAGAGGCTTCTCTTGGCACAACAATAAAATAAAAAGGATAAGGAGTGGTCATTACAGTAGTAATGAATTCCAAGACTCAAATAAAAGAAAAGGTACTAGAAATAAAACATTGGGTTATCTCCCAAGAGTGCTTTTCTTTAACGCATTTGAGCTAGGCGCAGAAAATTGCGAATCAAGTAACATCAGAAGGGGCATTAAGATCAACTGCAGAAGTTTTGTCAATAAGGCATTGTATTTCATCCACATAAGTTTTAGAAGACCCTTTGTGATCACGCTTTGGTTCACTCAAATCACTAAAAAGATTTTGGGGACAGATCCAGTCAAAGTTATTTTTGAAAGCTTCACACAATCCCAAGAGCTTGCTAGGTATAGGTATTTCGGCTCCTTCATCGTTTGTACTAATAACCTTTATAGGTGAACCGAGTTTATTAAAACATTTAAGAACTTTTCTAGCTTCAATAACGATATCTTTAAATTCTAGGCGCAAAGCTTCCAAAATAAAAGTTTTCTTTTCGGGATCCTCAATTTCATGAAGCTTAAGGAACATGTATTGCATAAAAGGATTAAGGCTAGCAAACCTAGCTTCTAACATGTGAACTAAATAAGCAGAAGCAACTTCATAACTAGGTGCTAGCTCAACCAAAGATTTTTCCTCAACTTCCTTATGCATACTAATGTGATTAAAGAACTTCTCAATGTTACTTTTTCCAATAATTGAACCACTACCTACTGAGAGGTCCTCCAGAACGTACTTAGGGAACAGCATGATGAACTAAAAGTAAAGAAATAACAACTACCAAGGATTTTAATTTTTTTGGATTTTTGATATAAAACGATGCAAGTAAAAATAAAGTAAAGCAAAACTTAAAACAAAGTAAAGGATGTGTGTGCGAAAAACTCCCCTTGCAGAGGTCTTCCACTTCTTCCCCGGCAACGGCGCCAGAAAACTTGATGGGGCCGAGTTGATGAAGTAAAATAATCGGCCAGTTGGAAAACCCCAAGACAAGGTTTTGATGAATATAGCAGCAAGTTTTCCCTCAGTTAAGAACCAAGGTATGTCGATCAGGAGAAGAGCAGACAATACGACTGAAGGTGATGCTTGCTAGCTTAGCGACAGCTTCAGACAATTTATATATGGCGCCTCGTCCAAGCTTTGCTTGCTAGCTGCAACGCGGAACCTGCACACAACACAACCAAATACTTTGCTCCCAACTTGCGATGAGGTTGTCAATCTCACCGGTTTACTTGAAACAAACGGTATGAGCGTATCGAGTGGAAAACAGTAGAAGTATGCGAGTAAAGTAAACAGTGCGAGTAAAGTAAATAGGTGATATCAATATGATGGAAATAGGACCGGGGTCCATAGTTCACTAGTGGTGTCTCTCCATAAGATAAATAACACATGCTGGGTAAACAAATTACAGTTGTGCAATTGATAGAATAAAGATAAACATGATATGTCAAGAAGATCACTATGCGATTTACTCTGGGCATTAGAACAAAATACATAGACCGCCATCCAACTGCATCTATGACTAATCCACTTGTGGTGAATCAATCCGAGAACTCCACAAGTATTAAGTTGCGAACAACAGATAATTTCATTAAGCAAAGTGTGTAATGTAAACAAAGCATATGCCCTTGAGCATATGAATGTTGTTTTCTCCCTAGTAGCAACAGCACATCTACAACCTTAGAGGTTTCTGTCAAGCCCCCAGATTAAATAGAGGCATGAACCCACTATCGAGCATAAATACCCCCTCTTGGAGTCACTAGCAACTACTCGGCCAAGATAGCTACTAACAATGGAGAGCATGCAAGATCATAAACAACATAGAGATAACAAAAGATATATTTCAGTATAGCAACTCAATCATAACACCAATATTCATCGGATCCTAACAAACCAAACATGTAGAATTACATAACGGTGATCTCAATCATGTAGGGCAGCTCATGAGATCTAAACATGAAGCACATGGTGGAGGAGACAACCATCTAGCTACTGCTATGGACCCATAGTCTAAGGTAGACTACTCACTCATCGCTCCGGAGGCAAGCATGGCGATGAAGAAGACCTCCGGTGGCGATTCCCCTCTCCGGCAGGGTGCCGCGAAGAGCTTCTGGACCCTCCCGATCTTCGGGTCGACGGCGGCGGTGGATCGCGATGTGTTCTGGAAAATTGATCGGGTACTTATGTTTTTTCTGTCGGGGGGTCTTTATAGGCGAAGGGGCATCATCAGAGGTGGGCCGAGGTATCCTCACACATAGGGGGCACGGCCAGGGGCTGAGCCACGCCGCCCTGGTGTGTGGGGCCCTTGTGGCCCCCCTCCAACTCCTCTTCGGATCTCTGGAAGCTTCCGGGAAAAATAAGAATTCAGGAACTTGTTTTGTCCAATTCTGAGAATATTTCCTATGTAGCACTTCTGAAACACAAAAATAGCAGAAAACAGGGAACTGGCACTATGGTGACTTGTTAGTAGGTTAGTTCCAGAAAATGCATAAAAGTGCCACGAAGTGTAACGAAACAGTAGACAAATGGTGTAAAAACAAGCATGGATCATCAAAAATTATAGATACGTTGGAGACGTATCTCGCATGATTAGTGTTTGTTATCCATTTGAGAATTGTTTTGAGTTGCATATTGATGATAATATCTATTGGTTCAATTATGTTACTTTGTTGAGAGTGTGTCCACTAGTGAAAGTATGATCCCTAGGCCTTGTTTCCAAGCATTGCACACCGTTTTCTTTCAGTTTTGTTACATGTTTGCTTGCAGCGATACTTATTTCATATTACATTTACTACTCATAATCATCACTACTACTTGTATTTCACTATCTCTTCGCCGAACTAGTGCACCTATACATCTGACAAGTGTATTAGGTGTGTTGGGGACACAAGAGACTTTCTGTATCGTAATTGCAGGGTTGTTTGAGAGGGATAGCTTTGACCTCTTCCTTCCCGAGTTCGATAAACCTTGGGTGATCCACTTAAGGGAAAGTTGCTGCTGCTTTACAAACCTCTGCACTTGGAGGCCCAACACTGTCTACAAGAACAGACGCGTGCGTAGACATCAGGCAAGTCTTCCCCCTCTCTTCTAGAGTGTTCCCTAGGGTTTCCCTAGGGTTGGCCGGCTAGGCCTCTGGGGGCTGGTGCACCTGGCCCATTAGGTCAGACCACCTCCCGTCAGGCACATGCTGGTCTCTGACATGTGGGCCTACTCCTGACCCCACTCCGGAAGCTTCTAAAATGTCCGATACGATACCGGTAAAATACCAAAACTTTTCTGAAACCCTAAAACTGCTTTCCATTATATGAATCTTATTCTCTGGACCATTCCGGAACCTCTCATGATGTCCTGGATCTCACCCGAGACTCCGAACAAAAACTCATTTACCAATTATCCATTCTACCCCAGCGGTGATGCACGTTAAGTGTGTGACCCTACGGGTTCGTGAATATGCAGACATGATCACTATCAATAATCAACAGTGGGATCTGGAAATCTATATTGACTCCCACACATTCAACAATGATCATATCAATGAACCATGATGTCAGGATTCAATTAATCTCGTATAAGTATTCCCTTCGTCTCGCGATATTTTACTTGCCCGAGATTCAATCGTCGGTATCAATATACCTAGTTCAATCTCGTTCATAGCAAGTACTTTATTCGTTCCGTAATCCAATATCATTTTGTGATTAACTCTTTAACCACGTGCTTGCAAGAGGTGTTGATATCGATTACCAAGTGGGCCCAAAGTATATCTCTCTGACTTGGGAGGGACAAATTCCATCTTGATACATACAACCCAATAAGTACTTTTCGATTGCCCAAGAGCACCTTTATGATCACCCGTTTGTGGTGTGATATTTGATGAACTCAAAGCTCTCTTCCGTTATCAAGAATTTGCATTATCTCATGGTCTAAGGAATATAATACTTGACATAGAAAAAAGCTACGCAAATATGAACACAATGACACGATCTAATTGCTATGCTTTATTTGGGTCTATCCATCACATCATTCTCCTAATGATATGACCTTATTATTAATTCACAAATCATGTCTATAGTTTGTAAACCTTAACTATCATTAATCAATTTGCTAGTCCTTAGAGGCGTACTAGGGACACGGTGTTGTTTATAAACTACATAAGTATTAATGTTTCCTCTTGATACAATTATAGCATAGAATATAAACATTATCATGAATAAGAATTATAATAATAACATCTTTATTATTGCCTCTAGGGCATAATTCTAACATTGGCCATATGTTGAAAATGGCATGGCAGAATTGATCAACAGAGAGATGTTAGATAGCTGCAACATAAGTAAGTTGGAGTTTTGTGAACACTACATCTTTGGTAAGCACAATAGAGTAAATTCAATGCTTACATTCATACCACTAAAGGGATATTAGATTATGTGCATGCTGATCTATGAGGTCCTTCCCGTAAGAAATCTCTTGGTGGTGCTATTACATGCTTACTATTATGGATGACTACTCTAGAAAAGTGTGTGCTTATTTTCTGAATCATACACATGAAGCGTTTGATGCTTTTAGGAAGTGGAAAGTTATGATAGAAAAGAAAACTGAAAAGAAGGTAAAACTACTTCTTACTAACAATGGCATGGAATTTTGTTCAAATGCATTTAATGATCACTACATCCCATACACTCCTCAACAGAATGGTGTGGCAAAGCATATGAATAGAAAAATTATTTCCAAGGCTTATTGTATGTTTTTCAATGCAGGTATGAGTAGATGTTTGTGGGCTGAAGCAGCCTCCACCACATGTTACTTGATCAACAGGTCACCTTCTATTCCACTTGATAAGAAAACTCCCATTGAGGTATGGTCTGGCACACATACTAATTATTCACATTTGAGAGTTTTTGGTTGCACTGCTTATGCACAAGTTGATAATGAAAAGCTAGAGACTGGAGCTGTTAAGTGTATACCTTGGTTATGGTTCAGGAGTTAAGGCATACAAGTTATGGAATCCTGAAACAAAAAGATTTTGATGAGCATGAAACTTTTTTAATGAGGCTGTTATGTTTACTGATAGTCAGATTTCTGCTGATTCTGATGTTTATGATGCTTATGACTATGAACAACAGAGAGCTAGCGTGTAGGTGGAGCACGTGGAGGAGAAAGAAAATGAAACTGCTAAAAATGAGATGTTGTTTACGAGCCTCAGTTCGATGATAATGATAATCATTTTCTTCCACCCTCACCACCTGTTTTGCTCAAGGTTAAAAATAGCGCGCTATTTCATTTAGCGCAACCCTTCTCCAAACGCTATACACGCTATAACGTGCTAATAGCGTGCTATATTAAAAATTAGCGTTTTCAAATTTTAGTTAAAAATAAAAGATTTCAGTAAAGATAAGGTCTATAGTGAAACACATAGATGTTTTATCATGATTAGTTATGTTTAATAATTAATATTTGTATCATACGATTCGCTTACTCAACAATCTCATCTTATAATTGCTTTCTCCACACTAGTCTAAGAAAAAATAGCGTGCTATATTTGAAATAGCGCTGACGCTATGATGTTTTAGCGCGATATAGCGTGTTAATTTACAAATAGCGCCATAGCGAGCAAAATTGTGAAAATTTAACGTCGATACTTAAAATACGCTATAGCGCGCTAAATAGCGGGAAATAGCGCGCTATTTTTTCCCTTGGTTTTGCTGCTTTTGCAGCAACAAAGTCAGTCCATTGCAGCTGGCCGTCCAAGAAGAAACATTGGTCCTCGTAATAGTTTAATTGAAGAATGTAACAGTGTTCATTACGCTATGAGTTGTGCTGAACATGTGGAGAATGATTCTGAGCCTGCTACATATACCGAAGCCATTGCATCCGTTGACCGCGAGAAATGGATTTCTTCTATGCAAGAGGAGATGTAGTCGCTTGAGAAAAAGGGCTCATGGCATGTTGTGTGCTTGCCTTAACACAAGAAGGCTGCCCGCTGTAAGTGGATATTTAAAAGAATGGAAGGTTTGTCTCCTAAAGAGCCTACGAGTTTTAAGGCAAGGTTGGTAGAAAAATATTTTTTGCCACCTTTTCGTCAAAGAAGATACCAATTGAATGCGTGGGGCAGCAACCTGGTCCAAAATGAAAAGGAGCTATTCAACTTAAGGCACTCATCTTTGCGGGTGACTATAGAGCGAGATTTTGGATCTCTCAAGAGGAGGTTCAAAATTTTGGATGATGCCAAACCGTTCTTTTTGTTTCTAGTTCAAGTTGATATTGTTGTTGCTTGTTGCATTCTTCATAACTATGCACTATCCCAAGGGATTGACGAGTTTATTATACCGGAGGAGACTTGGACCACCCAACCAATCCAAACACAGAGGCAACAAATTGCATACCAAATGTGGGCGGATATGCAGATCATGTATGGAAATTGAGTGTGCCTAGACATTTGTGTATCGAGACTGTGTATTTGTAATCTTTGCATTCATGTAATGGCTGGACATATTGGACCATTTGTGCCATCTTTATGTATTGAAATCATGTTTATGATGCTCCATATGTGTGTTTTTTGCATCCTTTTTATTGCTGGACAGAATTGGGAACATTTTCATGTATTCTATCCAAGTTTGTGATGCTCTAATATACTTTTTTCTATTTTTTTTGTGGCTGGACAGAAATGGACAGTGTTGAAGTCACCGGTGCAAGTGCTACAAGTGGCACCGTTAAGAGTGGGCTTGTGTGGACCAATTCTATGTCCACCATGATGCTCGGTTTTCTGGCTGACCTTGTGGCTAGTGGTGCTAGAACTTCAAGTGGATTCAAGAGTGTGCACCATAACAAATATGCTCAGGCTTTGAATGAGCATTTCAAGCTGTCTTTAACCGGAGATCAGTGTAGCAACCATCTTAAGAAGTGGAGGAAGATCTGGGGAAGGATATTCCACTTGAAGAATTTAAGTGGAGCTCTATGGGATGAGGATACAAGCACCATTAGGCTCAGCGATGAGCACTATGCAGGCCATTGCAATGTAAGATTGTTATATGGGCACTTGCATTTCTTGTGTCTAATTAATGATAAACACTTTGCATATTTTTCTCTACTCACTTGGTTATTTTTTGTAGGCCTTCAAAGCTGATGCATCTTACTTGAATACCCCAATTGAACACAAACCATCTTTGGGTCCACTACAACAACAGGTAAATATGACAAGTCCGGGAATGACCCACTCTCATCTATTGATGTTGAAGAAGATGAAAGTGAGGTCAACGTGTCGCCGAATGTTGGCGAGTCTTCCTCCAAAGCACCACCAAAAAAGAAGGCTAAGGTTGTGAAGATTGAAGATGATCCACTAGTGACCACTCTCAAAGATGGGTTTAAAATGATGGTTGATGCTCTTTTCAAGTCTGGTGGAGATGATGATGCCATACCATATAGCTTGTGGGATGCTTTGGCTGCATTAAAAGGATTCGACGAGGGACATATTGCTCACTACTATGCTCATCTTGTTGACAATCCTAAGACGGCAAAAACATTCATGACCCTTAAAATTGTAAACAAGTTGGTTTGGGTGGGTCGGTATGTGGAGAAGAACTTTGGAATGCTCTATAATTTGAACTGGATGTATGATCTATAATTAGGTACTATCCTATAAACTAATTAGGTACTATGCTATGAACTGTAACGTACTTGCACTTGCAACTATGTGCTTTTGGATGGCTAATATGCCAGTTTCTCAAAACATGATTGTTATATGGTTAATCGGGCGTTGCACATGACACCCAAGTCCACAATCAAGCATTACCAATATTTGTTGATCAGATTACCGTGTACTTCCTAAAAGATATGTGTTAGATCAGATTACCGTGTACTTCCTAAAAGATACGCGTGACACACTAAAACATGCGCCCAGTGGACAAAAGCAAAGCGTACCGTCTGTCACTCAATGCCTCTAAATACATTCTTGTCTTGCCAATTAAGCTGCACAATTTGTCCTTAAAGAGTTACCACGATGATAACTTTTCAGCTGCCAGCTATCTAAGCTAGTTCCAGAAGTAAAAGTTATGCAGATATTACTGAAGAAAGGCACATTACATCAATGATGTCACATGCGTACCTCACTCCCTGTCTTTTCCTTACTTGGTACATCATCCGCAAGTGTTAGATTCAAGATCAAATTTATTTGAGAATGAAGCCGTACAGACTGTTGTTTCAGCAAATTTTCTTTACTCAAATATGATAAGTTTTTGTGATCCAAAGATGTTTGTTCAGTTGGCCATAATTCAGTATATCTGTCATGTTCCCTCATTTTCAAAATAGAGGAAGATTGCCTGTTGATAGCTATAAGGACACTGAAAATGCCGATGCACTTATACACCAGTGTAAGAAGCAACGGCTGAGAGTAGCAGTGAAAACAACACGAGAAGGTTACCGAGTCTTATAAGAGACTGGCTTTTAAGCTTGTAAGCATTCTTTTTTAGGAAAAGCCTATCTTTCAAGCAATTGTATAATACCTATCTGTATTACAAAAATAATACATGTATAATGCAGCAGGAGCATCTTTTGCACCTAACCTTCAAGGATGAGAATCACTATGATCATGCCCAATTGCTAATCTTCAGCGCCCATGTTCCAAATTCTGGACAAACATAGACAGTAGTTATTAAAAGCATTCACGCAAAGTTTATGAGTATTGAGAACAGGAAAAGCACCCTCTTAAGAAAACTTCTATGTTTGAGAAAACGCAAAAAGCCTTTGTGTTTCATTTCATTGAAAAGAGAGATAGTTTGTTACAAGCCTCAAAGGGGTAAGGAAGACAAGCAAAAATACAGATTCAATGGACATCCCAAGTTTGTGTCAGAATCACACGGAGGCCTGGGGCTTCGGCTCTGGCACATAGTGTTGCTTCTTCCTTGATCTGCGATAGGACATGGCAAAGTAGATGCAAGGATCACCGTCGCATACACCATGAAAAAATGAGAAAATTTATCTATGCATACCGAAAAAGCCACTCAAAATTTTAGTTCAGATATCGCTTGTCAGTACTAATCCCAGAGCAGTTCCAGTAGAGAATTGGAAACTAAGTACAGTAGGTAAACTTCTTTTTCCAACATTTCTCATGCATATCTACATTAGCTTAATGGGATACACGGAAAACAAAACATCGACGCTATCTATACAAAGAAGCAATGTGTGAGCCACTGGACTTGCACAACTTAGAGCAGAATACTTGCAACAATTCTCAAGACCGAAGATAATACCAGCCAAACAATAAAATTGAGATGATAACTCACCAGCCAGAAAACTACTTCCTCAAGCCGTTAGCACTAGCGATGGCCATGGTCCCTGCCTTGTGAGAGATCGACGGAGTTGGTCCCCACTGATGGCTTTAGCAAGGGGAAAATGCAGCTGTGACGCAACAATATGAAGCTCTTGAACGATTCTCAGAATCTAAAAATCTCTGTTCGCTTATATTCATGGATATGAGCATCTGTATATATCCTGGGATTTGATTAAGAGAATCTAAACATGAACAGAGAAAGTGCAAATTTTAGATGGATGACTACAAAAGAATATTGTTTCACCAAACTGAAAATATTTGGGATGCATTTGTGGGAACCATCGAATTTAGAAAGAGTGAAGAAACTAACACCCGCCGTCCAGTAAACACTTCCATGTATACATCATATAACCTGAAGATTTCAGCAAGTACCATAATAACGATACACCTTGAAGATCAATGATGCTCCTCGAGAGCATTCGTAAGTACCATTACTGGATTTTTTATGAGAAATTTTTGCAAGCAAGATCGCATATCAACTTTCTATACTACTCTTGAGTGCTGGGATATCACAACATAGAAACACACATTTGGATAGGTTAAATTCCAAGGCTGAGCCAAAAATAAGGTTTGACATCTTACATTCCCCAAGGCCCCCAACCATGTACATCATATTAAAAATTCACAGCGCTGATAAAAGAATGCCCTTCCTCACATCCCAAGCAAGTCCACAACATTTTCGTGGTTTACTTTGAACAAAACTGCAATATAAAAGTAACACCATTGGAACCAAGAATAAACAAAACAATGTGCATTTACTCAAGCTCAAGGAGACAGCATATTACCTTTTCCTGTGATGTGATTAAGAATTTTTGGCCAGTCTTTTGCCAACATTAATGCTCTTAAAAAAGGCCATTTTAGTACCACACTACAACTACTTCATAATTATTAGCAAATCCAACTAAAAAGATGTAGCCTATACCCAATCCAAAAGTACATGGATAGATTGATCAGCAAGCCTTTTTATATTAACATATCTATTATATTACCGTCTTGTCATTTATCTTAGACAAGAAAAATTTAGAGCTTCAAAAGATTTAAAATAGCTAGTACTCTAAAACTAAAAATGTAAATGTTAAAGGTCATTAATCCATGTATGATTTGTAGGATCTTTCCTGAATAAAACAACAAATATTTGTTGGTGGTATTACTTGGCAAAACAAATATGGCCCTAAACAGTCTAATGAAGACATAAACCAAAGCCAAATTATATCAGGGGTGCATTCTAAGCATAAATATAATCTTTTACTCTACCACGAGTTAGTAACACAGTGAGATACTCTACCACAAGTTGTATTCCTTATCAATATCAATTATGTATGACACCAACAAAAAATATTAAAGTGCAAGTCATAGAACCAAAGAAATGAATATACAGTAGTACTCTGCCAGGTTAATAACAAATCTCTCTATACTAAAAACAGGGAGGCAACCAACCAGATTGAAAGAACAATTATCTAAGCCCAGGACATTTTAGCCCGTAAAGATACCAATAACCACCTAGCATAGTAAAACCGTGACTAAAAATAGAAGTGTGACACCTGCAAGAGTACCATTTCATTGAAGAGCTAATAGAAAGCTTTGCCTTACACTTTAAAAAAGGCTACAACCCGGTACTAAAATTAACAATCTATCAGCATTTACTGTAGAAATAACGATGTGACCATATTTCATTGAAAAACAGATGCATCCCTCACCAGCAGCATCATGATACAGCAAGCAAGATAATATATGGCAAGTTAACCAGAAGGTGGAAAAGCATTAAACCTGAAATACAGTCATGCATAAAAGCAAACCTGCCCAAGAAGCAACTCAGCAAGAAAATACTACTCTCTCCAGAAGAAGCTCTAAAACATGGTGATAATGCAAGCGAGCAATGTGCTTGGGTGCAACCTTTGCATTTAGCTTGATGTAATTTGAGAAGAGTGGGGAAATCAGAACCACACCGAATTTGGAAATAAATCATCACATGCCCGCCTCCTCTCCCATTGCCTCACGCTTGAAGCATACGTAATCCCCTGAATAGCTGCATCCTCACAACTGTCTCTTACCGCAGAGCCAACAGCAGAGACAAATAGTTGATGTTAATAGAATACAAAAATTCCAGATTTTATAACCGATCAATATCTACCAGGTAAAAGTGGCATACCATAATTAGTTATATAACTTGGGTCATTTATTATGTTTGTTCTGTCTGAGATCTTGCAAAATTCTAGGTGACCAAATATTAATGACTCAACTGGAAAGATCATCTGACTGCAATCCAACAAACTCATTTAGCGTCCACAAAAGGTTCAGTCCAAACGGTATATATCACTTGTCTAGCAGTACGCAGAGTGATCCTTCTTATTACCTAAACAACTTAAAATAATAACGAAGGGAGATTGTTGCAATCCTTGTACTTAAGACAAATATAAACCTAACACATATGTAAAAGCAATTAATTTAATGACATATAAAGGTTTCACCAAGGACAGATACAGAATAGGTATAGGGAACAAGATATAATTTGCAACAGAAGCTACCAACATCAGTAGGTATAGAAATTACAAGCATGCAAGATAAAAGAAATTAGTCGCCTCCAGAACGATAAAGATAGAATAGAAATAGCTAGTGCTAATAGTTGGTAGTTCAGTACCAGTGACAGTAGCGCTAACCTTGTAGATTGCACTTGCTCAATTGTATTAAAAATAAGTTCCCTTCTTTTACTACTGCCCATCAACAAAGAAACTGGTAGTATTCAAAAAATTCAACAACATCTGCTCGAGTGCTTGACAATGTTCAGTCCTCACAAGGAACAGGAATAAAGGCAAGCGACATCAGTCCTCCTGTAACACAACCAGTATGAAAAGGATTAGTAGTGTAACATTATGTGTTATTTACTGCAACCAATACAAATTAATTTTGAAAGACAGGCAAATAATCTGATAGAATGAAAGTAGTAGAGATAGGAACCAATATCTGTTCTGAACAAGAATTAATGAGGAGGAAAACAAGACGAGTTGAGCATATTCTTATCTGTATGAGAGGAAGAGCAGGAGGGTGAGAGTGAGAGATCTTCCTAGCTGGGCCCATCATCCACAACGAAAAAGGGGAGGAGAATTAGGGGTACCTGTGGATGGTCGCTGGGAAACCATCGTCATCCACCCACCACGGCCGCCGTCCACTTTGTGTTCCAGTGGGGGAGGCGGGCTGTAGTGTAGGAGCACCATGGACATGGCTGTGCCAAGCACTTTCCTCGCTTGCATCTTCTCTTGACCGCCCAGCCCCAAGTCCAAGTCGGATGAGGCCACAAGATACCCGTCCCTGGACATGATCGGACGAGCTGCTGCAACCGTCGGCATCCACCAGCGGCGGCCACCCCTCAATCTTGCTGCACAGCCGCCTGCAGTGAAGGAGATCTTGAGGACAAGGCACCTTATCAAGGCGGTGCGGCATGACGACGCCGGGAACTCGCGCCGCCACCACCCTCCACGCCGCCGCCATCCTCCGTGCGTGGCGTGCACGAACCGCCGTGCTCGCGATGCACCTGCTACAGCCGCATCCCCGGCGAGCGCCACCACAGATCGGAGGAGAGAGGTTGGCTGGCGGTGGGCCACCAGGGATTCCGCCGCCCACCACACATCGGAGGAAGGTCCGGGCGCACCTAACAACCGCCGGTCTCTAGATCTCGTGCTGCCGGCGGTGGATTCCGCCAAGGAGAGAAGATTTGTGGGGAGAGGGGGCTGAGCACGGGATGAGGAGAGAGACGGGGGAGTGGTTGAAGGCAGAGCAGATATTTTGCCTACGGTGAGATCTACTTTTTACTCGATCTACTTTTTCGGTGTACCGGAAGTTCTCTTCATAGCTATATGACCTGTAGGGCCGCATGCAGATGGTCCCAGCAGTCACTGACCCATACAAAGAATCAAGAAGTAAAGAAAATCTAACCGCATCCAACGGTGGTAAGTAGAAGCGAGATGAAAACCTGTCGGATTCACTCCATCGAATGGTCAGGAGCAACGCGGAACGAGCAGATAGGCTGAGGAATCGGGTAGACTAGCGTCTTTAGAGGAGTAATACCGCGCCATGCTGCATTTCGTGGCATTGCAGGCTGCCGCGCCTCTACCAACGGCACCGCATAGTCCAATTACGTGCTCATGGAATACATGCATGCGCGCTCATCGTGAATATGCATGCATGCACGCATCGATCGCTTTACAAAACTAGCTAGCCTCTCGATCGTCTCTCAGACGCCACATCTTCAAAAGTAATTAGAGGCTGGAGCATTCCCAACCGGTCCTGTGCGGCCAGATCATGTGTAATCTTCAAAAATAAACTAAAGTCCATGGTCATCATTACAAATACTAGGAAATATGCCCGTGCATTGCAATGGAAAAGAAAAATTTGCGCCGCAAAAACATGGAAAGTAATCAGCTTCAAAACCTCTTTCACCGACCATGCACTTAGCATCAATTTTTTCTTTTTGTAGCGGGTCCTTTTGTCGATCTTAGTTTTGCAGATGCAGAGACATCTTGTTATCGCCTGTCGACCCCTCCCCCAAGTTGTGCTATAATCTGGTGTGCCAATCTAATTCATATATCTGGATGCCACATTCATTATTTCTAGAAATCCATTGTTGTTAGGTTGTGAGTTCTTCAGCTGCACAAATGCCAAAATTCAGTACAAGAAATCATGTAGCAAAATTCAGTAGAAAGAATCATCTAGCAAAATTCAGTCAAAATTTCTTAGATCTAACAGCAGCTAGCAATCATCTAGATCTAGCATATATCAGTCAAATTTTCTCCTCTCAAGCAAAATTCAGCCCAAAAGGCTGCCAAAGAAGGACAATTTCAGTTTGTACAAAAGTAAACTCACGTATCTCAATTTATTTTGGAAACAAATGCAAATGCTTAATTGACCTGGGACCTATCTGTGCCCTGCTGAATGAACCAAAAAAAGTTTTCTCTAATTTTACATTTTGTAATCAGAAAACTCGTTAGTTTAAAGGAAACCATGTTTAGGTTAGAAAAGTCGAGTACTGGGTATGTAGTCTGCACTATTCCTTGTTCTGAATCTCCTGATATGAATTGACACTCTTACAAAGGATAGCGCCTAGCTGCAGCCACCACTGGTCATCGCCGCGCTGCATCGTGCCGCTGGTGTCGTAGCTGGTCACGCTGTAGGTGCTGCAGTAAAAGGAGAACAAAAGGCAGTCCAGGAGCGGGTTGGCTTGGGGCAGGAGGACGCCACCCGATCTTCATCCTCAGTATTCAGTACCTCCCGTCTCTGGATAGCTGGCGTTGCTGATAGTCCTTGCAATAGCCATACTGTTTATGTTCGATAGGTCGTGAATTGTGAAATTGTCCTTGGCCAGGTACTCTGCCTCCTCCAGCCCTTCCCCTAGGTAGTGGCTTGCCAAGTCGCCAGGCCGCCTGCTGCGTCCTCATGTCTGCCAGGTTCATGCTCTACTATTTGTTCCCAGGTTATCCCCAGCTCGACCAGCACAACATCTCCATGGAAGCATCGCCATGTTACCGCTGCACACGAGCTGCGCCTCCCCTCTCCTCTTCTTTCTTTCCCTGGCTCCCCATCATGGTATCCCTGCAGCTGCGCCCCGCGCGCACGCCGGCGCTGTGCCCGCAATTTCCCGGTCGGCCTGCTGACTGTCTCTGCATCGACAAAAATAAGCCTGCTTGGCGTATCAATCCACCACTTCAGCTTGCCGCTGCAGACCTCCCGGGACAGGCAGGCGTGTCCAGGAGCTCAACCTCGCCAACATCTTCCTCCTCCTAGAAGGAATCGATCTGGGGCGCACAGAGTCAAGTGAATCGTCGTCACCTCCGGCCAAGTGCCGCCGCCATCGATTCCCTCATCCCCGCATATTACCGGCGCTGCTGAGCATATTGCCGTGAAATCTTTTAGCGGTCGAACCTACCTCGTCCCTCCTCTCTCCCGGGCCCTCTGTGTCGTCACCCCGCCACGCGCCAACGTCCGACATTGCAGCAGCCGCCGACTGTATTGGATCGAGGAATGCTCGAGGCGGGGATTTCAGAGGGCAACTCCGTTTTGTTCCACCGGCCTTAGGAGGGCAGGGGCTCCAGTGGAAGGACCGAGGAGACACGTTGACTGAAAAAACAGGAAGAATTAGAATTATTGTCTGCGGAGTGCGGACTGCGGGTTGATTCCCATAATTATGGAGGGCTTATTTACAATACGTCTGACAGAAGAACCAAACCATGGAACCCTTACGTACTTTATTATTAATTAATTAACTAGCTAAATACCCATGCGTTGCTACGGAACAACTAAAACATCTATTTTATGTACCCCTTCGATCAAAAATAAGTGTCGATGACTTAGTATAAACTTTATACTAAGTTAGTACAATATCGTCGACATTTATTTTTGCTCGGCGGGAGTAGCTATTTTATGTCATGAGTGACTAACCAACTTGTGGTTGACTGTTTCCCCAAAATCATCTATTTGTACCTCTTGCTTCCCCCTCTCTAGCAATAACCATTCACACTTTCTGTTTATTTATTCACACTGTCTTTTTCTATATATTATTCTTTGTTGTAGTCCTTCGTACTACCACTATCCCAAAAAGTATGTCAATTTTGGACGGAGGGAGTATGTATCTAGAAAGTATGTAACATCCTTTTCGAATGAATTGAGTATTTTTATTTTCACCCAGTCTACAAAAAGACAATTGGCTTCATCTGTGGTTAAACTTAATCAGACGAACTTAACCTATCCGATTTAAGGATAGTTTGTGTATCCCGACTGGACACACAATAATCCCACTTCCCAGACTCTTTTGACCTTGTCAGAGTGATTTGAGTATTAGAGTAACTTGTTGATCTTTTCTAACTAACAGCCTTGCGACCTTAGCTTAGCAGATATTTTTCAACAATTAATAAACTGGTTCTAATGATGTCTTCTCTGTTGAGCGCCAGCACATGTGATTTTGCATGCTTTAGCATCCTCGTAAGCATGTTATAGCTTGAATGTCGGTAGTACCAGATGAGCACAGACATACCAAATCCTAAATCAGAGGTACAAACATCGTTGTAGCTTCAGCCTAGCGTCTTCAATCTGGCCTATGTAAAATACAGGTGAAGCCGTATTTTAAATAAGATAGAGACAGCCTGGCAACGTGAGAGACGGCCCTGGAGACGACGTCACCACTATGCGGCAGCGGGGCCGAACAGCTGACGAGGTGGCATCTAGGATTCACACTGCATAGCAGCTTGAGACAGTGGGACGGCGTGCAGGAACAAGCGCGGCGGTGAGGGATTGGGGCGCACGAGGCCGCGTCTACATATCCATGCGATTGCGCCGGCGACCGTGATTCCTGCTGTGAAGGCATCATCCAGCGCGGCGTGCGGCAGCACGGCGACAGCGTCGTGCGTGCGCGATCTCCGCGATGGATGTCCGGCTGTTCGCATCGATTGGGGAACAGATCAAGCACGACGCCAGGGTTTTTTTTTTCTCCAACCGTTATTTCCTAGGATGCAAGCGACGTTTTGACGTATTTCTTTTTTTTTCTAACTGTTTTTTCTGACTTACCGGTGGCATTGGTGGGTAATTTTGTGTTTAGATGAAAGCGTATTTTAGGTGTATTGAAAGCGTACTTGCGAGCCACGGACCATACCTCTAGCAATATTATTAGTAGAGACTAGGAAATTTGCCGGTGCCTTGCTACGGGTGATTTAAAAAATTTGGACTAATTTTTATTTAAATAATTTCTAACCTATCACAAGATGACTACTAAAAATCTTAATGACAAAAATGTATGATGCACATACTGAAGTGACAATTTTTATCTCTTCGTATTCTTTGATTGTAAGAATGATAACACATATTTGACCACAAGAAGTACGTATAAAGAAAACAAATGTTGTGTACTGAGAAAATCAAGATGAAAACTACATGATTACCTAACATGAACGCCACCTCTGACTCATACTGAAAGTTCGATATGTTTATCCGAAGGATTGAAATTTAAACGTGTTTTTATTTAAGAAGAAATTCAATGGAAAAGTATGTAAACAATCTAGCTTTCTTACCTAACTTTATTAGCAAGTGACGTGGGATCATAACAGAAGTGTTAAATTTGTACTTTGTGACATATGTCATCTGAAAGTAAGAAAGCAGATGAAGTAACGCATGTACAGCTTGCTACAAATCATGTGAACAAATACTATGTCATGTAGCAAAACAAAACGAAGTATTTGCCTATCTACTCGTTCCTGAAGATCTTTGCAGTACTTTAAAAAAGGTAACTTTAATGGTATATTTTTACTAATCATACTACTGGTAGAAGGAGACTAGTATGAAAAGCCCAGCAGGCCCATCACCTCTCTGCCTCCTTCTATCCCTCCCGTTCTGCTTCTCCTCGCTCAGACAACAGACGGCGAGAGAACGACCTGCGATATCGGTGGCCTAAGGCGCGCCGATCTCCATAGGCAGAGCAACGCCGCGAGCGCCATCTGCCTCACCTCCAACTCGCGTGCATCACGCTCAGGCTCGGGTCCAGCAGGTTGGAGATGTCGCCGCCGTTCAAGATCTTGAGCCACCGCCGCCTTCTCCTTCGTCACGTTGTTGCTTCCGGCCTCCAGGAGGCCCGCCGAGCATGTTCACGAAACCACATCGTCCTCCTCTTCATCCTCGTGGAAGCAATCGAGCCGGGACCTCACCAATCAACAGCAAGGTCCCCGTCTTCCTCTCTGCCCCTGACGCCGGTCGAGCATGATTCCGTCACCGGCCGTCCTGCTCCAGCTTACCATATACCTCATTAACATTTCCAGTGACCTTCGCATCCTCCTGGACCACGCCTCGGTCTCTCTCCCTCTCGGTCGACCTACCAGTGTTGACCGCCGTCCACCTCCGCAGGTCCTCTTCGTCGGCGCTCTCCGATGGCGCCCAGATCCCATGGACCTTTTTCTGGTCCGCCTCAACAAGGCTCATCTCTTACGCCAACGTTCGCTTCTCGGGTTGTCGTGCTCCGCCGATTCGGTGCTCGCCGCCGGCCACCGTGCACCAGCTCCATCCAGTCGGGGCTTGGCGGTGTCAGGCTTTTTGGCCGGCGAATTTTGGGCCGAGCCCATCTACAAAATATGCCAAATTTTCTGACTAGTATGAATTTGTGATATCCCAGCACGTAGGACAACTCCGGGGTAGAATAGAGGGCTTTTGTGCATAGCATATGAAATTATGGGATTTTTTCACGCTTTTATCACTAAAACCTAAGGGGGATCGAGTCTCTCTTCGAGGGGGTATGGTGAACTCTCGAGGTACGAAAGAATTCGACATGACCTCTTTTGATCAATTGCTTGTGGGGAAGGAGTGAAATTGAATAATTAAAACACTATGAATTCAAAACTTGAATTTGAATTATAAAATTGAAATTGAATTCAAAAGACACATTTAGAAAGGATAAACATTTATAATAAAGAAAACCTTGGACTTTATTGATTAGCAACACAATATACATTGTCTTTACAAAATCCAGAGGATAAAAGAATATTACAAGTGGAATGGTATAAATAGAATGCTACAACCATGAGCCCAAAAATAAAAAGTAATAAAAATAAAATATAGGAATGAATCTAGATATCCTAAACTACAAGATTTCTTCTTTCTTTCTTTCTTTCCTTTCTTCTCTATTATTCTTGATTACCTGCAACAAAAAGCAAATACAAAGAGAAATGCCACCAAGGCAGTAATACAAGTGGCAGTAAAATTTAAAGGAAGTACTGTTGATAATCATCAAAGAGTCAAGCTTATCAACATGAGTCACCCTCAAAATATCAGCTAGGGACCAATCTGGCCAGCCAAGCCAGCCAGCTAACAAGCTGCTCAATCACCAAGTGCATGCAGGGAGGTGTCAAGACACCAGCAAACAGAACATGGTATAAAAGGGTCACTGTGAGTGATTTTGGTCGACCAAGAAACCCTAGTCGACCAGCACCACCACCAGCACAGCACCACCACCAGTACAGCAACATCACTAGCACAGATCACACACATCACTGTGAGCAATCACAGCCAGCAGCACACACAATTCACCCTGCTCATGAGCTGAGCATCGGGGGGAATTATCACCACCAAACCAAAACCAGCAGCCAAAGCTAGTAATCATGGTCACTTAAACAATATCAAGAGCACCAAGGAGCAGGCCAAGCACCAAGGAGGTGCAGGGCAGGCAAGGAGGGGAGCCAAGCACCAGGGAGGTGCAGGGCAAGCCACCTGGGGAGGAGCAGAGCAAGTACTAGGAGCACTTGATCAAGCTCAAGCAAGAGCATCACCAACACCACAACCAGCTACACATAGAAGCCAGCAAAGGACCAAGGTATACTTATAAATTGCATACCATGCACCAAATCATGGCAAGAATCAAGATTCTTGCATAAAAAAGATCAACAGCAAGAAAGAAACCACACACCACCAAGCCCTTCTACCAAGTGCAACACTTAGGAGGTTTTGGGGTTTATCTCCTCAGACTTACAGAGAGATGCTCTGTATAGTCATCATAGGAAGATTTAGTTAATTGAAACACAAATATTTATGCACCATCAAGATTAGAGCCTCAGACCATGCATCATTGGCCAAGACTAAAATCATCATATAGATCTGTTCTTATCAGTAAATTTAGTTTAGCCAACATGATGATTTAGTCACTGATGAGAAGCCACCAAAGCATGCACCAGCATCACAGAAATAGTAGCCATCCAGCTACTTATGAAGAAACAATTGTACACCTCACAGGGAGGTACCACATTCAAACATAATAAATGGCAGTTACTTGCTGTTATTTATATAACATGCTATAGGAAGCAAAGCAAAGCCACTAGCAGCAAAGTACTCAAGCATAGGTTGCTTGATGCAAACAAATCATCACTGAAATAGAGTTCAGTTCATATAAATCAACAAAAGATTGTCATGGGACAAGTCCTAGCAAGCTCAAGCTAAGCATGCCATGCAATCATAAAAATTTATCATCAGCATAAGCATGAACTGGCAGCAGTGAACAAGCACTGACTGCAAACCATCACCAATACTCCAGCAAAACAAGCACATCATGGTTTAACTGACAGCAGTTGGCACTGCAAATTCAGTAAACATCATATGATCACTGAATAGCAAGCATACCAACAGATTATCAAGCTAACATCACATATATACTGGATAGCAAGCTAACTGAACCTTGGATATTCAGTTAAGAGATTCTTAACTAAATATTTCACTGAAACTAACAGTAGCAGTAGGCATACAATAGATAAACAAGATAGTCATCAGAGTGAAACAAGCTAACTGAATTCAGTTAAGAAATTCTTAACTGAAGCATGCTCTGAAGATTATCAGCAGCAACATACAGAGGCCAGTATAGGAAGTCTAGGATCCAGACACAAGATCAAGCAAGGCATAGCAGCAGTAGGCAAGCATGCCTGGCTCACTGGCCAGGCCACCAAGTCATGAACGCATAGACAGAGGGAGTAGGAGGAGGACTCACAGGTGAGCTCACAGAGGAGCAAGAAGATGACCAGGGCGGCGACACCGTCGGCGCAGCCACGGTTGTGGCGGCGAAGCCACCATCCAGTGGAATACGGCGACGACGGAGCAGCACAATGTCATGGCCAAACGGCCAAGCACCGCACCACACCTGGAGAAGACGCCGGGGTTGCAGACGCCATCCAACCGGCGAGGCGGCGAAGACACCGCCGCAGGTGCCAAGGAGGGGGGCAGAAGCCCCAGCGAGATCGAGCCAGAGCAGATCAAGCCACGGGGGCGAGATCAACTGGGCGACGCTCGGAGGCGATGGCGAAGAACGGTGGCAAAACCGACAAATCACCACGGTCAAATGGAAGAGCTTGACGAGGCGGAGCAGATGCCCCACATGGCGATGGCGGAGCTCGCCGAAGCTCGCCAGAGAGGAGATGATTAGGGTTAGGGCGTGATACGTCTCAAACGTATCTATAATTTTTGATGCTCCATGCTTGTTTTTACACCATTTGCCTATTGTTTCATTACACTTAGTGGCACTTTTATGCATTTTCCGGAACTAACCTATTAACGAAGTGCCACAGTGCCAGTTTCCTGTTTTCTGCTGTTTTTGTGTTTCAGAAGTGATACACAGGAAATATTCTCGGAATTGGACGAAACAAGTTTCTGAAGTCTTATTTTACCCGGAAGCTTCCAGAGATCCGAAGGAGAGTAGGAGGCGAGGGACCAGGGGCCCACACGCACAGGTGGCGCGGCCAGCCCCTGGCCCGCGCCACCCCCGTGTGTGGCCGCCTGGCCCCTCCTCTGACATCGCCCCTTCGCCTATAAAGACCCCCCGACGAGAAAAACCTAAGTACCCGATCAGATTTCCAGAACACATCGCGATCCGCCGCCGCCGTCGACCCGAAGATCGGGAGGGTCCAGAAGCTCTTCCCGGCACCCTGCCGGAGAGGGGAATCGCCACCGGAGGTCTTCTTCATCGCCATGCTTGCCTCCGGAGCGATGAGTGAGTAGTCTACCTTGGACTATGGGTCCATAGCAGTAGCTAGATGGTTGTCTTCTCCACCATGTGCTTCATGTTTAGATCTCATGAGCTGCCCTACATGATTGAGATCACCGTTATGTAATTCTACATGTTTGGTTTGTTGGGATCCGATGAATATTGGTGTTTATGATTAAGTTGCTGTACTGAATTATATCTTTTGTTATCTCTATGTTGTTTATGATCTTGCATGTTCTCCGTTGTTAGTGGCTATCTTGGCCGAGTAGTTGCTAGTGACTCCAAGAGGGGGTATTTATGCTCGATAGTGGGTTCATGCCTCTATTTCACCTGGGGGAGTGACAGAAACCTCTAAGGTGGTAGATGTGCTGTTGCTACTAGGGAGAAAACAACATTCATATGCTCAAGGGCATATGCTTTGTTTACATTACACACTTTGCTTAATGCAATTATCCGTTGTTCGCAACTTAATACTTTTGGGGTGTTCGGATTGATATCCCCGGGGGTGGATTATTAGTCATAGATGCAGTTGGATGGCGGTCTATGTATTTTGTTGTAATGCCCAGAGTAAATCTCATAGTGATCTTCTTGACATATCACGTTATCTTTATTCTATCAATTGCCCAACTGTAATTTGTTTACCCAGCATGTGCTATTTTATCTATGGAGAGACACCACTAGTGAACTGTGGACCCCGGTCCTATTTCCATCATATTGCTATCACCTGTTTACCTTTCTCGCACTGTTTACTTTACTCGCATACCATATTGTTTTCCACTCGATACGCTCATAACCTTTGTTTCAAGCAAACCGGTGAGATTGACAACCTCATCGCAAGTTGGGAGCAAAGTATTTGTTTGTGTGTGTGCAGGTTCCACGTTGCAGCTAGCAAGCAAAGCTTGGACGAGGCGCCATATATAAATTGTCCGCTGCTGTCGCAAACTAGCAAGCATCACCTTCAGTCGTCATTGTCTCTCCTCTCCTGAACGATATTAAACCTTGGTTTCTAACTGAGGGAAAACTAGCTGCTATACTCATCACACCTTCCTCTTGGGGTTCCCAATGGGCTGGTCATTCACCACGCATCAAGCTAATTTTCTGGCGCCGTTGCCGAGGAGGAAGAGAAGACTTCTGCGAGGGGAGTTCTTCGCACACACATTCTTTACTTTGTTTTATTGTTTTGCTTTACTTTATTTATTTTACCTGCATTGCTTTATATCAAAAACCCAAAAAAATTAGAATCCTTGGTAGTTGTTATTTCTTTACTTTAGTTTATCATGTTGATCCCTAAGTACGTTCTGGAGGACCTCTCAGTAGGTAGTGGTTCGATTATTGGCAAAAGTAACATTGAGGAGTTCTTTAATCACATTAGTATGCATAAGGAAGTTGAGGAAAAGTCTTTGGTTGAGCTAGCTCCTAGTTATGAAGTTGCTTCTGCTCATTTAGTTCACATGTTAGGAGCTAGGTTTGCTAGTCTTAATTCTTCTATGCAATACATGTTCCTTAAGCTTCATGAAATTGAGGATCCCGAAAAGAAAGCTTTTATCTTAGAAACCTTGCGCACAGAATTTAGAGATGTTGCCATTGAGGCTAGGAAAGTTTTTAAGAAGTTTAATAAGCTTGGCTCGCCTATAAAGGTTGTTGGTACGCCCGATGATTTTAAAGTACCAATACCTTATGAACTTATAGGAATTCATGATGCTTGGGAAAAGAATTCCAGTTGGATTTGCCCTGAAAATCCTTTCGATGAAAGTAGTGTACCAAAGCATGATCACAAAGGGTCTTCTAAAACTTATGTGGATGAAATACAATGCCTTATTGATAAGACCTCTGCTGTTGATCTTAATGCTTCTTCTGAAGTTACTTGATTCGCAATTTTCTGCGCCTAGCTCAAAGGCGTTAAAGAAAAGCACTCTTGGGAGATAACCCAATGTTTTCTTTTCAGTACTTTTTCTTTTATTTGAGTCTTGGAAGTCATTACTACTGTAATGACTGCTCCTTATCTTATTTATTTCGTTTTTGTGCCAAGAGAAGCCTCTAATTTGAGCGAGGTAAAGATTTGGGGATGTTGCTGTCCTGAAACTGTTTTTGGTGCTGCGCCGTAAAAATTCGTGAAAATTCTCTGTTTATCTTTTGGACCTGCGATTTCTTGTGCATATGCCCCAGGTTATATCCAAACTTTTCTTAGTTGAACACTTTTTGATTTGAGTAACAGAAAATCCCTCAAAAATTCGACCTTTGTCAGCTGTTCAGTTTTGACAGATTTCTGCCAATATTTGTGTTTGCCACTTTATCGCTTTCTTTTGAGTTCTTTTGATCATGGAACTTTTGGGGAAGTTGCTACAGTAGTATTTGCTATATATGTGGTGGTTTTGAGTTGAAACCTAAAGCAAATAGAGGATTGATTATATGTTATGCTTGCACTAATGTTGCTAATAGAATTGTGTTTAGTTTTGTATAAAGGAAGTTTTCAAGTGTAGGGATTGGAGAATGATGAGATGAGTTGAAGAATGGACAAAAGCTCAAGCTTGGGGATGCCCACGCATCACCCCAAGAAATATCCAAGAAGTACAAGCGTCAAATCTTGGGGATGCCCCCGAGGCACCCCTTCTTCATCGGCAAAAATCAGGTCACCTTTCAAAACACTATATTTTTATTGCTTCATGCACTATGTGTTTTTCTTGGAGCGTCAGTTGTTTTAGTTTTCTTAGTTGGTTTAGTTTGTTTGTTTGCTGCAATAAATGGTTGGACCCCAACAAATTTCTTTTGGAGAAGTTGCCTTGCTTTTCATTTGCGAAGAACGCTCGTTGATTTAATAAGAGTGAAAACGGAGTTGTTCATGTGTTCTTCTTTTTCTGCTACTGCTTTTGGTTTTCGTTTTCGCCTTGATTTGCGTTCAGATCTTGTCATATCTTTTCATCAAGGTGTATTTTTGCCTCTGATCTTTATTGGTTTTCATCAAAAGAGGTGTTTATAAAAATTTCAAATGGTGTTGGAAAAGAGAAAAAGCTTTGTGCAAAATAGTGGTACAAGAAGGAGCTTGTGTAGACTGCGGCTTAGGCTTTTTCATGTCATGCTTGATGTCTTTTTGATAGTATGCTTAGTGGTTTTGCTGTAGCATGACTTGTCTCAAATAACTGAGATTGCTTAATGAGCCTTTGAAAAAATCATGCGTTGTTTTTATTGTATGTAAGCATTATTTTGGTTTTCTCCTTGATGCTTTATTTGGGTTGACTTGGCGCATGCTCACACATGTTAGACTCTTACAAAGTCGCCAATAGCCTTCATGATCATTTAGTTTTTGACTTTTGATGCCATCGTATGCTTCTTTTAATGTTGCTTTGTCGCTTTGCATGATTATGGCCATTATTGCTCTCTTAGTTGGTCGCTCCCAGTCTTTTGCTAGCCCTCGCCTTGTACTGAGTATGAGCTCTACTCGTGCATCCAACTCCTAAAAGCCAAAGTTTGCCATTGTGTCCACTATAAATTCCTATGCATGGTATTTGTAAGCCATTCCAAAGTAAAATTTTCATGTGCTACCTTTCAAAAACCTTCAAAACACTTCTCGTTTTGTGACACTGTTTTCAGCTCATGGGGACGTAGTGGTCGGATTTGCTATCTTCCATATTGCTTATTCCAAAAAGAAAAAAAAAAGAAAAAGAAAGAAAAAAAGGCACTCCTCCATGGAAAGTGAATGTTGGTGGGCACCCGATGAAATCGGTTAGCCATGGTTTGTGAAAGAAAAAAGGTGGGGAGGAGTGCCAAGCTTTATAAAAGAGCACAAAAGTGCCAATCTCTCTCTCAGAAACTTGCTTCATTTTTGTATGGAAGATAGTAAGAACCCCATTGCCAGTCGTTGACAAAGACAACCACCTCTCAAAACCAATTTTTATCTCTCTGTTTTACAAATGAAAAGCTCTAGCACATGTTTAATCACTGCTTCCCTCTGCGAAGGGCCTTTCTTTTACTTTTATATTGAGTCACCACCTTCTTTCTTTATGCACCATTAAGAGAGCATAGTTGTCATTCTTAGTGTGATATGCATTGTCCCAAAGTTCATTGATTGATTCATATTGTTGATTTCACTTGTTCTTAAATTATTTGTATCTAGTCGCCCTCTTAAACTTGAAGGTGTCCTATGCATTTATGTTTTGCTCTCTTTGAAGGACAAGCTGAAAACCATTTGTATGTTTTTCCTTATGATTTGAACACACGTTTGACTTTCATTGTTTCATTATCATGATCTTTTGTTTGTGTTTATTTGCATGTTTACAACATGGTTGCTAAGTTCTTATTGTCATGATTATATCTTCATGCCCATGTTTAAGTTCTATTGATCCCAGCTCACCAATGCTTACATATATGATCAAGATTGTGTAGGTGCATGTCACCTCAAAAATTATTCTTTTGTTATCACTTACCTACTCGAGGACGAGCAGGAGTTAAGCTTGGGGATGCTTGATACGTCTCAAACGTATCTATAATTTTTGATGCTCCATGCTTGTTTTTACACCATTTGCCTATTGTTTCGTTACACTTAGTGGCACTTTTATGCATTTTCCGGAACTAACCTATTAACGAAGTGCCACAGTACCAGTTTCCTGTTTTCTGCTGTTTTTGTGTTTCAGAAGTGATACACAGGAAATATTCTCGGAATTGGACAAAACAAGTTCCTGAAGTCTTATTTTACCCGGAAGCTTCCAGAGATCCGAAGGAGAGTAGGAGGCGAGGGACCAGGGGCCCACACGCACAGGTGGCGCGGCCAGCCCCTGGCCCACGCCACCCCCGTGTGTGGCTGCCTGGCCCCTCCTCTGACATCGCCCCTTCGCCTATAAAGACCCCCCGACGAGAAAAACCTAAGTACCTGATCAGATTTCCAGAACACATCGCGATCCGCCGCCGCCGTCGACCCGAAGATCGGGAGGGTCCAGAAGCTCTTCCCGGCACCCTGCCGGAGAGGGGAATCGCCACCGGAGGTCTTCTTCATCGCCATGCTTGCCTCCGGAGCGATGAGTGAGTAGTCTACCTTGGACTATGGGTCCATAGCAGTAGCTAGATGGTTGTCTTCTCCACCATGTGCTTCATGTTTAGATCTCATGAGCTGCCCTACATGATTGAGATCACCGTTATGTAATTCTACATGTTTGGTTTGTTGGGATCCGATGAATATTGGTGTTTATGATTAAGTTGCTGTACTGAATTATATCTTTTGTTATCTCTATGTTGTTTATGATCTTGCATGCTCTCCGTTGTTAGTGGCTATCTTGGCCGAGTAGTTGCTAGTGACTCCAAGAGGGGGTATTTATGCTCGATAGTGGGTTCATGCCTCTATTTCACCTGGGGGAGTGACAGAAACCTCTAAGGTGGTAGATGTGCTGTTGCTACTAGGGAGAAAACAACATTCATATGCTCAAGGGCATATGCTTTGTTTACATTACACACTTTGCTTAATGTAATTATCCGTTGTTCGCAACTTAATACTTTTGGGGTGTTCGGATTGATATCCCCGGGGGTGGATTATTAGTCATAGATGCAGTTGGATGGCGGTCTATGTATTTTGTTGTAATGCCCAGAGTAAATCTCATAGTGATCTTCTTGACATATCACGTTATCTTTATTCTATCAATTGCCCAACTGTAATTTGTTTACCCAGCATGTGCTATTTTATCTATGGAGAGACACCACTAGTGAACTGTGGACCCCGGTCCTATTTCCATCATATTGCTATCACCTGTTTACCTTTCTCGCACTGTTTACTTTACTCGCATACCATATTGTTTTCCACTCGATACGCTCATAACCTTTGTTTCAAGCAAACCGGTGAGATTGACAACCTCATCGCAAGTTGGGAGCAAAGTATTTGCTTGTGTGTGTGCAGGTTCCACGTTGCAGCTAGCAAGCAAAGCTTGGATGAGGCGCCATATATAAATTGTCCGCTGCTGTCGCAAACTAGCAAGCATCACCTTCAGTCGTTATTGTCTCTCCTCTCCTGAACGATATTAAACCTTGGTTTCTAACTGAGGGCAAACTAGCTGCTATACTCATCACACCTTCCTCTTGGGGTTCCCAACGGGCTGGTCATTCACCACGCATCAGGGCGAGCGAGTGAGAGAGAGTGAGGGGGCGGCCGACTGTGCCGGGCTGGTCCGGTCTAGCCTGTTGGGGTTGACCTGACCAGTGGGCCCAGACTATCAGCCATTTCTGTTTATTTTGAATAGCTAAAAAAACTAGGAAAAAACCCTAATCTGGTTAAAACAAACCCAGAAAAATATCTAAAAATAACTAAAAATAAAGAGTAGTTATTTTAACCTTCCGAGGACTTTGAAAAGATTATTTGAAGCTCAAAATAATCATATGAGTTATTTGTGCAAAAAGAAAAAGGAGTTGAATGGTTTTTCTGAAAATATTAAAACTTATGAGATATCTAAGAAAAATCTGGTAAATTCTTAACTTTTTAAAATAATTCCATTCAAGAATATTGGATGAATATTCTTGAATGAAAATACCATTAACATATATTCTTTAAAATCATAAAAAGGATATATAAAGTCAGCAATTAAGTAAATCACTCCAGGGGGGATAAAAATTAAACACACACAATAAAGCATGCATTTTTGACTCTTTAACCATTGCCCTTACCGGACAATGATGTTGTTTTCCAGAACCCGAGGTCCCGGGTCACTCCAACAAATCCGACTGCACTACCTTGCAGTTTGCAGGCAAGTTCACTCTTGCTCATATCTCTTGTTTAATTTTAGCAAATTACTTGCAAATATACCTGTGGTATTACTACTGCGTCTAAAAGCAAAAGGTTCTCTTTTCATAATTAATATAACTAGCTGGTTATCGACCCGAGTGGTGGTAACCCAGGATGGCTGGCAAATGGAACCATGGTATGATTGTTGTGGTGGAGATTCCATTTGCACGGAAAAGTGAACCCTAGGACTTAACAACCAATGTCGCCAGTGATTCTAGCGCCTTAAATTACGGTCAACCATGAGATCTGGAATGGGATGGAGAAGTCAGCTGTATCTTTTCCCTCTCGCATGCCAACGGATCAGTAGCGAGGGTTATCTTGCCTAGGCTACTATAGTGTAAAGGGGGAAATGCGTTTCCTGCCAGTCTGCCTATAGTATAGGGGGGGACAGACTTGCTAATTGATCTTTGATGAATTGTAAGTGTCATCCGGATCAGTCTACCCATATTGTATAGGAGCGGGCATCATGGTCCGGAAGGACCAGTGCGCCAATCAGTCTACATATGTGGTATATGGGAGGATGGACTTACAAAAGGGTGGGTCTGCGGGGTCGCGGAGAAGAATGGTGATTGGCTTGGATCATCAACTGGGCCCCATACAAAAGAAGTATGGACGGGAAAGTACGCCCGGTTGTGCAGCAAAGTGTTGATCTCTCATGGGTACAAGTGACCACCTCTGCAGAGTGTACAAAAGGTATCAAGATACTCCCTATTCCGGGAAGGAGCTACGAACGCGGCAGGAAAGGAGCCCATCAAAGCTCTAATCAACCTGTAAAGACTGACGGACATAGTTCGTTTGAATAAAAGCAATCTTTGAAGAAATGATTATAAAAACTGCATTTGACCTAATTACGGTCGTAGCTAGTGCATCAAACACCTCTATACTATTAAATGAACTTGTTGGGTAACGCTCGTTACTCACCCCATTCCCTCTTAACTCTTGCTTAGACTCGGAGGGCCAAAACGAGGAAACTGAAGGAGCATCGGAGGACTACGAGGAAGTCTACTACGAAGAGCCGAACCTTTCCGGTGGAGTCGTAGGCGTGGATTACACCATAACCTATGGGAACGGCGAAGGAACCGAGGAGGAGGCCGACAACTAGTAGTTTAGAATAGTAGCTTGAGTCGCACCGAACCCTATAGAATAAAGTGACTCGAGTCAGTTATCATGTTTAGTCTACTTCTATCAGTCCTAGTTAAGGTTTGTAGTATCAAAGTAGAACCTACTAGTGTTCCTCTTTGGATCGAGGAGGAACTGGAGTCCTTTGTAAGATTGTGGCTTATAATATTAAGTGCTTGAATAAAGACCGCTATGTTTCTGTTGTACCACTCTGAGGGATGTAATATTTGTGAAATGGTACTTCACGAGTATTATGTCAACGACTTGCATACTACAACATGCAGTGGTATGCTGGGTCACCACAGAATTGCACTAGTGATCTTTTTAGCACTAGTATGAATTATTATGAGCCATCGGATGTACGAAAATAAATGGCTATTATTCATTTGAGGGTACCATAAAACCTCTCTTAAAAAAATCAATCAAGAAAGATAGCAGTTCCATGCTAGTAATCGAGTTTGCATGGCGATCGTGTACAACACTTGCTAGCCATCTTAGTACTCTTCATCTGAAAAGACATCTTCGCAGTAGAGGCGATGTTTCTGTGGTGCTGAGCCACGACAAAACAGTGACCTCGGCCAGGCTCATGTCGCGGTGGTCGACGTCTTGGCGTGCAGCCTAGGCAGTAAAAGGAAACAGGCAGGCAACAACCATTGTCCAGGAATCCAGATTGAACTCCACGATCGCGTGCGATTCTGTTCATGAGACCCCATGGCCGAACGGCCACGTCCTTGTACGTGCGACAGACCATCGCTGGAGGACTTTCTGCCTTGCTCCATCGGCCGCCGCAGTTGATTCTGGTGGTGAACACTGAACACCAAGCCCACGTTGTGCTGGCACTGTCCCAGCTCGTACGCGTTTTTGTTGGTTTGCCGCCATAGTCTGGGACTGTGTCGTGTTTGGTTTGGAGGTGGCGACGAGAACTCGCTGTTTCATCATAGTTCACATCGTTGTCGTCGACGACCGCTACTGTGGAGATGGTGACAGAGAGAGGGGCATGTCTAGTGACAAGAGGTTGTCCTGAAGCTGGACGTCATTGCTGCCGGTAACCGAGTGTCGACGAGAGATACTATCGGCTAGCACGTCCAGGTCGTTCATGGAGGCAGAAGCAAGACACTGTCTTCATTGGCGTCCTGGACAGGAGTAGGTCGCCCTCAAGGTGGTTTGTTTCGACGGGATCAATCGATAGATCGGAACGGGAAAAAAACTCGCACAGGAAGGATCCATCGATGGACCGGATCTGATTGTCCAGCCCCGCATTATAAACCTAATAAAATTCTGCTAATGCATAGGAATTTCGGCGCCGGTGGCGAACCGAGCAGAGGAGGTCGCGACCGTGCTGCTTTTATAGAATCGGTGAAGGGTTTGGGGGATTGATTTGGTGATGGAGTCGGTTTGGAATACGTGACGTTGTCGTACGACGAATGCTACATGCTAGACGTTTGTATTTAGGATAGGGCTCATATGGATCCAAACGTATCTTGAAAGGATTCAAAAGCAACGGACCAAACGAAATTAGCGACGTATAAGAAACGGACTAAGGTTGCGGAACGAACGAAACCAAACAACGGGCGAAGCCAACCGATTTATGGGTGGCAGGGGTAATATTTTACTTTTTTGGGAGGGTAAAACTATTTAAGAAAAAATTGGAAGAAACCAAACCATGGAACCCTTACGTCCTTTATTATTTAATTTAATTTAATTTAATTTAATTTAAATAATTAGGTAATTAGGTATTAGGTATAGATTAAAATTAAAATTAAAATTAAAAATTAGGGGTCTAGATTAGGTCTAAAAATGATTGCACACATAATTTTAAACCATGTTACAAACGGTGAAAGTTTAACCCGTAATACCCGGATCTCCCGCATCCTTCTGCAACGCAACGCGTTTTCCAGCGCTCGCCCTCACCCTCACGCAGTCGCTCTCACTTGTTCTAAATGCCTGGTCGGCTATCTTAAAAAACCCTGATCGACGGTGACATCCTAGGAATAGACATACTCATAGTCTCGCCCTTGCGTGGTGTTTTGATTTTCACCAGACCGTGTACTTCGCCTTCGAAGCAGAATCATTCGCCGGCAACAATGGGGAAACAGCTGCCGATACATTTGTAGGATTAAAGGTACTGCAAATTAATTTAGACAACAACCGTGTGTGTTCGTCTGCAGCTGTCGGCTGCCGCTGCTCCGTTACACGTACGGCGCCAGCTGGGTTGCACAGCTGCAATGGCGAACGTCAACGAGCACCGCTTAGAGTTTCCGGTGGCTCCTGCCGCCGCCGGCAAGCCGGCAGCCGCGCTGCCGGAGACGTGGTTGAACCGCTTCGTGCACGTGGTCGCCTCCATGGAGTGGGCGGGCAACGCGCTAGGCACGATGGCCTTCACCTGGGCGACCGTCGTCCTGCTCGGCGGCTACCCGACGGTGCTCGGCCAAAATTTCTGGTTCGCCACGGCCATAATCTTCCTGGAAGCCTTTAGGTACGTACTTATGCAACTACATATATATCGCCCACTTCGGTTACTCTCTTTTGCTCAGGGCCATCTTTCTCAATTCATTCTCATCCACCCAAATCCGAGAGTTACGTTCTTTGTTTGTCGAATCTTGATTCGACTGGGACAAAACGTATCCTTCTAATGGGAGAATTACAATTCGGACGCTGTTACAATCATGAATGGTTTCCCTTGTTCTCTTCTTATTGGGCTAGTCCTAGCGGCGGTAAGTATCATATATTATTATTATTATGCATATGATCTACCACCATAATATATATAATTATATCGTAGTATCATAAGTACATAATATTTATTTGTTTGTGGAAACCCAGTACAAATATGTGTACATTATCTATAGGTTTATGTACTATGCTACCGTAACTTTATTAGTTAAGGTGTCACATCAGATTTTTGCTAACAAAGCATATATAAGTACTATCTATGATAGTCTCACTATGAATAATTTTTTTCTTCATACGACCGCAGATAGCAGTGTTGGGTTCAACTATTAGAAAATAACGAAATGTCATCGTCATAACTTTGAAAGTTTGCTAGCAAAAGGAAAACGCAACAAGCCCCTCGCACCGCTAATTTTAACCGCACGAGCAAAGCCGCCAGCACACAGTCAAGACCACAAAAACAAGCAAACAAAAAATCTCATCTTCAGCAAACCAAGGCACTTTTTTCTCTTTTGGATTTTTACTCCCTACATCACAGGGAAGATCTCTTTCCTTGTTGGTGTAAGATGTGTTTGTGGGAACGATAGCCTCTTTCGGTGGCTTCGGTTACGTGTTATAGTGCTATGAAAAGCCCCTGCGTGGCATAATACAAAGTTTGGTACATGTACGAGTGGAGTACTACTCCATCTCGTACACGTCCATATTACAACTCTAATACCCCCCTTAATCGAAACCTGGGAGAGGTTCAGATTATGCTTAAACTCATCTAGCTTCCTATTACATAAAGTCTTGGTGAAGCCATCTGCAATTTGATCCTTGCTAGATACAAACCTGACATCAAGTGGCAACAACCCATTCTCGAACAAAGAAGTAATCAATCTCAATATGCTTGGTGCGAGCATGGAAAACTGGATTTGCTGACAGAAAAGTAGCACCAAGGTTATCACACCATAGACATGGTTTTTCCTTGAGGGAAATTCCAAGCTCACGAGCAAGAGCTTCAACCCAAATAATTTCAGCAGTAGCATTAGCTATAACTTTATATTCTGCCTCTGTACTTGAATGGGAGACTGTAGCCTGTTTCCGAGCACTCCAAGAAATAAGATTAGCACAAAAAAATATAGCAAAACCACATGTAGACCGCCTATCATTAAGGTCACCTACCCAGTCTGCATCAGAGTAGGCGCTAAGAATAGTAGAGGACGACTTCTGAAAAGTAAGTCCAACCTTTTTAGTGCCATTTATGTACCTCAAGATCCTTTTGACTGCTGTCCAGTGTGTTGTGGTAGGAGCATGGAGATATTGACAGACTTTATTAACAGAAAACACAAGTCAGGTCTAGTGAGAGTAAGATACTGAAGAGCTCCAACAATACTTCTGTACTGAGTGCTATCCTCAGGGCCAAGAGGTGTACCCTCAGTTAATGATAGCTTATCATTTACTGCAAGGGGTGTAGGACACGACGAGCTATGCTACATACCCACATGCTGAATGATATCATTAGCATACTTTTCCTGATTCAACAACAAACCATTGGAGTGCTTATGAACCTCAAGACCCAAGAAATAATGCAAGTGACGAGGTTTATCCCCGGCAATGCTCATATCGAAGGGCTTTCGATCTAGGAAACGCATTGGGGACCTGGCAAACTCGACGGCGATCAGACGAAAGCAAAGGAACACGAGATTTACCCAGGTTCGGCCCCCTCGGAAGGTAAAAGGCCTACGTCCTGCTTGTCTGACTTTGTATTTACGGGTGGCTTTGACGATGGGGTTACAATGGTGGCGTAGATTGGATCTAGCCGAACCAGAGAGCTCTAAGTTGTTGAGCGCTCCGGCGTGAGGTGGGTGAAAAAGCGTCTAGGCTTCGAGATCTCCCTCCCAGCCTTTTATATGCGAAGGCAGGGTCTCAGGATTGTCTCTCAAGCCAGGTACAGATTGGATCGGTACTCAAACAAACGAAACCTAGTCTAACTCCAATTCTTCGGGTCCTTACTTGCGCGCCAAGTTTAACTCCTGGGCCACGCTAAACCGCTGCCTTGATGGGCCTCAAGAGCCTTTCGAGAGAGACCCTTCCTGGACCGAAAACCAGGTAGGCAAATATCAGGGGCCCGTTTGTCATTCCTTTGTCAGTAGCCCCCGAGTGCCTGGGATAGCCGAAGACTATGGAAGGGACTCCACCCGAAAGTCTTCCTAGCCGCACCCGATATGCGCACCGGGTCTGTGGAACCGCAAAAATACAGAGAAAATTCGAGTAATACACTTGTTAGATATGAAATTTTCGAGCTACGCTCATTCAGAGCCTCGAAAGTGCTAAGTCGGGTTTGCAGAGGGATGCGCATAACCGGCCTGAGACTCACGCCGGGTCTCAGTTAATTGCATAGCCGCAAAAACATTCGGTTAGCTTACTCAGATTCGAGTCCCCCGACTCGAACCCGCGTGGGCTGGCGCTACCCCGACCCGAGCCGCGTTGGACTTACCAGGTCGGAGCCCAGTTCATTGTGAGGCACCCGATGCGTCCATCGGTGCAAACTTCATACCGTAGGTATGGAAAATTTCCGGCAGAGCGCGTTTGATACGAATACCGGGCCATCTGGTGTTGCAAACCGTGGACTTACCTTCGTATTTGACATACGGCATCGGAACAGGTATATGGCCACCAAGATTCGGGCATGTTGAATGAGGAGCGTTGATAGCCCAAAAGAAAGGTTCGAAAAGGCATCAGCCCATACTCGAACAGAATGAAGACGCTGGCGGTCTAAGGATGCGTTTCGAGGGTCCGTAGTTCAAGCTCGAACACTTTGAAGGCATTGCTGAGCCGAAAAAGACAATTCGAGGGACCGAAGCCTAGCCTCGAATAACTTGAAGGCACTGCTGGCCCGAAAAAGACAATTCGAGGGACCGAAGCCCAGCCTCGAATAACTTGAAGGCACTGCTGGCCTGAAAAATCAATTCGAGGGACCGAAGCCCAGCCTCAAATAACTTGAAGGCACTGCTGGCCCGAAAAAGACAATTCGAGGGACCGAAACCCAGTCTCGAATAACTTGAAGGCACTGCTGACCCGAAAAAGACAATTCGAGGGACCGAAACCCAGCCTCGAATGAGCAGGCATTCCTTGCTCCAAGAACCCAATTCGAAGCGTTCAGCAGAAGACAGAGTCGTCGAAAAACCTTGTGTGTGTTTGGGTAGCACAAAAAAGAGGAGCACCAAAACCCCGAAGGAAACTCAGTCGAGAAATCATCTGACTGCAAGGAGTGCGTACCTTTGATGTTCGAAAGAACCCTTGCCAGCTTCGCCCTTTGAGTCGAAAAAGGTCAGCTTGCCCAAAGAATCGCGACATTGCTGACGATATGCTTCCTTGAGTTGTCACGCCATCCTCTGCAGGAATGGCCTGACTCTGACAGGACTAGACGTATAGTGGGTCCACCGGCCACACGTCCCGGCCGTTGACAGTGTTTGACCGCACGTCCCCCGCGTGAGTGAGAAAAAACCGGCACGGTCTCCTTGATTACCGTGCGTAGTGGATGCCGCGGCTCCCGCGGTACTGACACGTGGACGGCTGGATCCGCTCTGCCGTTTCCACTTCGCCGTGGACGGCTAAGATCTGACGTAGATTTCCAGAGGAAAAATAAATACAGCAGCGGGGTAAACAGTCCATCTCACCCCGCCGCCACCGTCTTCCTCCTTGCGCACTGTTCCTATAGCTCATTTCCCTCATCTCCATTCTCAAAGCTGCTGCCGCGCTCCGAGCCCATGGGCAAGAGAAGCTCCTCCGCGGCCGGAGCCGCCGCGGGCGCCGCCGCGAAGAAATCCAAGACTGGAGATGCTGACACCCCCGTCGTTGGCCGTTGGGTTCAGACCAAGGCCGGGGACAAGGAACTATCCCAGGACGAGAAGATGGGCCTCCTGAAGAACATGCCGGCAGAATCGCTCGCCGCCGGCCCTGAGATCATTCCCCGGCCTCCCCTCGAATTCCGGGTAATTCTCATCGCCTTTCTGTTGCGGGGTTTGTCTCTGCCGCCGCATCCTTTTCTCCGTGGCCTCCTTTTCGCTTACAGGATTCAGCTCCATGACCTGTTCTTCACATTGCGTGTTTCATCACGCTCTGTGAATGTTTCTTGGGGATAGAACCCCACTGGGCACTGTGGCACCGAATCTTCGTCATTCGGCGCCCTCTGCAATACCAGACTGGCGGCTTCAGCTGCCAAGTTTGCTCGGACGTCTCTTACTTCTCCCTCCAAACGCCCGAAAACAACCCCGGCTGGAGGACGAAGTGGTTCTACGCCAAGGACAAATTCTCCGACGGCGAAAACTTCGAGCTCAAAGAATTTTAGAACACCACCATACTTCGCCCTCGCGTATCCTGGAGGCATGATCTTTCGGATGAAGAGATGAAGATCACAGAGCCGCTGATGGGGAAAATCGAGCAACTTCGATCTAGTCCGCAGAAGGAACTTTCGGGACTTTAGCTTATCCGAACCTTCATCGAACACCGGATCCAACCCCTCGCTGCTCAAGCCCACTGTATGTGGGATTACAGTGATCGTCGGGATTCGACCCGAATTTCCTCAGACGAGCTGCGCGAGGCTGAGATTGACGAATGCGTGCGCGCCGTCACGAACATAAAGAAGAAGTCGCCTGTGCCGAAAATCTTTGGCGCGGTGGCCTTCAACAAAGCTTTTCCCCGCACCGAGGTATGCCTTTGCTCTTGGTCGAAAGTTATTTTTGTTTTCCGTCTGTGTTGATTAACGTCGAACGCGATCGAAACCCTTACACAGGTGATCGAGGTAGCCCGATGTTACCCGCCCCAGCCCGAGATGGGTGAATATCCAGGGCACGAATTTACCGAAGTGCTGGAGGGATCGACCTCTGCCGCTCCGTCGCCTCTGAGAGCCTCGAAGAGAAAACCGATTGCGGATGTTGTCGAAGACTCTGAAGACCTCGACAATGCCCACCTCTCTTCAGGTGATGATGATGACAGCGTGATCCCAGCGATGCCTTTGAGCAGTCGCCCTCCTCCTCGAACCAAGAAAAAGATCCTTCCAAAATTTGGTATCGATGCGTCGTAAGTTTTCCTTGCAGAACTCATACATCCTGTGGACTCGCTTTTCGAATCAGTTGCTTTGTTTTGACATCAATGTTTGCTTCAGATCTTCTTCCGAGGGGACATCGACGTGCCCGGGAGACCAGGACCAATATCGAGTCCAACCCCATGACGACGCCCTTGAAGAAACAGCGGACTCGCAGGAGAAGGCCACCGATGTCGCCGCCCCCGAAGCCGTTCTCATGAAGCCTTCGACCTCTTCCAAGAAGAAGATGACGGAGCACGAGTTCGTCCTTGTTTCTTCGTCTGGCGAGCCTTCCGGTCCTAACAACCATGTAAGTCCGAAGATTCCAAACTTGCGTTTCGTGTGTTTGACCATCAGTAGCCCCCGAGGGTGAGCTTAAGTGTTTACACTTAGGCTTGCCCTCCAAACGATGACTCGAGGGTTGATCTCTTGTTGTGCCTTCTTTAGCCTGTTGTTAGGGATCTATCGAAAGTTTGTAGGAGCTTCTTCGCCTTGGAAGAAGAAAACCGAAAACTGTCCGAGCAGCTCGAGGACATACGACATGAGTACTGCCTCTTCTTCCTTAACTTCCAGCTCTGATTGTAGCCTTGCTTCTTTTTATCCGTAACACTGCTCTTTTCCGAATGATCAGGGATCGCCACGCAAGCTGTCGCTGACAAGACGTCCTTGAAGGCGCAGCTGGATGACCTCGCGGCAGAGAATTCGGGACTGAAAGCCAAGACCGATGAGCTAGCCGACGAGGTCGCCCAGCTGAAGTCCGAGTCTACCAAGGCCCAGGAGCTTGCCAGGACGCGTCGCATAGAGGCCGAAGCGAAGGAAAAAGACATGCAGCAGCGTCTGCAATCTTCGCTCGATGCTTTGCGTGGTGAGTCCTCGACCTCGTCTAGATTACTTTTCGTGCCGAAGAGTCCTATTGTTGACCTGGCAGTTTGTTCTTTCTTGTAGCCGCTGCCAAATTGGACGCCGGAGCTATGAAGGAGCCCGCTGGGCTCGAATCCAGTGTCGGCCTCGCCGAGTGCCTGAGTTGAGAGGTTGGCAACCTCCTGGCGAGGGTGCGGTCGACGCTTGTTCGCGTTCGGGATACGTCTGTACCCGACTCGGTCAGCGACACCATTGCGGGGATCATCGAAGCTCTGGCGGTGAAGGCGGACGGCGAAGACCCGTTAGTTGCCGCGGTTCGCCGACAGGTAACTATCGGCTCCGAGTCTGTCTTCTCCATGATGATGATGCACGATGTGGAGTTCGATGCTGACAAGATCACGAGCACATATCCAAAAGAAAAGGACGGACGCGACAAGTCCGCTAAGAGTTATGTTGCTCGTGCTCGTGATCTGGCTGCCCGGATGACGAGCTTCTTGGCCGAGAGGAACGAGAAGCGCGCGGCGGCAAAGCTCGAAAGCGTGGCGCATCCGGCGCACCGTCTAGCAAGGCTGGTAGCTCAGCGTAGTGAGAGTAGTGCTCCTGCCGCACCTCTGTAATTAACTTTTGTGGAACCGCCGAGGGCTGTTAATTTGTTTTGGACCCCTCCATGCTGTAAAACTTGTTCTTCTGTTTTATTATTCTTTTTGATATTTGGTTGCTGATGCTTGTATGTGATGCCAGGCCTCTTATGCAGGAGCCGTCCGCAACCTCTAGCGCCTGGCCTGTTGAGTATGAAACAGTTGGTAGTACCTCTGGTGCCGTTGAGCGGAGGGCGCCTTCTTCGAGCGAATTGACTCTGATTCGATCTCTGCGCGACCAGCTCAAGAACACGCAGCGTCAACTGAAGGTAGTTACTGCTAAGGTCGACGTTGCTCTGTCGAAGGCGTCACTAGCTGCCGACGCTGAGAAGTTTCTGCTTGATGAAGTCGAGAACTTGGGGAAAGCTCTAAAATGTGAGTTTTCGGTGTCCTTTGCTTCGCTGTTTAATTTTGTCGAATGTAATCTTCTTCTTTCTTCTGCAGATGTGTGCCTCGACAGCGCAGCTGAAGCCCGACGTGTGAACGTGCACCTTCTTGCTGCTCAGACGCATGCCAGTTCGATTGCGGACAATTTCTGGGCAGACCGGTCGAAGGCGATGAAGTTGACACTTCTTCAGGACAGGATCGCCCAAGCCGGAGTGTTGGCTGAGACAAGCCGAGGTGCACTTGCTCTGGTGCACGAGGTGATGTTCCCTTTGAACAACCAGCCTGAAGGTCTGCCGGCGCTGCTCGACCGGTTCAAGAACGGAAATGCTGTGTACTCCTTTGTCCGGGAGCATTTGCGCTGCGGAGCCGTGGTCGCCCTTGCTTTCGTACGTGCTCATTATCCTGAGATCGACCTGGAGCTTTTGAAGACGCTTCCTCCGTCCCCCAGTGGTCGCTTTGATATGGAGCACCACTATGCTGCTTGCAGAGGCACAGCCGACTGTATCGCTCAACAGATTATCACCGAAAGTGATTGTCAGAGAGCAAACCAGGGCGCCGTGGTGCCATGAACTAGCCCTGTGGCTGCGTCTGTACCTCCGCTTTGTGTATATATTGTATATGTGTGTCTTGTTTGTCTGGGGCGAAAAAGCGAAGCTCCCGAGCGTAGGTTAGGAGGGCGAAGCCCCCGAGCGTAGGTCGAGAGAGCGCAGCCCCCGAGCGTAGGCGAAAATCCTGAGCGTGGGCGAAGCCCTCGAGTGTGGGCGAGGACCCCGAGCGTGAGCGAAGCCCTCGAGCGTGGGCGAGGACCCCGAGCGTGAGCGAAGCCCTCGAGCGTGGGTCGAAAGGCAAAGCCCCCGAGCGTGGGCGAAGCCCCCGAGCGTGGGTCGAAAGGCAAAGCCCCTGAGCGTGGGCAAAGCCCCCGAGCGTGGGTCGAAAGGCAAAGCCCCCGAGCGTGGGCGAAGCCCCCGAGCGTGGGTCAAAAGGCAAAGCTCCTGAGCGTGGGCGAAGCCCCCGAGCGTGGGTCGAAAGGCAAAGCCCCCGAGCGTGGGCGAAGCCCCCGAGCGTGGGTCGAAAGGCAAAGCTCCTGAGCGTAAGCATACACAGATGTCGATTCATGAAGTGAGGAACTTGAACTTTATTGCTTGGTGCCGAAGGCACAATGTTGGGCGCGGACTACTGCCGGCGCCTGATTACATAGTAGAGGGGGTAGAGGAGACAACTTTGCTAGCTAAGGATAGAAGCGGCGCAGCTGCGCGGCGTTCCATGGGTTCTCTACGTCTTTCCCCGTTTTCGGGTTGCGTAGGCGGTATGCTCCTCCCGGGATGACCTCGTGGACAAGGTACGACCCTTCCCATGGCGGCTCCAGCTTCGACGTGCTTGTTTGCTTGAGGTGGAGCACAAGGTTGCCCGGCTCGAATGACCGTCCGCGTACCTGCCTGCTGTGGTAGTTGCGAAGGCTCTGCTGATAAACCGCCGATCGAACGAGGGCGACATCTCGAGCTTCGTCTAGTAGATCTTGGGCGTCTGCTAACGCCTTGTCCGCATCTTCCTCGACGTAGGCGACCACGCGGGGCGCGCTGTAGCGCACAGCCGTGGGTAGTACTGCTTCTGCTCCGAAGAGCAGGAAGAAAGGTGTATAGCCCGTCGAAGAATTGGGTGTTGTTCGCAAACTCCAGAGCACCGAAGGCAGTTCCTCGACCCAGGCGCCTGCTGCGCGTTTGAGAGGTCGAAGTAGTCGTTTCTTCAGGCCTCCGCATACAAGTCCGTTGGCTTTTTCGACCTGGCCATTAGACTTGGGATGCGCCACCGAAGCGTACTTGAGCTTGATGCTGAGGTTTTTGGCGAAGTCCTGGAATTCGCCCGAAGTGAATTTGGTGCCGTTGTCGGTGATAATGCTGTTCGGGACGCCGTACCGGTAGACAATGGACTCGAAGAACTTGACCGCCGTGGTCGCCTCTTGGTTGGTGACCGGAACAGCCTCTATCCACTTGGAGAACTTGTCCACTGCGACTAGCAGGTAAGTATGACCTCCTCGGGATGATTTGGGGAGAGGCCCCACTTGATCGAGCCCCCATTGTGCGAAGGGCCAGGCCATAGGGATGGTGTGCAGTTCGGACGCAGGTGCATGAGGCTTGGTGGCGAATAACTGGCATGCTTCGCAGTGCTGGACGATGTTCCTGGTGTCGTAGAGGGCGGATAGCCAGTAGAATCCCGACCGAAAAGCCTTGGCCACGAGGGTTCGGCTGCAAGCGTGGTGCGCACAGGTTCCTTCATGGATTTCTCGAAGGAGTGCGATCCCATCTTCCCGCGCTATGCACCGTTGGAGCACCCCTGTGGTGCTGCGCTTGTAGAGCTCCCCGTTGATTACCGTGAAGGCCTTGGAACGCCGCATGACTTGTCGGCGATGGATGGGATCCTCTGGGAGCTCGCCCCGCATCAGGTAGGCCAAGTATGGCTTCGTCCATGTTGCTTCGATGAGCATGACTGCGGCCGCGTCTTTCGGAAGATCTTCTGTTCCCGTCGCTGGGGCGGTGCTGGCCTGCCGAGCCCCCGAGCGTGTTGCTAACGCTGGGTCGGTCACTGGTTTGATCTTGACGGAGCGTTCGAATATCTCTTCAAAGAATACTCCAGGCGGTATTGGGAGGCACCTTGACCCGATGTTGGCCAGGTTGTCTGCCTCTTCGTTGCTTTCCCTGCCGATGTGCGTCACTTCGCAGCCCTCGAATTCGCCTTCGAGCCTATCATACATGGCTCGGTATGCAATCATGTTTGCACAGGTTGCGTCGCACTCTTTCATGACTTGCTGGGCGATAAGGTTCGAATCTCCATGGATCTTAATGCGGGTAGCCCCGCAGGCTTTTGCCATGCACATGCCATGAAGAACGGCTTCGTACTCTGCCTCGTTGTTCGAGGGATTTGAGAAACGCATGCGGAGAACATAGCGCATCCTGTCCCCCTGTGGTGATACGAGAACCACTCCTGCTCCTGCTCCCGAAACCCGCTTGGATCCGTCGACAAATATGGTCCAGCTGTTCGACAGGTCTGGGAGTTCGGGCATCTGAGCTTCCGTCCATTCGGCTATGAAATCTGGTAGAACTTGGGACTTGATTGCGGACTGGCGCTGGTACGTGATCTCCCAGGGCCCCAACGTGATTCCCCATAGTGATACATGCCCTGTGGCGTCTGGGTTCTTGAGGATGCTGGAAACTGGATTCGAGGCCACCACTATGATGGAGTGGCATTCGAAGTAGTGCGGCAATTTCTTCCCCGTCATGTAAATGGCGTATGCTAGCTTCTGATAATGGGGGTATCTTTGCTTGGTCGGAGATAAAACTTTGCTTAGGTAGTACACGGGCCTCTGTACTCCGTGCTCCTTGCCTTCCTCCGCGCGTTCGACCACAAGTACTGAGCTGACAACTTGATTCGTAGCCGCGATGTATAGCAACATCGGCTCTTTCTCTCGGGGTGTGACGAGAACTGGGGAGGTCGACAAACGATGTTTGAGGTCGTCGAATGCGGTTTGCGCCTCTTCGGTCCATGTGAAGTTGTCTGTTTTCCGGAGCAGCCGGTAAAAAGGGAGTGCTTTTTCGCCGAGCTTGCTGATGAAGCGGCTAAGCGCTGCGAGTTGACCTGTCAACTGTTGGACATGTCGAAGCGTCCTCGGAGGCTGCATGTTGATGATGGCCTGTATATTCTCTGGATTGCCTTCGATCCCTCTCTCGGAGATGAGGTAGCCCAGCAGTTGGCCGGTGGGTACCCCGAAAGAGCACTTCTTCGGGTTAAGCTTGATGCTATATCTGTCGAGGTTGGCGAAGGTTTCTCGAAGGTCATCGAGCAGGCTATCTGCTTTCGCGGTCTTGATGACAATGTCGTCTATATAGACCTCGATATTGCGGCTAATTTGTTCCTTCAGGCACGCCTGCATGCACCGTTGATAGGTGGCTCCGGCGTTCTTGAGCCCGAAGGGCATCGTCATGTAGCAGTATATCCCGTGCGGGGTGATGAACGCCATCTTGTCTTCGTCTTCTACTTTTAGCCGTATCTGATTATACCCGGAGTAGGCGTCGAGGAATGAAAGGCGCTCGCATCCTGCTGTGGAATCGATGATCTGGTCGATTCGGGGCAGGGGGAAGTAGTCCTTCGAGCAGTGCTTGTTTAGGGCCGTGAAGTCGATGCACATCCTGTAGATCTTGGTGTCATTCTTCTCCACCATGACCGGTGGCGAGAGCCACGTGGCTTCCTTGATCTCTCTGATGAACTTGGCTTCGAGGAGGCGGTTGATTTCTTCGCCCATCGATTTGGCCTTCTCTGGATTATACCGGCGCATAGACTGCTTGACCGGTTTCGTGTTGGGAAAGATCTTAAGCTCGTGCTCGGCGAGTTCCCTGGGGATGCCTGGCATATCTGCTGGACACCAGGCGAACATCCTCCAGTGCTCACGGAGGAACTCGACGAGCACGCTTTCCTATGCGGGAGAGAGAGAGTTCGACACCCGCGCCGTCTTGGTTGGATCCGTCGGGTGGATCTGGTGCTCTCGGGTGTCCTTGGTGGCATCGAACGACAGTTCTGGGGCGTTCTGCTGCGCCGGTGGATCGATGTCCATCACAATGGCTTCCCGAATATGGTGCAGCTCCTCGTGCACCCCAAAGGTTTGGGACATGGTGTTGAAGTCCTTGTCGCAGTTTTCGGATCGGGCGAAGCTGCCACTGATCGTCAGTGGTCCTCTGTTTGCGGGCATCCGCAGCTTGAGGTAAGCGTAGTGCGGTACCACCATGAATCGAGCGAACGCTGGTCGTCCGAGGATGGCGTGGTACTGCGAGGGCCAGTCGACGACCTCGAATTCGATCTTCTCCTTTCTGAAGTTTGCTGGCGTGCCAAAGATGACGTCGAGATGTATCGCCCCTAATGGGTACGTCGGCTTTCCTGGGACGATTCGGTGGAAGGAGGTCTCCGTTGGCAGGAGATTGTTTATCGGGATCTTGATCTTTCATAGTGTATCTGCGTAGATGAGGTTCAATCTGCTACCTCCGTCCATGAACACCTTTTTCGAGGTGAAACCCCCTATCTGCGCGTCGAGAACCAAGGCATGGTGTCCCGGGCGTGGGATCTTCGGCGGATGATCTGACCTGTCAAAACCGATCGGATGTTTGGACTAGTTCAGATATTCGGGAGTGGCCGGTGGCGCGTGTTCGGCGTGAAACACTTCTCTTGCGCGCTTCCGCTGAACTTTATTTGTCGGGCACCCTCTCTGAATTATGGGCACGAAACCTTTTGGCAGCGGGAACTCTTCTTCCTCGTTGGCCGGCTGTCGCGGCTCGACTTGCTGGATCGTGGCGGCTTGGTGGCCCTGCTGTACGACGTTCGCTGGTGGGTTAGGCGGTGGTGGTGGAGCGTTGAAGGCTATTGCCCCTGCCACTGGCTGCTCGGTGCCCATCCTCTCCTGAAGTGCCCGGTTGAGACGAAGGAATTCTCTACACTCGATGAGGAGGTGCGCAGGTCTTCGTACTCCATCCTTGTCGAGGTACGTATGCCGTGGGCATCCGCTATCAAGCATCTCCTCTGCCGACAGCTGTGGCTGTCATCGGCGCCACTCCTTACTTGGCTTTGAGTCACGACTGGTACTTCTGCTGCTGCTGCCATGGTAATTGTTTCCTCGTCGCGGTAAGTCGCGGTTGTCGTCATGATCTTCGTGCACGTAGCCTGCTGCTACCATGTCTGTGTTCTCCGTGTTGTCGTAGCGGTTCCGACGACCCTTCTTTCGGGACCCGGAGTGGAACTGGTATTTCGCGTCGACGTCGCGTTCTGCTGATCGACGGCGGCTTCTGGGAGCCGCGATGGAGTCTTCGCCATCGGCCCATTCATTTGCCAAGCTCATGAGGTGGTCGACGGTCCTTGGCTTGCAGCGTCCAAGCTCTTCCTTGAAATCGCGTCGAAAGAGGCCGTCGCAAAAGGCATCGATGGCCCTTTCGGGCGAGATGTTTTCCGTCGTGTTCCGGAGGCTGATCCACCGTGAGATGTATGACCTCAGGTTTTCTTCAGTTCTCTGCACGCATAGGCGTAGTTCTTCGAACGATGTAGGTCGTCGTGAAGTGCCTCAGAAGTTGGCGATGTACGCTTGCTGAAACTCTTCCCAAGAGCGGATGCTATCTGGGGCGAGATTATTCAGCCATGCCCTTGCGTTATCCTTTAGATGCAGCGACATCAGCTGGAGGGCGTTGTCTCTAGATCCGCCGCTGATTTTGACAGCAGTTATGAAGTCATCGAGCGAAATTCGGGGGTCCTGCTGCCCGTTGAACTTGACTATGCCGTCGCTGAGCTTGATTCCCTTCGGCAACGGTACGGAGCGGATCAAAAGGCTAAAGCAATCTGCCCCGCACAGTCCATCGTTGGTGCCGCCAAATGTTTCCGCCTCGCGATCTCCCTCGAAGCGGCGCGCCTCGCGCCTCGCGCCGCGCTCGCCCTTGGTCGACTCTGTTCTGGGCCAGACCGTGCCAAAGCTCTCCGTTGAGGGGTTCGACCACTTGCGTCCGAGGCGCTACGGCTGGCACCGGTGCTGGGTGTCTGGCCTGCTCCACTGGTGGGGCGGTTCTCCTTGCTGTCGCATCATGTCCTGAGTCGGGCGTGCCTTGAAGTACCCTTACTCCTTCAAGTGCCAGGTTTCTCAGGTGTCGCATATGCTCGTCGCCATTGGATGCGTTCGCTGCAATGTAAGCTGCCGCAGCCAAGATTGCCGCCTCCTTGGTCTTGGGCATCAATTCAGCCTCGTTGAACTCTGCCTCTAGATTTCGGGTGATATTGTGCATATCGCCCCCCGGCTGAGTGCGTGACCTCGATCTGTGCTGGACGCTTGATGAATAATGGGACGATCTTTCGGCCCGTCTTCTGCTGGACGCATCGGCCTCCTCTCTGCGCCGTTCCAGTACTCGCCTGTCAGCACTGATCTGGTCCTTCTGCTCCTGGACGACGAACCGGAGTGCAGCCATATCGCTCGGGCTTGGGTTGGGACCAAAGTTCACCTCGCCCGCGTAAACCCTTCTTGTGAACCGGATCTGGTCATGCGTGACCACCTGGCGGCCGCTGTCTGTCCGGTTTCGGCCGTCGTTGTCTCTGTTCTCGTTTCCGTCGTTGTGCGATGCCATCATGCAGTGGCCCCCGGACCACGGGGTCGAATCGTCGCTGATTTCGCCCAGCGCTGGAGGGTAGATGTCGTCGCTTTCGACGTAGGGCCCGACTTCGATCATGAAGTCAGAATCGTAATCAGCTACATAGCTATCGCTGGATGCGGCAGATTCGCAATGTGAGTCGGAGCTTGCTGAATTGCCGATTTTCCCCTTAGCTTCGGGGTAGACGTCATCGTCGTCATCTGAACATGTGTAGTCCGAGTATAACCCTTCGACATAGTCAGGGTCATACGGTGCAGTGCGGAGCGTGAGGGCGTTGAGAGCCCGATCGCACTCAGATATCGTCGGGTAGACAGCTGCTGTGCCCCCCCGAGGATCTTCACAGCCGGCGATTTCATGGGATGAGAAATCTCCGGCGCCCACGTAGTGGTATGCATCACAATTGGCGCAGTATGCGGTGGTCGGGGATGGAGGTGGGTCTTCGAAATCGTTCGACCCGACTGATGGGGTCAAAGTTCTCAGCTTCGGTTCCTCCTCCGATGGTGCTAGTAGCGCGCTTGTCGAGGGTTTGCCCCCGACGGCTGGTGGTGTTGTCGCTTCGGCCATGAGCGGAGCCGATTCGCCGATGGAGAGTAGTTCCATTGCCCCGTTGCTGTCCACGTGGAAGTTGAACAATCCGAAGGCCATGTCATAGCCTCCGGACGCTGTTCCTGTCGCGCCTGAGGTGGGGTCGATGACGTTCGCCGCTGGAGTGGACTTGGCAGTGCTTGGCGAAACGTTGTCGACGACGATCGAATCGGCGGCGTCGACCTCCGGTTCCACCAAGTTGGCGTCGACGACGGCCGGCACAACGATGCCGACGACGGTGTCAATGTCGATCTTGGCGGTGACGTCGACATTGGTCGGCGCAGCGGTGCCGTTGACGGTGTCGATGTCGATCTTGGCGGTGACGTCGACGTTGGTCGGCGCAGCGGTGCCGTTGACGGTGTCGATGTCGATCTTGGCGGTGACGTCGACGTTGGTCGGCACAGCGGTGCCGTTGACGGTGTCGATGTCGATCTTGGCGGTGGTTGGTGATGGAGCCAGCGAATCCGTAGATCCAGATCCCGTCGTCCCCACGGTCGGCGCCAATTGACGAGGTTTATCCCCGGCAATGCCCATGTTGAAGGGCTTTCGATCTAGGAAATGCATTGGGGACCTGGCGAACTCGACGGCGATTAGACGAAAGCAAAGGAACACGGGATTTACCCAGGTTTGGCCCCCTCGGAAGGTAAAAGGCCTACGTCCTGCTTGTCTGACTTTGTATTGACGGGGTGGCTTTGACGATGGGGTTACAATGGTGGCGTAGATTGGATCTAGCCGAACCAGAGAGCTCTAAGTTGTTAAGCGCTCCTGCGTGAGGTGGGTGAAAAAGCGTCAAGGCTTCGAGATCTCTCTCCCAGCCTTTTATATGCGAAGGCAGGGTCTCAGGATTGTCTCTGAAGCCAGGTACAGATTGGATCGGTACTCAAACAAACGAAACCTAGTCTAACTCCAATTCTTCGGGTCCTTACTTGCGCGCCAAGTTTAACTCCTGGGCCACGCTAAACCGCTGCCTTGATGGGCCTCAAGAGCCTTTCGAGAGAGACCCTTCCTGGACCGAAAACCAGGTAGGCGAATATCGGGGGCCCGTTTGTCATTCCTTCGTCAGCAAGTCTCCAAGATCTTTGAGAGCAAAATCTGTACTAAGAGTACGTAGGAGAGCTGATATGGCAGAGTCTGAGGAACTGGTCACAATAATGTCATCAACATATATGAGGAGAAACATAGTGATACCTTCCTTGTTGAACAGAAACAAAGACGTATCAGCCTTGGATGGAATGAAACCCATGGTATGGAGCTTGGCGCTGAGATGAGAGTACCATGCCCTTGGAGCCCGTTTCAATCCATATAGAGCCTTATCAAGTTTACAAATATAATTAGGAGTAGCGGAAGACTGGAATCCTGGTGGTTGTTTCATATAAACCTCCTCTTCTAGAACACCATGTAAGAATGCATTCTTGACATCTAGCTGCCTTAAACTCCATCCTTTAGAGACTGCTACAGAGAGAACAAGTCTAATAGTTGCAGCTTCAACAACATGACTAAATGTATCTTCATAGTCAATGCCATACCGTTGTTTAAAACCCTTTGCAACTAACCTTGCCTTATACCTGTCAGTACTGCCATCAACATGCCTTTTAATACGATAGGCCCACTTACAGTCAATCAGATTTTTCTTGGATCTTGATGGAACAAGGTGCCAAGTTTTATTTGCAATGAGAGCATCATATTCCTCCTGCATTGCTTGCTTCCAATTTTTACCAGAAAGAGAATTCTTTAAATTTTGTGGTTCTCCTATGGACGTCAACAAGGCATACCTAACAGTGCCGTCAGTATATATTTTAGGCTGTCGAATACCTTTCTGCAGACGTGTCTGAACACCAACAACAGGAGGTGGTGCAGATTCATGTGGCGCAGAAGATCCAGATTGCAAATCTTGGGCGGGGGAATATCCGCCGCCGCCAGCGCTGTCCACGGCAGCAGAACTGCTGCTGCTATCCGGGTCGCGCATTAAATGCGAGGAGGCAGGTGACGGTTGCCGTGGAGACTGCAGACGCGATGCGGAGGCAGGGGTCGACGTGTCGTGGTCGTGTTGGCGTGGAGACGGAGTGGGGGACCGGGCGAGTCGGGGAGAATCCTCCCGCCGCAATGTGTCACCCGCGGACTCGCCCGCTCGCGCGTGCCAAGGTGAGGACGGCGGAGACGGAACAGACGCAAAAGTCCTCGCGTCAGACGAGGCAGGCGGCGGATCCGAAGCAGATTCTTGCCGAGAATCAGCCTCGGGATCAGGCCAGTCGGCTCATGTAGCTGTTGCTTCTCCTGTAGCATGATTTGATGTGCAATTTTGATCATTTTCAGCAGAACTTTGCTCAAAACTTTGAGATGATCTTGATGCCTCCGCAGAAGGAACCTGTAGAGGAGGAATAACAGGAACAATTTGCAAATATTGGTCATTAGAATGCGCACCCCCATCATGTGTTTCTGAGATAGATATGTTAGATGGAAGAAGTAGAATTTCCTTCCGGAGACGGCGACCAGCATTTGGATGTAACTCAGCAAAAGGAAAGATGTTTTCATCAAAAACAACATCTTGAGAAATATAGACTCGGCCAGTTGTAACATCTAGGCATTTTACTCCTTTATGGCGAAAACTGTAACCAAGAAACACACATCTTTTGGAGCGAAAAGAAAGTTTGTGTTTGTTGTTGAGGCAAAGATTAGGCCAACATGCACAACCAAAAACACGAAGAGACTCATAGTTTGGTTTGACATGAAGAAGCTTTTCAGTGGGAGACTCAAGATTGAGAACTTTTGTAGTCAATAAGTTTATAAGAAAAGTGGTTGTGATAAAAGCATCATCCCAATACTTGAGAGGCATGGAGGCGTTGGCAAGTAAAGCAACCCAACTTCGACAATGTGACGATGTTTACATTATGCATAACCATTTGTTGGTGAGCATGAGGACATGACACATGATGAACAATTCCTACTCACCACCCCAATCAGTTTGCATGATAAGAATCTTTGTACCAAACTGTCGTTCAACAGATTGTTGAAAATCAAGAAAAACTTGATAAACATCAGAACATTTCTTAAGCAAATAAATCCAAGTATAAATGCTAAAATCATCGATGAAGCTTACATAATATGCATGTTTGCCTATAGAAAGAGGAGCTGGACCCCATACATCAGAAAAAACTTGTTCCAAAGGAACTATAGAAACACTAGTGGAAACAGGATAGGGTAGCTGATGACTCTTAGCCTGTTTGCATGGATCACAGATGTAAGAATTTATTTCTGGAGTGTATGACAAATTATTCTTCCTAAGAACTTGCTGAACAATAAAGGATGACGGATGCCCTAGACGACGATGCCACATGGAGGATGAAGGCTTGATGGTGACAAGCGCATGCTTGGAAGACGACCCCATGGAAACTGGAACAAGGGGATAGAGACCACCTTCACACTGACCTCTAAACATGGTTTGCTGCGTGGCCTTGTCCTTAATCAAGAAAAATAAAGGATGAATTTCAATATAGGCATTGTTGTCTAGAGTGATTTTATGTGCAGAAAGCAAGCTCATAGATGCATCAGGAACATGAAGAATATTTTTAAGTTTGAAAGAACATTGTGGGGTTTGCAAAACTGAATGACCAATATTAGCAATTTCCATACCTTGTCCACTAGCATTGTGAACTTGATCACGACCATTGTAGGGCTCATGGATTTGTAGCTTGTTGAGTTGTACTGTGGTGTGATTGGTGGCTCCTGTGTCGATCACCCAGTTTGTGTCAACACCATAAGCACCTTTGACGTCCTTGGGAGTATCATCATCATCACCGTAGCGCCACCAACAATCACCAGCCGCATGCCCCTCTTTTTTGCAGATTTTGCAAAACACACCTTCCTGCCATGGCGTGGAAACGCGACCACGGTCCTTGTGCCCCCCCTTGTTGCGATGCTGGTTGTTATTGCGCGGGAGATCCTGACGCGGCTACTATGGAGGAGGACGCGCTGGCTGTGGGGGGGGGGGAAGTAGTACTGTTGTGGAGAAGGTTGCATGTAGGGATGCTGGGCGGGTGGGAAGGGGAGCAGCGGTGGCTGATATTGCATGACATGAGGTGGCGGTTGTGGGTATGGTGGTTGGTACGGGGCATAGTAGGGCTGCTGTGGAGGTGGTGTGTATGGCGCAGGTTGAGGTTGCGGCGCAGAATAGTTGTATGGTGCTGGCATTGGAGGTGGGGTTGGGCGAGCATAGGCATCATGAGGGCGGCGAGATGCAACATTGACAGATGAAGTAAAGGAGCCCGAAGCCTGTCCTGTAGATTGAAGCATATTGTCACGATTTTCACATGCCAGAAGCTGAGAACACATGTCGGTGAGAGTCGTCGAGGGGACAATGTTGATGGCAGACACTAGGTGGTTGAAGGAGCCATCCAGGCCAATAAGGATGTAGTCCTTGAGCTCATCATCATCAACAGGTTTACCCGTAGCAGCAAGTTCAGAAGCAAAGCCCTTCATCTTGGTAATATATTGTTGAGCGGTAAGATCGAGCTTTTTTGTGTTTGCAAGAGCACCACGAAGACTAGAGACCTTGGACTTGGACTTAGATTGCAAGGAAAACAGAGAGACCAGAGGCTTCCACACACCGACAGCATGTTGGAGACCATAAACATGGGGGAGAACATCTTCAGACATGGAGTTCAGAAGGAAACTTACGACCTGCTGATCTCTGGTGATCCACGCATCATAATTTGGATTTGGTATGGTGATCTTCTTGTTGTTCTCATCTTCAGCTTCAATACTTTGAGGTGGTGCCTTATCGGTGCCCTCAAGACACCCCATGACGCGGGCACCACGAAGGGTGGGCATCGCTTGAGTCTGCCAGGAGAGGAAGTTATCGCGTGTGAGCCTCATGGCCGGCGGAGTGCCGACGGAGCTTGCAGCAGAGGAGGACGAGGACGGTGTATACATGATTCCTGAGATGGCGATCTAGGGTTTTTGGAGAGAGAGCCGAGATCGACGGTTGTACACTGGTGGAAAAAAGGCCTTCAATCCCGGTTTGTAAAGCCCATTAATCCCGGTTTCCACAACCGGGACTAACCATGCGGGACTAAAGGCTCCAGCCTTTAGTCCCGGTTGCTTACGAGCCGGGACCAATGGTCCTCCACGTGGCCCGGGGCATGTGCAGCGGCTGGAGGACCTTTGGTCCCGGTTCGTAACAGGGACCGGGACTAAAGGTCCATTCGGAATAAAATTGTATTTTCTGTTTCGGAATTTCTGTATTATCTTTATTTCTTTATTTCTCTATTATCTACTCTTCTCTATTCTCATATCTCATATCTAATTAGATACTTATAGCTCTCACTCTATATCTCAAATCAATTACAAGTACTTGTCTCACTTCCCGGTCGGTCACCCATCCTCACACTGCTCCACCCTTAGCACGCTTAACTTCTCCATTCCTTCCCTACTAGCTTCCAAGACTGCGCTCGCGACTTGTTGATAGAAGTATGCTACCAATTCTATTAACCTATACAATTTGGTAATATATAATATTACTTTTTTAAATTCCAAATAAATTCACAAAATAAGAAACAATGATTACGAATAATAAGCACCAATGAATTTCAAATATTCTTTATATATAATTTAATTATTAATTTTTAGATGATTAAAATATTCAAAAAAGCCAAAATACTTGAAAAATCACAAATTCGAAAATTAATAGACTTTGTTAACCGAAACAAAGGGAGTACATTTTTTCAAACATAGTCATCCAATATGGCTCAAATGAATTGTACATTTTCCAATTGCTCATCTAACATTTTTCCATACATATAATCATCCACCTAATTATTAAGGTTAAGACGATCAACATTGCTATTGTAGCCCTTTAGCTTCCAGAATCTCCTAGCTATCTCAAAGCCTAGGCGAGCGTCTAAAGCGGCATATTTTAGTTGGTTCATGCTCAATGGAACTTTTTCCCAACCAAAAATTAGATCATCTTCTTCATCATCTTTTTTTTTCTTCTTCTTCTTCTTCTTCTTCTCCCTTCTTCTTGTACTTCTTGTCCTTCTTCTTCTTGTCATTCTTCTTCTTGTTGTCCCTCTTCTTCTTCTCAAGATGTGTCCCAATAATAGCATTGGCCAAATCATAGAGACTCGGCGTTGGCTCGCTAGTGGGGTTTGGGACAACTTGTTGAAGATCATACGCGGACGGAATAACAATTCCGTATGGCCATAGCATGCGTAGATCGTTGTTGATAGCCGCGCCACAAAACTTGATGGTGGTGTCCTTCAAGAAGTCCTTGAGTAGTTGCGGCACGGCATTGGCCTTGCAAATTTGAAAGACCAATATCTCGGACTCCACCGAGAGTTGAAGGACGGCGGCACGTTGAGGGTGCGCGTGAGTGGTGAACTCACAGTCCAAGCCCACGCACTTGACTGGTGCGTCGTCGAGGAACCGGCGCTTGACGGCGCGGATCCACTTCTCCACCCTCGAAGCACGGAGGGTCTCCGTGATGGTGAAGTTCATCTCTTCGATGACCACGTAGTAGATCCGAGACCGGGGCCAATGTTGCTCCTCCATTGTCGCCGAGGGAGAGCTCGCGGGCGCCGGCGGTATGGTGATGTGTGGGAGTGGTTTTGGGGAAGAAGAGAGGGGCTAGATGTTTTGTGGAAGAAGATGATCAAATGTGAGTGATTTATATAGTGAAAGAGGGAGAAGATGAGAGGGCACGCCGGCGTGTGAATGCAGGCGAGTTCCAAGGCCGCCGGCGCCGGTTCCCGATCAGCGTCGTAATGTCGTCGATCGGTATCGAAGCGTCGTCGATCGATAACTGGCGCGAAGTGGCGGTTCGTTTGAACGGGTGATTGGTCCCGGCTCGTGGCACCAACCGGGACTAAAGGTTACCTTTAGTCCCGGTTGGTACTACGAGCCGGGACTAAAGGGCCATGAGGCATTAGTCCCGGCTGTTAGATGAAACCGGGACTGAAGGTCCCTTTTGAACTGGGACTAATGCCCCCTGGCCCACATTTTCAAATGAACCGGGACTGATGGACCCTTTAGCCGCGGATCGAATTTGGTCCGAGACAAATGCTCCGAATGGAAGCCCGTTTTTCCACTAGTGGTAGGGTAGGGTTTTGGGTAGGATTTTGTGGGGAATTGGTAGAGGGGAGGGAGAGGATTGTCGTGGTGTAGGAATTGTCGAGGTTTGTTGGGGGAGATGCGACGGCGGTGGCGGTGGAGAGCACCTACGGCAGCGGCGGTAGCTAGGAGGGAAGAGGAAGGCCTGATACCATGTAAGATGCGTTGGTGCGAACGATAGCCCCTTTCGGTAGCTTCGGTTACGTGTTATAGTGCTAGGAAAAGCCCATGCGTGGCATAATACAAAGTTTGGTACGTGTACTGAGTGGAGTACTACTCCATGTCGTACACGTCCATATTACAACTCTAATAGTTGGCACAATCAGGAATGCCCAGCAGCTCTAAATTAGACGAAGTAGAAGCAGATGCCGCCACATCTGCCAGCGTGTTCTCGTGTAAAATGTTCGCGCCATTTCGCAGCATCTCTTCTCACCAGCAACGTGCAAGCTTGTCAAGTATTTACCCTTTTTTTTTCAAAATGGGATCCTTAGCTTCTGCATCAAAACGATGCATATAGCTCTTGTATTAACTTATTCCGAGGTTTCGATCCATGCGAATTACAGTTTATGGGTCGTACAAGGTTGACTCAAAAAATCAGCCAACAAAAAAAAGAAAAAATTAAGCACTACGACGATACATCTTATGCAGCAATTTTATTAGGCAACCGCCTGCCGCACCGGTTGAATAAATCCCGAGCTACCGTCTCCGAACGATTGTGTCCAGAATACATCACTTTCTGCTGCTCCTCTTGTTAGAGATAGGACCATGTATGGATCCAATAGGTGACTATAGAGATAACCTGCAAAAAAGATAGTGTTTTTAGTTTGTTAAAAATAAAGGCATTCCTTGTATTCCACATTGTCCAAATCACAGCATAAACTGTCCAGTATTTGACTATACCATACATGGATGTACTTCAGGATGTTCAGCCGCAACAACAAGCTAGACTACCAATTGATCTTCCGTACGAGAGGCGCTTTCAGGTCTGTTGGCTCAAGTGGGCTGATCTGGTTGGTATGTATTTCCAGTGTAATGGGCGTGAGGTTGTCAGCAGCAACGACACTATCACCTACTGGAGTTGCAATCCTTGTGGCTGTCCCTTTCTGTCTACTACTGCCTGCATGACTACTCATACCCAAGCCGCTACATCGTGCGGTATCATTATGGAGCCCAATGATTGGAATTCTATTGCTTTACTTCCGTATACTTCATAGATTCGATGAAGATATCCCTTTATCGACAAAAAATTACTTCGAAGAAGAGAGGAGATTGGGCATTATGTGGATAGTATACCTGATACTATTTGTTTCCGTGCTCCTAGTGACAATCAGCAGGTTGCAGTTCCCAAGTATCATCAAGCTAGTAGACTGGGCGCTCGGCAGGAAAATAATGCTTTGGCGTCCAACTATTCTAAACATTAGCATGGTTGCATCGCTAGTGATGCTGGAGTTCAGTTTCCCTGGCATATGGGTAAGCTTGATCATACTGAGCATAATGGTTCTAGTGACACAGTCTTTCGGCAACCTTCAGATTCCAGCCGCAGTACTGCGCATCGTGCTGGCACTGCTTGGCATCATTAAAGTAAGAGAAAGCTATGGTGATGACAAGGAAAACTCTGGGAATATGAAAAACCTTGTTTCATCTCTCTACATCTTTTATGTGATGGTGCTCGTCCAAGGAATACTCTATATTGTGGCCGGCATCTTTGAGACCTTTTCATTCATCCTACGGAGATCTCTCATCCGTCTTGCAGGATTTAGAGGTTCCCTAGGAATACAGTATGTTAATTTGTATTATGCATATGCCTTCAAGAAACGCATGGAAGGGGCTGTCCTTGCTCCAGAGAAGACCAGCCTCATCACATTTGCAATGGATTGCTTAGAGGTACACTCACACAAGATGCAGCTATATGGGCTTAAGATGTTGCAATGCTTTCTGAAAAAGGAGCCCTTAAAGACTTAAAGCCAAATCAAAGCTCACCACTTCCAGGAAGACAGTGACATGCTTGATCAACATGTTGGGATGGACAAGTGAAGAGGATAAAGATATTAGATCATTTGCGGCGATGGTCACATCCGAGATTGCTGATAACCTCCGAGTTGTCCTAGTCCCTGGCGCAATGCAGCTCATAGCTTCACTTCTGCACAATGCTCATCTAGATAAAATGACGGATCCTCTTTTAGACATTGGTAGCCCTGAGCCAAAGCAAGATAACCCAATTCAACAAGTTAGCGGAAATGAAGAAGCCTCCCGGACTTTTAAATGTTTGAAACAGATAGCAATATATTGTTTGATTCCAAGGGAGGAGCCAACTAACATGGATGAGCAAAAGCCACGTATACTCAGATGCTGGAAGTGTATTACAAAATTTTGGTCTGTTCCAGAGGAGGAGCCATCAACCGACGAGGATCCCCTACCTGTAAAGGGCATGTTAATTCTTGATCAGCTTGCTAGCTTTGATATTGAGAACTGTATAGAGATAAGCAGAGCAACTGGCCTCATCTCAAAGATAATAGAGTTCACAAGCAACCGAACTGAAATGACAAACATTAATGAGATGCACCAGACAATGCTGAAAGTTTCATCACTGAAGTTACTGAGAAGACTTTCAAGTACTAGAGGGAAATCTGGTGAAACTTTGCGTCAGAAGATATCTGAACATCCTTTTCTTTTGAGCCATCTTGCAGAGATCTTGGATGACAGTGAGAGCAACCAGGAACTTAGGGAGCTCACAGCGGAACTCCTCAGAAACCTTGCCGTGGAGAGAAATATAAAGGAAGAGATTGTGCACATCTCAGTGATCATTAGCAGGTTGATGCATGCGTTTCTCAGCCAAGGTGCACCCTCAGCTACAGATTCAAATCAATTGCTTCGGCTGATCTCCGGGCAAGCACTTGCAGTATTGGCAACGGGGAGTGCCAATAACTGTTCTGTTATTTTAGCAGAACCAGGGTACAAAATAATCAAGGAACTCACAGTTATGGTCCATGTTGAAAGGTACAGGCACATAGCTTCAAGCCTGTTGGAAAATATGTGTGTGCATGCTCGACCTGAGCTTGGAACCTCGGACCTGAAGGAAATCTCTTACATTTTGAGAGAGGTGAGCCCTGCAAATATAATCTGCAAGTGCCATATTAAAGGCGGGTGATGTAAAATTAATATTTACACATGTTACTGCAACCTTTTCTTTACCATATACATTTAAGCTGCCCCTCGAAAAAATAGATGACAACATCAACTAAGTAAGTCTGCTATACTGATATACATGATAGGACTAAAAAAGGACGGCAGCATCATGGATTGCTACTTGCCAGAACAAGTGCAACCATTACTGAAGTTCAATCATGGCTTACATGCCTTTCTCTATTCCCACTACAGGTGTTGGAAGGAATAATGGATGCAGAAGGGGCAGAACTGAACGTCCTTGTTGGCCTTAGTTCACAAATATGTAAAGTCATTCCTGACGATTTTGTGCGAGAGCTAGAGCATGGTCAGATTCAGGAAAGATTTATAAAGAGGCTCGTCGATGCACTAATCTCAAATATGATACCCACTGCTCACTGTCCCGGAATCAGGAGAGTGATAGTTGAACATGCCATACACATGATGGAGTGTAAAGCTGGCTACGCCAGCTGTTTCAAGAAATATTTGATGATGGAAGCACTGCTAAGGGTAGAGCGTACACCTTCAAGGGCTGAATACTACAGGTTCTTCCTGGGTGATGCAGGACTCATGGAGCACAACATATCTATGCCTGCTCTTGTGTCCAGAGCAAAACAACTGATGAGCTGTGAGTAGCTATAAGGCATATCTGTAATCATAGTGTTACTTATCTATGCTGGGACTTGTAAACACAAAGAAATTACTCACCATAGAATGTAGTGAGTTATGGCATTGCAATTAATGAAGGAGAACACAAACGTTCATGAAGGAAGATTTTATACTGAAAGTGATGTAGTACCATGGATATGAACTTTTAAGGATAAATGATGTTGGTACGGCTGTTATAGGAAGAATATGAATCAGCTCCATGATCCAATATGAAATGTGATTATACTTCAGCATGTTAAGTTTCGAGCCTTATAACACGTGTTTGGCATTAGTAAATAGTAGTATGTCAACTCAGCAATACTTTTTTTTCTTCAGAAAACGCAAAGGACCTTTGCGTTTTATTTCATTGTATAGAAGAAAATTGTTTTACAGGCCTCCTAGGAGGCAAGTTACAAGGTACTGAGAAAAGAAATTAGTGGACATACCAGGTCGGTGGGAGAATTGTCCTAAGGCCTAAGGCGCCGGCTCTAGCCCAGTCCACCGCCTCTGCCTTGATCGAGGCCATGGTGTGGCTGATGGAGGGCCGAGCTCCTTCAAAGACGCAGGAGTTGCGCTGCTTCCACACCATCCAAGGTACCAGCAGGGATGCCGAAGTGAGGCCTTTGAGCATTGCCCTGGGGACGTTCTGCTTGGCCTCCTGCCACCAGTCCAACAAGAAGGTGGTGGTGGTAGTAGGCGCAGACACTAGTGGAAAAAAGGCTATTAGTGGCGCACCAATTTGGACTATGCGCGGCGCATATGGGATGCGCCACCATTGCCACGCCACTAGTAAAAATTTATCAGTGGCGTATCTCAAAATGCGCCACGCATAGGCAAACTATGCGTGGCGCATATTGCTATATGCGCCACTAATGCCAGATGCGCCACTAGCCACAAAAAAATATGCGCCACTAAGATTTAAAAATTCAAAAAATTCAAAAAAAAATTAAAAATCGAAAAAACCAAATTTTTTGTTGAAAATCATAAAAATCGAAATAATGTGAAAAAACTATTGTATTTCAATTTTTTGAGGATTTTATCACAAGAGGAACATTTTCAAATCATACCGAATTTCTTGACTTCCCGCTAGGTCACCCATCCTTAGACTACTCCGGGCTGAGCACACTTAACTTCTCCATTCTATTTGCATGAGCTATCCCTAACCTACCCAAGTTCTTATTGATATTACTATCATATCAATCCTCTTAAGGCCTATGTGTGCTTGTGTGTATATGTGTGTGTATGTGCGTATATCTGTGTATATGTGTGTGTATGTGTGTATATGTGTATATGTATTATGTATATGTGTGTATATGTGTGTATATGTGTATGTATATGTGCATATATGTGTGTGTATGTGTGTGTATGTGTGTATATGTATATGTATGTGTGCGTATATGTATGTGTATGTGTGTGTATATATGTGCATGTGTGCATATATAAGTGTGTATATGTGTGTGTATATATGTGTGTATATATGTGTGCATATATGTGTGGTGTGTATATGTGTGTATGTGTGTGTATATGTGTGTGTATGTGTGCATATATGTGTGTGTATATGTGTGTATATGTGTGCATATATGTGTGTATATGTGTGTGTATATATCTGCATGTGTGCTATATGTGTGTATATAACTAATCCAAAAGTATAATCCAATATAAATTTTGATCTAAAAAAATAAAAATAAAAATTTGAAAATATAAAAGTGCAAAAAAGTCTATTTTCCCTTTGGAATTTTGAGATTCTAAAAATTGTCGAAACGACCATAGGTCGTTGAATTCGGATGTAACTTTTCGTGTAGATACTTTTTCATATAAAAAACTTTTTAATCCGACTTCGTATGCAAAAGTTATGGCCGTTTTAACGAGACATAAAGTTTTTATTGTAAAAAATATCAAAAATCATGTTTATTATTTTTCTTACTTACTAGATCACATAACATAACTAAATCTGATTTTTTGAATTTTTTTCAAACCTTTTATCATTTTCTTTTATTTTTTAGAAGACTAAAAAGGCGACCCACAGGGGGGAGGGGGGTGGGTGGCGGGTGAAAAAAATTCCCGCCAGTTATGCGTGGCGCATATTCGATATGCGCCATTGATATTTGAGTTATCAGTGGCGCATATTGGTATATGCGCCACGCATATACCTGACAGAGGTCAGGCCAGTAGGGCCTAGGTGGGGCCCACATGTTATCAATGGCGCATTTTTTTTAATATGCGCCACTAAAAGGTAGAATATGTGTGGCGCATATAACAAATGCGCCATTGATAAGACAGGATATTTTGTCGACGACCCTTCTGGTGGGTCCCACGTGGATATTAGTGGCGCATTCTGACCAATATGCGCCATTAGTAGAGAAATTATCAGTGGAGCATATTTGCAAATGCGCCACTAGTAAATACTAGTGGAGCATATTGAATAATGTGCTCCACTGATAAAACATCTATCTATAAGCCTTTTCCTACTAGTGAGAGCAGGGGAGACGGAGCCAGGCAATGGTCTCGTGCCAGATTTGCCGAGTGAAAGTGCATTCGACGAGCAGGTGCTGGATGGATTCGGTGGCTTGATCGCATAGGAGGCAGACTACGTGGTGTGGGAGGCCACGGCGAGATAGGCGCTCAGCGGTCCAGCATCGGTTGAGGTCCGCCAGCCAGTGGAAGAGCTTCACGCGCGGCGGCGGCCAACATTTCCATATTAGCTTCCAGGACCGTGAGGTTGTGGAGCCGTGGAAGGTGGCTAGATAGCAGGACTTGGCGGTGTAATTGCCACTCGTGGTCCAGCGCCATTGCAGCTTGTTCGGCTCATCCGAGAGCGTGGTTTGCTCGATAGCTTGCCAGTGATGGATGTATTGCCCGATCTCGTGAATACCAAGCACCCCTTGGATGTCCCTTGCCCATCTGTTTGCGTGCAGACCTTGGGCGACCGTGGTGCGCATCCTTCTGCGCTTGGGGACGCAGCTGTGTAGAAGTGGCGCGATCTCCTTGACCTCAAGCCCTGCAATCCATCGGTCCTCCCAGAAGAGCGCTGACGTGCCATCACCAATGGTCATCGTGGTGGAGGCGAAAAAAAGGCGTCTCTCCTCTTCAGAGAACTGCAGGTTGAGGCCGTGCCACGCTCTGTTGGTGTCCATGCGCGAGAACCAGAGCCACCGGAGGCGCAGGGCAATGCTAGTGCGCTCAAGGTCTAGGACCCCAAGGCCGCCAAGAGAAATGGGGCGACAGACGCGCTGCCAGTTCACGTGGTAGTTGCTGCCATTGGCCTCGGCGTGACCAGCCCAGAATAAGTTGCGCTCGATCTTGGCGAGCTGCTTGAGGGTTTTCTTTGGCGGCGCGTTGACGAGCAGCTGGTGGTGCGGGATGGCACTGAGGACGGCCTTGACAAAAGCGAGGCGGCCTGCCTTGTTCATCAGATGTGATTTCCAGGTGGGCAAGCTTGCAGTGACCCTATCGACCATGGGTTGTAGCTGCACAGCGGTGAGACGGCGAGTGGACAGGGGGATGCCCAGGTAGGTGATAGGCAGCTCAACAATGGGGCAACCGATGTGTTGTGTGATGAGCGCTGTCTCCACAACATAGTAATGCAGGAGCGAGGCAGAGCTCTTGTTGTAGTTCACCTGCAGGTCGGAGGTAGATCCAAAGGGCTGCAGGATCCCCTTTACCACGGCGACGTCTGCATGTGAGGTGTGGCAGAAGAGCACAACATCGTCGTAAAGCAAGATAGCGGGGACAGGTCGTCGAGGATGAAGCGGCTAGAGGAGTCCCGTGCTGGTGGCATGCTTGATTAGTTTGCTAATGATGTCGACTGCGAGCACGAAGAGCTGTGGTGATAGTAGGTCGCCCTGGTGGAGCCCTCTCTTGTCCCAGATGGCCGGCCCCGGCTCGCCGTTCAAGAGCACCTTGGTGTTGGCCGATGAGAGTAGGATTGCTATCCAATTTAGGAATCGAGCACCGAAACAATATGGGCTTAGCACATCAAAGAGGAATGGCCAGGATAGGGTGTCGAAGGCGCGGGCCAGGTCGAGCTTGAGTAGCACTCTAGGCGCGCCAAGCTGATGTAGTAGGCGCGCTGACTGCTTTACCAGGACGAAGTTGTCGTGGAGACTTCTCCCAGCGATGAATGCATTTTGGTTTTGGCTCACCAGCCTATCGAGCTTGGGGGCGAGGCACAGTGAGAGCAATTTTGCAAAGAGCTTGGCAATGAGGTGGATCAGGCTGATGGGCCTATAGTCGCCAAGGGAGCTTGCATCGGCTCGCTTGGGGAGCAGGGTCAACAACGCCTGGTTGAGGCGGTCAAAGCCACGGCCTCGCAAGTCGTAGAGACATTGGAAAACCTCGACAAGGTCCTCCCTGATGGTGTGCCAGCAAGCCCGAAGGAATTCGGCGGTAAAGCCATCAGGCCCCGGCGCCTTGCGTCTTGGCAGCCGTTTGATCGTGCTCCAGATTTCTTCGGCGGTGAATGGGTCATCCAGGTCAGAGAGGGCCGTGTCTGCCTCGAGGAACATCGAGAGGTCTAGAGTCACGTCGCAATCTATGTTAGTGCCTAGCAGAGTATCATAGCATTGGAACGCAGCTGACGCCATGTCGGTGTGGTCGGTGAGCACCCTGCCATTGTCGAGGAGGCTGTAGATCATGTTCTTCTGCTACCGGTAGGTGCACTGGTGGTGGTAGAAGGATGTGTTAGCGTCACCATCCTTGAGGATTGCGATGCGTGCGTGTTGCCAAGCGATCGTGCGGTCCAGCAAGGCGAGGCCGAGGTAGGAGATCTTGAGTTGCTTGCGCAGCCAGTCCTCATGCGGCGTGAGATGCCTGTCCTCTTGGGCTTTATCAAACTGGAGAATGAGCTCACGGGATATCACCATCTTGTCGCGAACGCTACCGATGGAGCGCGCACTCCAACTGGTGAGCCTGCGTGCAGTCGCCTGTAGGCGCAGCACAAAGCGGCGGAATGGATCAGTATCATTGACAGAGTAATCGGTGGCCACCGTCTCATGGAAGCCATCGAGGCGTAGCCTAAATTCCTCGAATTGAAAGCGTGGGTGTGCCGTGGGCAGCGGTGTGCAATCAAGGAGGAGAGGGCAATGGTTTTATACGATAGATGCTGATACGACATATGTCAGGTAGCGGAGATGGCACTCGCCATGCACATCTTCCCAGTCCGATGTGCACATGAACCTATCAAGGTGCACCATCGTGGGGGCGTCTGCTCATTTGACCATGTGAAGCGACGACCGTTAAGGTAGATCTAAGCGCGAGGTTGTTGATCAGCCTTCTAAATCGTGCCATCATGCTTCGATTCAGGTTCGAGTTGTTTTTATCCTCGTCACGGTAGATTAAGTTAAAATCTCCGCATAGCAGCCAAGACCTGGGACACGCGGTGTGCACGTCGCGGAGTTCTTGGAGGAATTTGATCTTGTCGGCGGTGTCTTGGGGACCGTAGACTGATGGTGAGCCACCATGGTTCCCTAGAGCTAGTGGAGACCTTGGCCGAGATGGTGTTGTTGGTGAATTTCGGGTCAGAAATCGTGACGACCCTGCTCTTCCAGGCTAGCAGGATACCTCCACGGGTGCCGCGAGCCAGGAGATAGACGTAGTCATCAAACTCTGAACCTAAAGTCTCAAGCATAGTGGACGAGTAGACTAATTCCAACTTTGTTTCTTGGAGGCAAACAATGGATGCGTCCACGGTGTCAAAATCAGCGATTTTACAGCGGTACGGCGATTTTGCGCGTTGAGGCCACGCACGTTCCAGTCAGCAATACGTAGGCCCTGATCCATGAGGAAACGATTCAACTGTGGCGGCTGCGTGGCAGGCTAGACCGCAGCGGTCCTGCCAGCGGGCGTCTCGATCAGGGGCGTCGCCTCGAGGTCGAGGTTCGGAGGGGGATCCCCTGACGTGCCCAACTCTGACATTGAGTGGCTGACAGGTAGGGCCCGCTAGGTGTGGGGCCCACATGTCAGCGATAGTATGTCAGGGGCATGGCAGGGATAGCACGTCAGAGGATCACTGTCCGAGGGCAGTGCCTTGTCGACGATGGCGGCAATGGCAGCCAGCATAGACATCGGGATCGGAGTGGCGAAGATGCCCTCGTACAGCTTCATGTCACTGGACGAGATTGCCTGGTTGACGCCGATGATCCCCAACATCCGTAGAACTTGCACTTGTGCGCGGCGTTCCGCCGTTGGCGGCATCACATCGCTCATGGTGGCGCGTGCCGAACGTCCGCTGCATGGAGAGAAGTTGAGCGCAACGCGTCGAGGGCGCTTTGCTGGCGTGGGGAGCAAGGTGCTGATCCGCTTGGTCACCGTGGTTAGGAAATCGCTGAGCGTCCATGGAGCTGGCAATTACCACGGCGCATGGTGACAGGCGGCAAAGCGAAGCAGCATGGAGCAGGACGAGCGCAGCTGGAGGCGTTGTGGTCCGGACTAGGGGCCAGAATTGGGCTCCGGGAGGTCGGGCCGCTCCTCATGGGCTGCCAGGACTGACTGTGCCTCGGTGGGGGTGGCGCTGGGCCTTCGCGACGTGGCAGCATCGGGTCCCACCAGGAGGGAGTCAGAGATCTCCTTGACAGAGTAGGCGGCGGCCTCGGATCCCTTGGTGCTGGACTGTTGTGCAGTAGCTTCCAAATGATCTGGATGGTTGGGAGTGGGGGTGAAAACGACAAAACTGATCTGTTGGACAAACTTCAGCACAAAATGAACCTAGTTTTAAACTATTTCACAAAATAACCCTTTTCAGTAGCGCCCACTACACCGGCGCTATGCTCCGTGGCATAACACCCTACACTAGGGCACTATCCTCCTGGCCACGTGGCGCAGCGGGCCCCGCATCTGGCACCATAGCGCCTAAGCCTAGGGCGCTATGCCCTTAATTGGCCGGCCCACGACGGCTGCGGCGGTGCGCTGCTAACCGAGGTGGGAGTTTAGTCCCACCTTGGAAGCTGAGGAAATTTTACACCAGCATATAAGCCGGCATGTGAGAGGGACCCCGAGTTCCTCTCAACACACACATATGCAGGCTGACCCGTGTAGCCTACCTTTCTCTGTCCTGTGGGCCCGCCTGGCTGGACGTGCTGCTCACGAGTAGGGTCCATCCCAAAAACTTGTGGCCCTAGCCAGGCTGGGCGGGCTTTTTTGCTGTTTCTTTTGTGGGACCCATGGTTAAGTAGCGCCCCAGCAGCCGGCGCTATGCTAATGAGGATAGCACCCTGCACGCCGGCGCTATGCCTCCCAGGCTGGGTAAAACCAACTCGTGCCCGTCCCCCACCTACCACCTCCCAGTAGTCCACGAAATCGCCCGAAATTCTGCTCCTCTCTCTCTTATTTCGCCGCCCAGCTAGATCCCCCCATTTTGTGAAGTTTTTGTGGCGGATTAAGGCTTTGGAAAGCGAATCAAGGTACTCTCCCCCATCTCTCATGTATTTGACCAATACGAATCTAGATTTCCATATAGATCTATATGTATAATTGATGGGTAGATCATTTTCATGGCATAGTCATTGAGTATTAATACATAGGATTACATTAGAAAAAATGGATTATGATGTGTAGGTCATTTTCATGGCATAGTCCAATAGCCTATATTAATTCTTAGGATTATTTTAGAAAAAATGGATTATGATGTAGTTTTCCTATTTTCATGTAAATGTAAGTTTGTTGGATAATTTTAGCTAGTACATGTTGTTTGTTATCCTCAGTGTCGAAATCCCGCTCATAATATATGCATAACCATGTAGGCATCACAATGAGTTTGCCTTATTCCAACCAAAGTGAGAGGCCCAAGAGGATGAAGGATGCTAGTTTGCCGACGGGGATGGAGGCTGCACGTTGCTGGTGCGGTGATGTCACCAAAGTGAAGGAGAGTATCGATTTCTCTTATACGATGGGTAGAAAGTTTTTCAGGTGTCCCAATTATGAACATGATCCACCTCCAACAATTAACCCTTACGAGAGAACGGTGGTATGTTTGAGCATTGTTTCAATGTTTCTCAATTATGAACATGATCGTTGTGTTGTTGTGTTTGAAACAATCTTTATTTTATTGTAGTCTCCTCTACCCTTGTGCAAGTGGTATCATTGGATTGACATGGAGCAGCCGGATTGGGCTGTGCGTGAGACAAAGGAAAGGTTACATACAGCTTGAGACAATTTTCACAAGGCCGAGCGTGCAGAAAAGGCTGCGGCACGTGAGAAGGCGGAGGAAGAGAGGTGGTTGAAGAAAAAAAGGGAGGAGGAAAGAGCATACAATAAGGAGCAACTTCTCAACTGCGAGGAAAGGCTTCGTGTAATGAAGGAGGAGGAAGCCCGTAAGAAGCATTTTCGAGAAGCCGAGAGGGAGAGGAAAAGAGAAAGAGCTGCCGAGACGGAGGCTGCAGAAAAGCGTGGTGATAAAAAGGGGAAGTTTCCACGCTGGACCCAAAGCTAGTAGGACCTATCATATGTGGTTGAGGTCATATGTGGTTGTACCCAAAACAATATGTATCCCTATCTATCTTTAGTAGGACCTTATTGTACTCAGTTGAACCTTATTGTACTCAGTTGAACCTTATTGTACTAATGCTCGTTGTTGTTTAGTTGTGGCGAACTCTTTGTTTACATGTAACTGAACCGGATCATGTGCAGTACCATATCATATTTTCTGATCATAGCTCGTGTCCATAGCGCCGCCAACTGGCGTGCTACCTTAAATATCATAGCGCCTCTGAGAGGGGTGCTGCCCTCATGCCCATAGCGCCGGCGTCTGGGGTGCTACCCTCTGGCCACGTATCTCTTAGTATATACCATATCTCAATGGATACGGTATCTCCATACATTTGGGAAAAGGGCCCACAACTCGTTTAAGTAGCGGCGAGGCCGGGGGCGGTATCCTCTTGAGTGTAGCGCCGACGGCTGGGGTGCTATCGTCTGGTTATGTAAACTGAGCCCGTGGCCGCTAGGTCGGCTGGAACCATTCATTTTCTTCCTCCTACAATCCGAAACTCTTTCTCTCTCCCCCTCTTCGCCCCCACCCAAATCCCCACCATTTCCTAGCCTATTTTCCACGGATTAGGACTGCTCCAAGTGCCTCAAGGTAATCTCCATGACCTACATAGGATTTGTCCAATTAGAATCTTGTGAACTTGTTGTTTTTGTTGTACATTGGATCTAGATCTTGGTAACCCTAGATTTTGTTTTATATAGGATTTTTCGAATTGTTTGTAGGGTTTGGTATTCCCCATAGGTGGTATGAAGTGTGAGATGTAGTTGTGATGGCTAGGGTTTGATTTTTTTTAGGATTAGGCTATTTGTTAAGTACACCTAATGTTTGTTAGGGTTATGATATGTGCATATAGTTCACACCATTTTTTATGGATTTGGTTGTTTGAACTCCATTTTTAGATGGCAAGAATTGTAAGTGTCCACTTTGTCGGCAAGGAGGCTTTTCTAAAAGGCAATTTGGATGGTGACCCAGATGAAGTGGTGATGGTATTCGATCATAGTCCTACGTATGCGGAGGTTGTGGACAAAGTTCGGGAGCAATTGAAATGGAATGACCCAACTTACTTGGTTGAATTGGAAGGATGACATAATGTAGGGTTTGGAATGCACCTTCGTTGGAAGACAATGCCCCTCAACTCGGAGCAACATTGGGTTGCATACAAGGAGGTTGTGGCCGAGTCGCAAGACAAGGCTCTCGAGTTGTTGGCCACCAAGAACATTGATTGTAAGTATGAGCTTGACTTGAACCGTCGTGCATCCCCTTTGCATGGTGGGAGTCCGGAACCAAATGCTCCTCTAGTTGACCCCGATGGGAGCCCACCTCCGGTAACCCAAGATGAATTAACTCAACCAATGAAGATGCTAGCATTGAGCCCAAATAGAACTCACCAACGTGAACCACCGGAAGAGGAGGATGATGAGCATGGGGGAGATGACCCTGAGGGTTACATGTACAACAATGGAATCGGTGATTTAGATGGATATTGTATGCAAGAGGATATGGAAAATGATATCATGAACCGTGACATGTTTTATAACCGATGCTATGCATCGGAATCCGACGAAGAAGGTCCAGAGGAAGACGTCGATGATGAAGGGTTCACCGCTAAAGAAGCCAAAGCTTTCAATAAGGTAGTGGGTAGGGATCATGGGACACCATTGTTCCGTGATCTTACTCATGCGGACAATGCCGTGGTTAATGGTGGCACTAGTATATATCTAGGACCAAGACCATCTTCTAAGCGGGATATGGACCATACAAAGTATGGGATTATGAAGGGACTCAAGTTTGGAACCTTGTTGGAATATAAGACATGGATCAAGGAGTTCTCAGTTAAGTATTTCCGTCCTTACATGGTTGTCCACTCCGATGCAAAGAAGCGATACACGGTTAAGTGAGAAGAGGATGGCTGTCCATGGATAGTGCGAGCAAGACCATTGAAAGGAGGACCCCAATGGCACATAGTTAGTTGTGTGGCAACTCACATGTGCGAAGGAAAGAACATTGACGAACTCAATGTGAAGGATGATCACTGGCAATTGACATCCGAATTCATCGCCTACCGACTTTCCAATACCATTAAAACACTCCCAATCTTCACCATTAAGGGTGTCATTGATATGGTGAAAGCACTCTTTGGTTACACCGTCAAGTATGGAAAGGCATGGAAGGCGAAGCAAGCCGCATTCAAGATGTTATATGGTGATTGGGAAGAAGCATACAACCGTCTACCAAGGCTATTGGGAGCGATGACATCTACTAACCCGGGCATGTATACGGTGGTTGAACCTTTCGGGCAGAAAACAAGGGTTTACAACGGTGCAACTGTACGAGTATTTGGCCGTGCATTCTGGGCATTTGAGAAGTGCGTAAGGGCATTCCAACATTGCCGGCCGGTTATCTCCATAGACGGCACATTCTTGACAGGCCAATTCAAGGGCACTTTGTTGGTTGCAATTGCTAATGATGCCAACAATCGTTTGTTGCCTTTGGCATTTGCTTTGGTCACGGTTTAGAACAACGATAACTGGGAATGGTTCCTACATCTTGTGAGAACCAAGGTTATTCTGCCGAAAAGAGAAGTTTGTGTCATCTTAGACCGGCATCAAGGCATCCTCAACGCCGTGGAGCTTGACATTCCAGGGCATGCTCCTTTGCACCATCGATGGTGCATGAGGCACTTCGTGTCCAACTTCTATAGGGCATGTGCAAACAAGGAATTTTCGGACGATCTAAAGGATTGTTGTCTTGCTTTCAGCGACTGGCGTTTTGCCACACTCTACAACAGATTGTTTACTATGAAGAATCTTAAAGCTGGTGGTCATGAGTTCCTAAATAGGCACTTACCCCACATAAAGAAGTGGGCTCGAGCTTATGACGAAGGGGGCCAAAGATATGGTCACATGACAAGCAACATGGCTGAATGCTTCAACAGTGTGCTAAGGGGAGTACGGGCATTACCGGTGACAGCGATAGTGCAATACACATTCGACAAGATGAATGAGTATTTTCTGCACTATAGTGAGGAAACGGATATGCAAATTGCTGGAAAGTCCACTCCTTTAGGAAAGAAATACAAGTATCCTCCAAAAGTAGATGAATTCCTTGTATTCCAAAGAAGGAAGGCCGACTCCCAAAAAGCGACATGCTTTGATAACGAAGAATGGATATATCAAGTAAACGAGCCTAGAGGTACAACACGTGATGGTGTCCAACATGGAGGACAGGCTTTTAAAGTGTCTCTAAGGACTCGTGAGTGCTCATGTGAAAGGCCGAGGTTGCTTCATTTGCCATGCTCCCACTTGTACACGGCGGCACGGCTACGCAATGTGGATGTCAACCATCCCCTAACCGTTAGGTTATCCGAGTTCTCAATAGATACCACAAAGTTAACTTGGGTAGGCAGATTTCACCCATACTACGACCAATCACAGTGGCCGGAGTACCATGGAATACAACTATGGCCTAATCCAGAATTGAGGGTCAAGAAATGTGGAAGACGACAAACAAAACGGTTCAGGGGTGACATGGATGGGTGGGGTGGAGGAGGCATGAGAGACTACGGTAACAGCCAATTTGAAGAGCCCCGTGTGAAATCCCGTTGTGGTGCTTGCAATGGTCATGGGCACAACACTCGCGGATGTAGTCAAAGGAAGAGAGCAAAGGGAGATGGTGGAGGAGATGGTGCGGGTAGTGGTGGTGGAGAAGAGGGTGTTGGCCGTGGTAGAGGAGCGGGACTTGGCCATGGTGGAGGAGAGGGTGTTGGCCGTGGTAGAGGAGCGGGACTTGGCCATGGTGGAGGAGAGGGTGTTGGCCGTGGTAGAGGAGAGGGTGTTGGTCGTGGTAGAGGAGAGGGACTTGGCCGTGGTAGAGGAGAGGGACTTGGCCGTGGTGGAGGAGAGGGTGTTAGCCGTGGTGGAGGAGAGGGAGTTGGCCGTGGTAGGGGAGAGGGACTTGGCCGTGGTGGAGGATAGTGTGTTGGCCGTGGTAGAGGAGAGGGAGTTGGCCGTGGTGGAGGAGAGGGAGCTGGCCGTGGTGGAGGTGAGGGTGTTGGCCGTGCTCCCGGTCATGGTTTTGGTTATTGGTTAGGTTGCGAGCAGCCTAGGAGGCGTAGATATTAGGTAAATTGTTTGGTTAATTTATTTGTCAAATAATACCATATATATTATTTTCCATACTATATGTAATAAGTCTATCTTTTTGTAGGTATGGCGAACAACGATGAAGCCAGAGGTAGTAATTGGACTAAACATTTTGTGGACATGGCACCTTTTGATCCCAAGAAGATGTGGGTGGAGATCCAAAGGAAGAAGAAAAAGGAGGAAGAAGCAAGGATAGAGAAGAAGAAGCGAGAAGCGAGAAGAAAAAAGGAAGCATGAAGAGGAAATGAGAAACGCATACCACATGAGGATGATGAGGCAAAGGAGAGAATACGAGCGTTTGAATCGAGAAAGCCGCAAGGTCACAATGGTAGGTTGCATGCCCGAGGAATCAAAGCCGCAAGATGAAGAGGAGAAGGAGAGGCCTTGCAAGTTTCCACGATGGACTCAAACTACGAATGAAGACAAGCCGGATGAAGATGAGAGCAAGAAGACTTCCAGGGCTCCTCGTTCGACTCAATAGAATATCCGCTATGTTGGTTCTCATATGGACTTTAAATTTGTAATGACTTGAAGTATGTATTCACTATGTCTTAGTGGACATTAATTTGTAATGACTTGAAGTATGCATTCGCTATGTCTTAGTGGACCATAATTTGTAATGACTTGAAGTATGCATTTCTCATGTCCAGCATATTGTTATTGAAATGTTGAATGCTGCAAACTATGGACATCGGTCCTGGAATAAATATAACTTCATCCGCGTTACAGACTATAGCACCCCACAGAAGGGAGCTACCCTAGAAAGCATAGCGCCAACTAGTGCGGAGTTAAGATATGTAGCGCCGGCTAGCAGGGTGCTATGCTCTGATGCATAGCGCCGGTGGCCGGGGTGCAACCCTTCTACGTTTTTCTCGTCGCCAATAACAGTACCAAAAAGCTCTGGGACTTAGAATTTTTCGAGCTCGACCATCCGTGTTACAGACTATAGCACCCCACACAAGGGAGCTACTCATCAAAGCATAGCACCCACAGCGCCGGAGTTAAGATATGTAGCGCCGGCTAATAGCATGCTACGCTCGGATGCATAGCGCCGGTGGCCAGGGTGCTACCCTTCTACGTTTTTCTCGTCGCCAATAACAGTACCGAAAAGCTCTGGGACTTAGAATTTTTAGAGCTTGACCATCCGCGTTACAGACTATAGCACCCCACACAAGGGAGCTACTCTACAAAGCATAGCGCCGAGACTGCCGGTGTTAAGACCTGTAGCGCCGGCTAGTAGTGTGCTATGCTCTGATGCATAGCGCCGGTGGCCGGGGTGCTACCCTTCTACGTTTGTCTCGTCGCCAATCACAGTACCGAAAGCCTCTAGGACTTAGAATTTTTAGAGCTCGACCATCAGCGTTACAGACTATAGCACCCCACACAGGGGTGCTACACTACACACCATAGCGCCGAGCTGCATGGAGTTACAGTGCATAGCGCCTCCTACAGCGGTGCTGAACTGTGAAGCATAGCGCCGGCACCTAGGGTGCTACCCACCTTACCAAGGTCGAATTGCAAAGAAATAGTCTATCTTTTGCACACAGTTTTGACAAACATAATTTAGCAACTATAGTCCAAACCATTCCAGCAAACATAGTTTCACATAATGTTAGCATCACATATCTTGTTACATGCAACGATAGAAGTTCAGCATCACATACGACGTGAGAATAGTTTTGCAACGCGGGATACAAGTTCACCATCACATGTCGTCGTAAGGCAACTATTTGCTTTTACGAACCCGTGTAGACCTCCTGAGACGCACTGGCTCCTCTTCTTCCTCTTCTTCCTCTTGTTCTTCTTGCTCTTCTTCTTCCTCTCGCTCCTCTTCTTCTTGTACCTCCTCTTCATCCTCATATCTCTCCATGGTCCTCGTGCCAGAGCTTCCAGCATCACTGTCGGTCAGCTCCAGAGCCATCACTTTCTGGTTGTAAGCGTCGGGCGTGAAACGGTTGATGGCCCTCCGTTCACATTGACGTGGGAGACTACGTTGCCATTGAGACAAGGTCATATCGTCGGGAATTTCCACCTCAACTTCCTGCACAATTCATGAATGTTAGCTCAATATGCATGCAATCACCATGAATAGAACCAACCAAAAATTTGCATACCTCGCTAGATTGGTTGAACCAGAATGGGAATGCGAGGGCACATGTAGCTCAGTGGTACGACATCCCAACAAGTTTCCCAAGCGCCGTAGTCGTGCTTGGCTTTTCTGTTCAATTTAGTATAGCATCACCATAGTGTACCAAATTTTCCAAATTTGATGTACTAGTAGATGTAGTACCTACAGAAACTCCCGAAGGGCTCAAACACCTTCGTTGCCCGGTGGCAAGGCGAGTACATCGTCGGCTTCATCAACAAACCGGCCAATGGACATACACTACGGGACAGATAGTATATAAGTTTCAATGCCTAACAAAAGCATGTAAGCAAGCAAACGGAAAAAACAAAGATAACAGTCGACATGAATACCACAAAGTTGAGTGTAGGAGCAAACTGAGTAGCGCCTCCTTTCCGCATAGCTCTGTTGAACGGGATATCCAAGATGTCGTCAAAATCTATGGGCTTCTCCAATATGTTCTCCTCATATGCCGGTGGGCACAAAGAAACTCGACTGTTCATAAGAAACCATTCAAGGTACTCGTTAAAAGCTTCAGCATCATAGCGCGGAGGTCCCGGTCTCCATTTTTTCTTATCATTCTTAGCTGTTGTCAAAGCATTCAACCACTAATTGCAGTAACTATGGTGGTAATCAGCCCAATCGGTCACCTTCTTCTGTCTTTTCCTATCTAACCTGTAAAACAAAGGCAGCCCAAGTTTAGAAGGGAGAAGAGGAGAACTTGTATGCAATATTTTGTTTACTCTCACCCGTGGAGATGTATGCCCGTGTCGACCCACTCTGGTGGACAAGTCTGATATAAGTTGAACTGGGATATCACCCGGTGTGGCAAATGCCACTCGACAGCAAAAAGGCAAATCATTGGACAACGCATTAGCCAAAGATGTGATTCGTCCAAGCACTTCGGGTTCAACGCGAACTCGTGAGTATTAGCGAAGTCATCATCGAAGCCATAAGGCATAAATGAGACCTACAAAGTCAAAATCGATGCCACAGGTATATAGTTGAAATGGCAAAAATACAAATTCAAAAACATGAATAAACTAAAGATCATACATGTTTTTACCTGCTCACATGTTAGCGCATCAAACTCGTTGGTGTAGCGGATGTACTCGCGTTCCGGGTCTCCTTGGAACTCCCCAACGACATCCCACTTGTAAGCCCATGTAGGGAACCGCAAAGGGTTGCCATGATCTTCCCATCTTAACCATTGACGGAGCGGCGGCCTGCCAACAGAGAAATTCTCCCACATCCAAACCGATAGAAGTAGCATACAACCACCTATCCCGGCTTGAGGACGGCATCTACGGCAAGCATCGTCCAACTGAAAGAAAAATGCACAGATTAAAATATAGATATTTTCTCATAAGACGATAGACCGAAATATGTAAAAATTACCCTCACCTGATGGTACAAGTAGGCGAGTGCCGCTGAGCCCCAGCTACATTTAATGTCCCAACCCGACAATGCCTTCAGCCACATCCATGGAGCAGCCCTACCTCCGGAGTCAGCAAACAAAGTCCTCGATATCACATACCAAAGGTATGCACGTGCATACTGCTCGATCACCTCATCGCTAGCATCAGCGGGACAGTGAGCAAAGTTTTCTCTGATCCACTTGTAAGTCGCTCCCGCGGGGACCCTATCTTTGGTTGGGTCTTCCTTTTCAGGAGGAGCATTACCAATAAGAGCAAACATTAGCTCGCGCCAATTTGTAGAGTTCGTGTTGAAGCACACAGGTGCTCCATCAATGGGCAGCGCCAGGATCATCGAGACATCCTGTAGAGTGACCGTCAACTCTCCCGCACGTAGGTGAAAGGTGTGCGTCTCCGGCCTCCAACGATCCACAAGAGAGGTAATCGCCGAAGGGTTGAAGTTCAGAGTAGACCGGGAGACAAGCGACATGAAAGGAAGGAGCCCTATCCTTGTAATGTACGGCGTGTACCGCTCGTTATACGGCATCTCCGAGGAGGAGGCCTCGTGTGACCTAAGGCGCAAAGGACCAAAAACCTGAAATATACAAGTACGACATTAGAACTAACATGGTGTTTGTTATACAACAAAAATAACAAGGATAATTACCCGCTTATCCTCCGCCATAAGCTTCCCACGATGTTCAACGTCATAGTGTTGGTGGAGCATTGGATATGCCATCCTACATATTTCAATAAATAATAATTATACTATATTTATAGAGCATTGCATCTCAACTACAAACATCAACATATTTCTTACAACCTATCCAACTAATTTCTTACCACCTATCCCAACCATCAAATAATTTCTTACCACCTAGCGCATACAAAAAAATTATACTACATACGGTAGGATACAACAAAAATTTATTAGGGATTCACATATTCACATGACTAAACAAAATACAAAATCAGAAAATACACAATCCATACAATATCCAAAATACAAATTTCGAATTAATCCCTTCTAATTTCTACAACTATGAGGGCTATAGATACAAGAATCGGGACTTTTCATTCACAAATTGGAACTCAAATTTCGTAAATAGGGTATGAACTAGGGTTTCAAATAGAGGGCAAATGTGAGAAATTTTGTGGATGAAATTAGGGGGATCTTAGGGGAATACCTTTAGGGAGGGGTGGAGGATGAAATCCCGGCCGGAATCCTCCAGATCTGACGAAGATTAGCTAGGGATTAGAGAGGGGAAGAGAGAGGAACAGCCGCCGCCATGGTCCGCTCCTCTCCTCTGCTCGGTCTGGGTGCGGCATGTGTGGAGTTGGGTGGGCGCGGGCCAGGTTATACACAGCTCTGTTAGGTAGCGCCGGCTGTTAGGGTGCTACCCTCAGTAGTATAGCGCCGGCGTGCAGGGTGCTATCCTCATTAGCATAGCGCCGGCGGCTGGGGCGCTACTTAATCGTGGGTCCCACAAAAGAAATAGCAAAAAAGCCCGCCTAGCCTGGCTAGGGCCACAAGTTTTTGGGGTGGACCCTACTCACGAGCAGCACGCCCAGCCAGGCGGGCCCACAGGGCAGAGAAAGGTAGGTTGCATGGGTCAGCCTGCATATGTGTGTGTTGAGAGGAGCTCGAGGTCCCTCTCACACACCGTCTTATATGCTGGTGTAAAATTTCCTCAGCTTCCGAGGTGGGACTAAACTCCCACCTCGGTTAGCAGCGCACCGCCACAGCCGCCATGGGCCAGCCCATTAAGGGCATAGCGCCCCAGGCTCAGGCGCTATGGTGCCAGATGCGGGGCCCGCTGCACCACGTGGCCAGGAGGATAGTGCCCTAGCGTAGGGTGTTACGCCACGGAGCATAGCGCCGGTGTTGTGGGCGCTACTGAAAAGGGTTATTTTGTGAAATAGTTTGAAACTAGGTTCATTTTGTGTTGAAGTTTGTCCGATGGGTCAGTTTTGTCTCTTTCGACGGGAGTGGGTTGGCCACTTTGTCCCCACAGTGGATCAGCATCGGGCTGGGGGAATGGTACCACTGGCTGGGAGTCTGGAACCTCGCTGACCAAAGACTCGGGATCAGCACGCGCACAAGGCGATGAGTAGTTTTAACAAGCAGTGGGGTCGGGAGCTGGGGAAGAGGGGAGCTCAACCAGTGAGCGCGCACTAGCTGTTGCTTGGACTTGGTCAGTGCTTGTTGCACGTAGGATAACCACCCAGTTGGGAACCCCAGGAGGAAGGTATGATGAGTACAGCAGCAAATTTTCCCTCAGTAAGAAACCAAGGTTTAATCGTATCCAGGAAAAAGCCAAACTCCAGAAGGTGATGCTGACTAGCCTAGTGACACTCCAACAAGGGTGCCGTTTACGATCAAACGAGTTAGCGCGTCTTCAACTAGTAGCAACGTGGAACCTGCACACAACACAACCAAATACTTTGCTCCCAACTTACGATGAGGTTGTCAATCTCACCGATTTGCTTGAAACAAAGGAATGAGCATATCGAGTGGAAAATAGTAATAGTATGCAAGTAAAGTAAACAATGCGAGTAAAGTAAACAGGTGATAACAATATAAAGGAAATAGGACCGGGGTCCACAGTTCACTAGTGGTGTCTCTCCATAAGATAAAATAATACATGCTGGGTAAACAAATTACAGTTGGGCAATTGATAGAATAAAGACAACGTGATATGTTGAGAGCATCACTATGAGATTTACTCTGGGCATTACAACAAGATACATAGACCGCCATCCAACTGCATCTATGACTAATAATCCACTTATGGCGAATCAATTCAAGAACTCCACAAGTATTAAGTTGCGAACAAGAGATAATTGCATTAAGCAAAGTGTGTAATGTAAACAAAGCATATGCCCTCGAGCATATGAATATTGTTTTCCCCCTAGTAGCAACAACACATCTACAACCTTAGAAGTTTTTGTCACTCCCCCAGATTAAATAGAGGCATGAACCCACTATCGAGCATAAATACCCCCTCTTGGAGTCACTAGCAACTACTTGGCCAAGATAGCTACTAACAACGGAGAGCATGCAAGATCATAAACAACATAGAGATAACATAAGATAAAATTCAGTACTTCAACTCAATCATAACACCAATATTCATCGGATCCCAACAAACACAACATGTAGAATTACATAACGGTGATCTCGATCATATAAGGCAGCTCACGCGATCTAAACATGAAGCACATGGTGGAGAAGACAACCATCTAGCTACTGCTATGGACCCATAGTCCAAGGTAGACTACTCACTCATCGCGCCGGAGGCAAGCATGGCGATGAAGAAGACCTCCGGTGGTGATTCCCCTCTCCGGCAGGGTGCTGGGAAGAGCTTCTGGACCCTCCTGATGTTCGGGTCGACGGCGGCGGCGGATCGCGATGTGTTCTGGAAAAGTGATCGGGTATTTAGGTTTTTCCCGTCGGGGGGTCTTTATAGGCGAAGGGGCAGCGTCAGAGGTGGACCAGGGGGCCCACACTACCAGGGGGCGCGGGCCAGCCCTAGGCCACGCCGCCCTATGGTATGGCCGCCCTCTGGCTCGGCTCCATCTCCCCTTTGGTGTTCTGGAAGCTCCTTGAAATATCTGGACGACTGGCTTTTGTTTCGTCCAATTCCGAGAATATTTCCTGTGTAATATTTCTGAAACACAAAAATAGCAGAAAATAGGGAACTGGCACTGTGGCATCTCGTTAATAGGTTAGTTCCAGAAAATGCATAAAAATGCCACGAAGTGTAACGAAACACTAGACAAATGGTGTAAAAACAAGCATGGAGCATCAACAATTATGGATACGTTGGAGACGTATCAGCATCCCCAAGCTTAACTCCTGCTCGTCCTCGAGTAGGTAAGTGATAGCAAAAGAAATAATTTTTGAGGTGACATGCACCTACACAATCTTGACCATATATATAAGCGTTGTGCGCTGGGATCAAAGAACTTAAAACATGGGCATGAAAGATATAATCTTGATAGAAGAAACTTAGCAACCATGTTATAACATGAAAATGAACACAAACAAAAGATCATGAAAATGAAACAATGACAGTCAAACATGTGTTCAAATCATAAGGAAAAAAATACAAATGGTTTTCAGCTTGTCCTTCATGGAGAGCAAAACATAAATGCATAGGACACCTTCAAGTTTAAAAGGGCGACTAGATACAAGTAATTTAAGAACAAGTAAAACTAACAATATGAATCAATCAATAAAAACTTTGGGACAATGCACATTATACTCAGAATGACAACTATGCTCTCTTAATGGTGCATAAAGATAGAAGGTGGAGACTCAACATAAAAGTAAAAGAAAGGCCCTTCGCGGAGGGAAGCAGTGATTGCAAGTTTTATAAACCTTCAAAAATTATGGTACTTACCGGCTTTGAGCTCTCATTGCCCCCATCATAAGCATCTTGAATGATTAAAGTTAATGCGAGAACACTTATGCTGCATATGCTTGACAAATCATAAGTTGAAAATCTCGTGTCCCGTGAAATACGAATATCCAAACCTCATGCTACTCGACTTAGAGTCCCAAGCAAGCTCTTGTCATTGTAAATATATGTGTATCATCAAGAACTGCCAACGGGGTACCTCCGTGCTCGATGATATGGAACAAGCCCACATCAAAATAATAGGACAAACAGACAATGAACACCTCGGCATCTCTTTTATTTACCATTGGTATAGCTTTTTATTGCGAGATGCGTCGTCAAATGTTCACTATGGGCATGCTGTAAATGTCCACCATGAATTATGCATGGCTTAGATTAGCGGCCCAGGCGTTTCTCTAACACGTATACAAACTCCATGATCCTGCAAGATTCCCAATTAATTTCACACCACGAGTATCCATAAACAAAAGATCACGATATCAACTCAAATGAAAGATAGTGCAATGTTGAAAGCTTGCCCCATTACGGCATGGCTGGGCTAATTCCCAACTTACAAATTGCAAGCATAACAACTCAACATAAGAGACCACAATATCAAAATTTTAAAACGAGAAAAGTAAAGTGTGCCATCCGGTTCGTGAGAGATTTACTGACCAATTTTCACATAACACCAAAAAGAGTTTAATTTGAAGGATAGATAAAAGCAAGTCATATATACTTTGGAATAGCAAATTGCTAATAGGTATGTATGGTGGACACTTTGAGACAACTTGGTTTTTAGGAGTTGGATGAATGAGTAGAGCTCATACTCAGTACAAATTGAGGGCTAGCAAAAGACTGGGAGCGACCAACTAAGAGAGCAATAACGGCCATAATCATGCAGAGTGACAAAGCGACATTAAAAGAAGCATAAGATGGCATCAAAAGTCAAAAACTAAATGATCATAGAGGCAATGGCGACTTTGTATGAGTCTAACATGTGTGAGCATGCGCCAAGTCAACCCAAATAAAGCATCAAGGAGAAAACCAAAATAATGCTTCCAAATAATTAAAACAATGCATGATTTTTTCAAAGGCTCATTAAGCAATCTCAGTTATTTGAGACAAGTCATGTTATAGCAAAAACACTAAGCATACTATCAAAAAGACATCAAGCACGACATGCAAAAGCCTAGACCGCAGTCTACACAACCTCCTTCTTGTACCACTTCTTTGCATAAAGCTTTTTCTCTTTTCCAACACCATTCAAACTTTTTATAACCAACTCTTTTGATGAAAACCAATAAAGACCAGAGGAAAAAATATACCTTGATGAAAAGATATAACAAGATCTAAACACATATCAAGGCAAAAATCAAAAGCTAAACGCAGTTCTAGAAAAAGAGAACACTCGTTGAAATTATAAGAATAAAAAACGGAGTGTTCTTGGCAAATGAAAAGCAAGGCAACTTCTCCAAAAGAAATTTGTTGGGGTCCAACCATTTATTGCAGCAAACAAAACTAAAGAAAACTGAAAACTAAAAACAACTGACGCTCCAAGAAAAATGCATAATGCATAAAGCAATAAAAATATAGTGTCTTGAAAGGTGACCTGATTTTTGCCGATGAAGATGGGGTGTCTCGGGGGCATCCCCAAGCTTTGACGCTTGTACTTCTTGGATATTTCTTGGGGTGACATGGGCATCCCCAAGCTTGAGCTTTTGTCCATTCTTCAACTCATCTCATCATTCTCCGATCCCTACACTTGAAAACTTCCTTCATACAAAACTAAACACAAATCTATTAGCAACATTAGTGTAAGCATAACATTGAATCAACCCTTTTTTTGCTTCAGGTTTCAACTCAAAATCACCACATATAAAGTATATACTACTGTAGCAACTTCGCCAAAAGTTCCGTGATCAAAAGAACTAAAAAAGAAAGCGATAAAGCGGCAAACACAAATATTGGCAGAAATCTGTCAAAACAGAACAGCTGACAAAGGTCGAATTTTTAGAGGGTTTTCTGTTGCTCAAATCAAAAAGTGTTCAACTAATGAAAGTTTGGATATAACCTGGGGCATATGCACAAGAAATCGCAGGTCCAAAAGATATACAGATAATTTTCACGAATTTTTACAGTGCAGCACCAAAAACTGTTTCAGGACAGCAACATCCCTAAATCTTACCTCACTCAAATTAGAGGCTTCTCTTGGCACAAAAACAAAATAAAAAAGGATAAGGAGTGGTTATTACAGTAGTAACAACTTCCAAGAATAAAATAAAAGAAAAAGAACTGAATGTAAAAACATTGGGGTATCTCCCAAGAGTGCTTTTCTTTAACGCCTTTGAGCTAGGCGCAGAAAGTGTGAATCAAGTAATATCAAGTGATGAAGTGCTAGGGTCAGCGGGTGCATAACGTCTTCCTTTCTTACCTTTGCTCTTGACTCTAGGAAAGACGTGACTATTGCAAGGCAGAGAGATAAATCTTATATTGCCTTTTCCCACATCTATAACGGCGCCCAGGAGCTTCAGTAGGGATCTTCCAAGTGTGATTTGTCCTTTTCCTACACATTCAATAACAAGATAATCAGTAGATATCATTCTTCCTAGGATTTTTGTAAAAACTCCTTCAGCTATTCCAACGGGAAATATAGTGGCATTATTAGTAAGGGAAATTTCTTCTCCCCCCTCAGAAAGCTTCCAAAGACTCAAAGATTCATAAACATCCTTTGGCATGAGACAAAATTCAGACATAATATCACAACGAGCATGAAAAGTTTCACCACCAATGGTGATTTTTACCGTAGGGTACCAACTCAAAGGTTCAGAATTTGTTGGCACATAATCAAAATGCTGGCGCAAAGTATTGTAACAAGTATTCAAACTAGCAGTGCGAGTCTCAAGAGTATTAAGTCTATTAAAAATGCACACAAGAGAGGAATCAAAATAGGTTGGCATGCTATAAATTGTAATCAACTTTTTTATAATATTGAAGGCTTGATCTCCATCACAATGAAGGAAATCTCCTTCTGCAGTAGCATCCAAAGCATATCTATAACGAAGAGCAAGTCTAAAGCAAAAGCAACTAAGAAGCAAACTCAATGTCATTTTTGATTCAGTTTTTCCATGCCAATCATAAATTCTAGACCAAGCTTCTTTAAAACTTTCCTCATCCTTTTGTTTGAAAGTGAAAATCATATCCTCGGGCGACATAGTAGTAGCAACTGAACTAGACATAATAAATAACTACAAAGGATTCTAATTTTTTTTGGGTTTTTGATAAAACGATGCAAGTAAAAAAATAAAGTAAAGCAAAACTAAAAATAAAGTAAAGGATGTGTGTGCGAAACTCCCCTTGCAGAAGTCTTATTTTTCCCCGGCAACGGCGCCAGAAAATTGTTGCTTGTTGCGGGTAGGATAACCACCCAGTTGGGAACCCCAAGAGGAAGGTATGATGAGTACAGCAGCAAATTTTCCCTCAGTAATAAACCAAGGTTTAATCGTATCCAGGAAAAAGCCAAACTCCAGAAGGTGATGCTGACTAGCCTAGTGACACTCCAACAAGGGCGCCATTTATGATCAAACGAGTTAGCGCGTCTTCAACTAGTAGCAATATGGAACCTGCACACAACACAACCAAATACTTTGCTCCCAACTTACGATGAGGTTGTCAATCTCACCGGTTTGCTTGAAACAAAAGAATGAGCGTATCGAGTGGAAAATAGTAATAGTATGCGAGTAAAGTAAACAATGCGAGTAACGTAAACAGGTGATAACAATATAAAGGAAATAGGACCAGGGTCCATAGTTCACTAGTGGTGTCTCTCCATAAGATAAAATAATACATGCTGGGTAAACAAATTACAGTTGGGCAATTGATAGAATAAAGACAACATGATATATCGAGAGGATTACTATGAGATTTACTCTGGGCATTACAAAAAGATACATAGACCGCCATCCAACTCAATCTATGACTAATAATCCACTTGTGGTGAATCAATCCGAGAACTCCACAAGTATTAAGTTGCGAACAACAGATAATTGCATTAAGCAAAGTGTGTAATGTAAACAAAGCATATGCCCTCGAGCATATGAATGTTGTTTTCCCCCTAGTAGCAACAACACATCTACAACCTTAGAGGTTTCTGTCACTCCCCCAGATTAAATAGAGGCATGAACCCACTATCGAGCATAAATACCCCCTCTTGGAGTCACTAGCAACTACTTGGCCAAGATAGCTACTAACAATGGAGAGCATGCAAGATCATAAACAACATAGAGATAACATAAGATATAATTCAGTACTTCAACTCAATCATAACACCAATATTCATCGGATCCCAACAAACACAACATGTAGAATTACATAACGGTGATCTCGATCATGTAAGGCAGCTCACGAGATCTAAACATGAAGCACATGGTGGAGAAGACAACCATCTAGCTACTGCTATGGACCCATAGTCCAAGGTACACTACTCACTCATCGCGCTAGAGGCAAGCATGGCGATGAAGAAGACCTCTGGTGGTGATTCCCCTCTCTGGCAGGGTGCCGGGAAGAGCTTCTGGACCCTCCCGATCTTTGGGTCTACGGCGGCGGCGGATCGCGATGTGTTCTGGAAAAGTGATCGGGTATTTAGGTTTTTCCTATCGGGGGGTCTTTATAGGCGAAGGGGCAGCGTCAGAGGTGGACCAAGGGGCGCACACCACCAGGGGGCGCGGGCCAGCCCTAGGCCGCGCCACCCTATGGTGTGGCCGCCCTCTGGCTCGGCTCTGTCTCCTCTTTGGTGTTCTGGAAGCTCCGTGAAATATCTGGACGACCGGCTTTTGTTTCGTCCAATTCCGAGAATATTTCATGTGTAACATTTCTGAAACACAAAAATAGCAGAAAACAGGGAACTGGCACTGTGGCATCTCGTTAATAGGTTAGTTCCGGAAAATGCATAAAAATGCCACGAAGTGTAACGAAACACTAGACAAATGGTGTAAAAACAAGCATGGAGCATCAAAAATTATGGATACGTTGGAGACGTATCAGTCAGCCACGCTGGGCTCGGGGAAGTTTGTTGGGGTGGTAGCTTTTGCAGGCTGCACTTTGTCCATACAGCATGACTAACATCACCCTTATTCGCTCGGCCCTTAAAACCCGAGTACAGGCTCCCGAACTCGTTTTATACGGGGTCAAAATCGCCGGCGGAGATCAGCGCCCTTATTCGCAACTTGTAAAACAGAATATTCTATTTTACAAGTTGCGAATAAGGGCGCTGATCTCTGCGACAAGCGCGCTGACCCGTAAAAAAGGGTTTTAGGCAGGTTTTCAAGCAGAACAACAGTTTCAACATCAAATCAAAATAATAGTTCGGATGAAATCCACACACAGACACAACAGTTCACAGCAAATGCATAGTTCATAGGTGTACCAACAAGCAAGGGAGAATCAAGCTTGGGAGTTGTCTCAATGCTCAATCGAAGCACCTCCGGTTCCACTTTGACGAAGGAGCCTTCTTCTTTGCATGATCTCCGCGGTGGTCTCTTTCGACCACTCCAATTGCATGTCATTCATGTCCTTCGTGTTCATCATCATAATCTCATTCTCTTCGGCTAGCAATGCCTTGATTGCCTTATCCCTCTTCACGTTGATCTTCATCATCTCCAACTCGGCCTTTTGCCTTGCTTCTTCTCGCGAGGCTTCCACCTTTGCAAGCTTGACCTCTTTCTTCTTCTCGGTGATAGCAATCTTGGCCTCCAATGTTTTTATTGTCATTGCCTCCTTGGTTTGTACCATTTGATCAAACTTCTCCCTTAGCAACGATGAGCTGGACTCCATCTTTATCCTCTCCTTGGCTTTCTTGCAACCCTCTGGCTTGTCCCACTTTACTCCTCCTTCATCATCACTATCATCCATCATCTTCATCGACCCCTTCTTTACTGCACCATCTTGGTCCCTCAATTGCCACTTGGGAAGATGCTTGAGAACGTCATGGCAATGCTTGAAGGGAAATTTTTGGCCCTTGCTGCCGGACATGTCTTTATATCGTTCTTGCGCAATGCCCTCCTACGAATGCATCACGAAGGTTATATAATGAACGAATGATCATAATTGGTAAAGATGTGTGGTTCAACAAACTCACATATTGATCAATAGTGGAACCACTAGGAGGATTCATTGTCACCGCATCCATAGCAGCACTCCAGCGGCTACAAGCCGGCTTGATCACCTCCCAACATCCTTGAAGTGATTGGAAAGAATGGTACATAGTAGGATTCACTCGCGGCATCAGCTGGCAAAACTTGTCCTCGATGCGCTGCCAATACCGCTTCCTAGTTTGATGCGTGCCCGACGCCGCGTCCAATCCAACTTGTGCCCAAGCACGGCATAAAGTTGTATCCTCCACCTCCGTATAGTTCATGGCTCTCTTCTTCCTCATCTTCACTTTACCCGTCTCGACCTCGGTCACCTCTTCCATCTCGCAGTCGGCGTCCGTCTCCTTGTCGTCCGTCTCGACCTCGGTCACCTCTTCCCCGAAAGGAGCAAGTGGTGGACAATCGGTGTTGACAAAGGAGTTGTTCAACATCTCCATGAACGTACCATGCACATTGGACCTAACATCGGGGATGAGATTATGCGTGCTGAGATGTGGCGCAGTGGGGGAAAATTAGACATACCATTCGGGCATCGGCTCGAACAGGTTCGGGGCAGGGGAGGCGGCGAGGGACTCGGCGGGAGGCGGAGAGGGAGTGGCCGGTGCAGGAAACCGGCCTCTTCACCTTCAATGCCTTGCCTCCACCGGAAAGAACATTGGTGCGGAGAACCCTCGTTGGCTTCGCAGGGGCAGGGGCGGCAGGCGGCGCTGGGGCAGGGGCGATCCTGGAGGCTTTCTGGATGAGGTGCGTACCCGCCCTCTTCCTCTTGTTCACGCTCATGGCCGCCACCATCTGCGCGATGTCGGCAGAGGTCGGAAGACCCCCGGTGGCCCCGGGAGAAACATGTAGCATCGGCGGACTGCCGCCAGCGGGCTACAGGGTCGAATCGAGGTCCATGCCGTCGGGATCCGGCCGCGGTGGGGGGGGGGGGCGAGGCTGTGGAGGCACGGAAATCGGCGGCGGCGGCGGGCGAGCGGGATAGGAGGAAGGAGCTGAAGCTTCTCGTGCGCAAAATGAACCGTCTAGTACGGGCCGCATTTGGGTCGCATCCAAAACTCTCGTTTCTGCAGGCCGGACACGGATTCTGGGTTCGGCCCTCAAATTTTTTTTACCGTTTCCGTCGTTTGAGGGTGCTGATCTACGACATTTTTTTAGCAAGAACCCATAACTGGCGGTTATTTTGAGGGTTTGCCCCCTTTACAGTTGTTGTTAGACATGCTCTTAGCCCTCCTTTTTCTGCCTTTTCGGTTTCCCTTTTTGGGATAACGAAGAGGCTAGCAGGGTCCATGACTTCCAGGACAGGGGTCCATCGTTCTTCTTTCCATGGACGGCTGGACAGGTGGCAGCGCCACCGCAGAGGCAAGAGCAGAGCACCAGATGGAGCCGGCAGTGACACCGTCAGAGCGTCCGGGGCGAGAGGAGGTCCAGCTAGCGGCGTCGATGGCCATGCCATCAGCTCTGCCTTCGGGGGCAGGGTCAGTGCAGTGGCGTTTGCAACCTCCACGATGTCCTTGACCATAGCCATTGCGGTTGCGGTTCCCTGAGCGCGAATTGCCTCCAGCGCCGCCCTGGCCGGAGCGGTCCTGACGGCCATTGACGACCGGCACGGTGTTGATGGGCTCAGAGCGTACGATGCGGATGTCGATGGGGTAGAGCAGAGTCTGGATGGAGGGGGTGTCCGAGGGGCACCGTCGAGGGATGGCTTCGACAATCTCGAGCACGACATGGCGGCGGATGGCCACGGGGTTGTGGGAGCGCGTCGTGAGCCGGAATGTGGCGAGGTCGGCGTGGGAGGAGGTACCTGGGTGCAGATGCTTGATCCTGCAGTTGGAGCCAAGCAAGTGCTCTGCCGTCAAGATGTGCCAGGTCTGGGCAGGGATGCTGCGGAGCTCGAGCTCGGCGCGGTGCTCGAACCTGCTGGAGGTTGGCGTGCGTGAGTTTGCACCAAGGACGGAGGGAGAGGACGAAGTTAGGCCTGCGGATGTAGTGGTCACCGGCGATGAGGTCCTTGATTTGCTTGGTGGAGCAGATGATGAGGAAGTCCTCCGGGTGGTGGATGTGGACAGAAAAGTCCCCGTCTTTAAGCTCGAACATGGCGTAGAGCGCCTCGGCGACCTCTTCTGCAGACACCTCCGGCCTGGTGCCAGTTATTGTAGCCACCATGGCGCGCTTGAGCACCACCTCGGCCTCGCGCACGCCCGCGTGGCCCATGATGTTATATTTTTGGAATTTTTGGTTTTAGAATAATTCAATTTTAAAAGATGTTATATTTTTTTTATAATATTATGTTTCTTTTTAAAAAAAGTACCTGTTTGGGCCACACTTCAAGTGGCCCATGAGGAAACCTGCACGGGCGTGAGCAAATCGCTCCCGCTTCGGGGCAATAAGTAGGAGCTCCCGACACCGGGGGAGATAGGAGGGACCTTGCACAAATGGGGATCCTTGGGTAAGATACCGATGCGGTAATTAGGTCTCGCGCTCCTAGCAGGTGGGCAAGGCCGCACACGCGTGGTCTGACCCCGCACCTAGTGGAGTGACATAGTGGTTTACTTGTTGGGCCACGCCACTAGATATGGGTTCTAAATGCCCACCTAGGTCCACATACTAGCGATGTGGCTTCTAGGGGGCATGCCACTGGTAGCCTTATATCATTGTCATAGGGGATAGTGCAATGTCACTAGTGTATGAGTGGCGTGTGGTAGAGGCTCAACGTTAGTAGTAAGGTGTTGCCTATAAACAATTCTGCGATAGTATATACTCCTAGGAGCGAAAGTACCACCCCATCGAACAATGGTGAGATACTTAAGTTCTTTAAATACCACCGCACACTAGTAGAAAACAGGGCTTTCGTCCAGAGCTGTTGCCCCCTTTAGTCCCAGTCGTTTTTAAACCTAGGACTAATGCTCTCTTTAGTTCCGATTTGAGAGGCTACAGGAACCACATAGCTTTAGTCCCGGTTCAAACGGGACCTTTAGTCCCGATTAGAGCCACCAACCAGGACCTTTAGTCCCGATTAGAGCCACCAACCGGGACTAAAGGGTAATGATCTTTAGTCCTGGTTGGTGGCTCCAACCGGGACTAAAATTCCCCCTTTAGTCCTGGTTGATGTTACTAACCCAGACTAAAGGGTAGACGCCCATTTTTTTCTCTCATGCGTACCCCCTCCCCGCGTGTAGAAAAAACATCTAAAAAATAAACAAAAAGGGATGAAAACTTCAAATTCCAAAATCCTTTGACATGCATGTGCCTCACACAACTAACTTTTAGGGAAAATTTGAAAATTTGAATTTTGATATTAATTTTGCAAAAAAAGGTTGTTCAGAATTAAAACGGCTATAAATTTTGCATGTGGACTCAAAAAAAGTGTAATATCTAGGCAAAAAGTTACATCCGATTTCACAAATCCTTGCTTCTCAAAATTCCAAAGGGAAACATGAAAGCAAGAAGATTTTAGATTTTGTCAGAAAAATGAGAAAAAATGATTTTTTTCAGAATGTTTTAATTTCTTTTGTCATTTCTTCTACTTTTTAATTATTTTGAAGTTTTTCTATTATTTTGGAAATTTCTAAGTTTTTTTGATTTTTTTTGAAAAAATGAGTGATTGACCGGGAAATTTGACCATGAGTAGGCACTTTGACATGAGAATATGGGTGATTAGAGATTAAACTGTCAAACAATAAAAAATTAGAAACTATGAAATTAAAAAAATACTAAAAAAATCTCAAACTTTTTTTGAAAAAAATTAAAAATGGCAAAATGACCTTTATTCCCGGTTGATACTACCAACTGGGACTAAAGGGTACTCCATCCCGCAGCGCTCGCCCGCAGCCACGTGGACATCCTTTAGTCCTGGGTTGTGGCACAACCAGAACTAAAATGGGTTGGAAAATCGGGACTAAAGGCGCTTTCTAACTGGGACTAAAAACCACTAGTCAGCAACCCGTGCGCTGCCTGGGCTAGTTACTTAGAAAATACAATATAATAATTTTAAAATATTTTTATATGCACATATACAAATGGAAAGAGTTTGGTATTTATCTCATGAAAGTTTATTATTCATTAACGACATTTGTTTACTAACCTTCTACTAAATTTTTCTAGACTTCATTAAACATTATAGATTTCTTATAATCGCAGGCCGAAAGCACGTGCAAAAACAAAAAGATTGAAATTGCTAGACTTTCTAATGAGTTTGTCAATTCCCAAACTGGTACAGAATATATAAATAAGTTATGCGGAAAAACAAAAGTCACGGTTCTAATGAGTTCAATGTAAGGCATATGGATTTATTTTTTATAAATGAAACTCTTTAGGGTTGACTCTAAATCTATATATGTAATGATCTATCTATTGACATTTACTTGGTATAGCATATGTTGATGTTTTCGGATTAACTTTGTCAATCGTAAATAAAAGTTTCTAGGACAAATTCTAAATGCATTGTGTTTTTTAGTTGACGGCATAGTATTTAGATATTACAATGGATAAAAATATTACGCAATGCTTTGTTAAATGTGGTTCTTAACGGTTTGAAAAGATAGGATAAAAAAGGGATACACATCGTGACAGATAAGAATAAGCATGAGGTGATAAAATACTGTCATGTTCACATGCTGAAAATAATGAACAAAGTCTGTTTTTGCCCCCTAAACTTTTCACTTGGCTCATATTTCCCCCCTAAACTTTTACTTGGCTCAATAAACCCCCCTAAACAACAAATATAACCCATTAAATTTGGCTCATATTAGTCATGGTCATGTGTTTGTATGCGACTAATTGCAGATTTGCGAAGATACGGTCATAAGCCCACTGTTTGGCTGAGTAAAATCCTAAATTAAGGGGGTAACATGGACCATTAGTGATAGTTTAGGGGGGTCTAGTGAGCCATGAAAAGTTTGGGGGGCAAACATGAACCATGTGAAAAGTATAGGGGGAAAAAGCGGACTTCGTTCGAAAATAATAATATCGCAGTGGTTCTTTTCTGAAAACAATTGTTTTGATGAACGATAGCACACAGTGAACATCACAGACACAATTAGTCCTTTTTTTTCTTACCCAAAGTAGACTGAGTCACATTCTTGCAACCTTGATACTTACCTTTAAATAATCAAGCTCAATGTACGGGTACATAATTCCATGTATCTGAAACAGGTCCCAAAAGACTTGAGTTATTTACTCCTACGGTCCACCAATAGCAGCCCTGTGTCCCTCTACACAGGGAAACATAAAATGGTCATAAAAACAAAGGGTATAATAAGTATCATTTCAGATAGTCCCAAACCAAATTGGAATGGTAAAGTTCGTAAGAAAGTTAAACTGTTTGGCATAACTTATGTTTCTGGTTCGAGGCAACATTAACCTTTTATCCATCTGTCCTGCAGCAAATTTTTGCTTACCAAATTTATTAAGGACCAAATAAGGAAACAAAAAGCTTTACTAAAACCTTCAGCAGGGGCCGCATGTGGATAAAGTAGAGAAGAGGTTCACTTGCACTGGACGTCATAGCCAGACACCACAACCCCCTCGCCGATTCTTCTACGGACTGTGTATCACCGGGTATGGCACTGGGATGATCCGCTTAATGCTTCCATGTACTAAAACCTGCTACACCCAACCCTGTTGTTGCAACAAATTTTAATCTGGAGCTCACCTGAGATTAGCAATGCAGAGCTGAAGAGAGGACGTGAGGCCATGTTGCAGATTGCTGTATGATCTTGGCGTCCGGGTCTTACTTGCAAACATGCGCTTTCTCTTATTGTTCTTCCATGAACATGATTCCCTTTTATTCTCTTATCATGGCCGGAGGACTGAGAAGACGGGCGGATCGGTCGCTCGTCAGAGTCGATGTGCCTGTGCGTGAGGACCGGTTGCATGGATCTAAGGAGATTAATAGTTCGAATTCAAGGGAAAGGAGAGACATGCCGATGGCATCAAGAGCCATGCATGGCGGCGGCGTGGCCGCGTGGGAGTGATTGTTAGCAGTCGTGATTAATCTGTTTTTCTTGATCTAGCCGTGACTGAGTTGGAGACCAAGGAGATGACAACTCTTTTTCAAAAAAATAAAAGGAGATGTCGTTGAGGGTTGAAAGACCAAGGAGATGACAACTCATGTTTGCGGGGGACAGCATGTCTCGTCTCATGATTCATCCGACGGCTGTGGAAGATTTCTATATTAATTGGATGGACTAAAAGTCTTAACTCTCAGGATTAAGTTGATGCTCCGTATAGTGCCTCCAATTAGTAAATATATAAGATATAAGATTTTCAACAAACTCCAGCTCTCGGTGTCAACTAAGTATTCGGGTACATGATACAAACCTCGTTAAGACACTAGAGAAATAGATAAGGGTGTAGACTGGAAATAGCATGGAAACGCGGGTAGGCAACAAAAGAGAGGAATGACCTTGTCTGGGTACTAGGGGAGGAAAGGGTCCAGTGGAAGAAGGCCACAGCCGGTTCATCTATGTTCGCCTTTTGTAGTCTTTCCTCTGCCACCATGGGTCCACAAATAAGCCAAGTATATCTATCACGGCCCACTCATCTTCTGGTCAATGACAACCAGAACGTGAGCAGAGGCAAGTTGTAGGAAACAAAACAAGAACGTTTAAATGGCTGTGACGACAATGCAGGCCTAGAGCCCTCTCATTGGCTGCTGATGGTTCTACGCAAGTTCGAATCCAACATAAAACAGTATTGTACTCCAAGTCCAAACAATTCAGTCACTCTCTGGAGCCAATTGCATGCAAAAGTTTATTTTGGACGACCCCGCCGGCCTAGCCCGGCAAGCGTTACAAACTATGAACCAAACTGGCCATTGCATAAGCCTTCTGTACTTCACTATAAATCCGTCACTGAGAAATGCAACGCTTGCGGACTACCATTCAAACCATGGCCAACAGCGCAGCCGGCGGCGGAGAGCACCGCATCGAGGTACCGGCCGCAGCTTGCGGCCGCCGGGAAGGCAAGACGGCCGCGCCGGAGAAGCTGCTGAACCGCTTTGTGCATTTGGTCGCCTCGATGGAGCGTGTGGGCAACGCACTGGGCACGCTGGCCTTCACCTGGGCCACGGTTGTCCTGCTCGGCGGCTATCCGACAGATCTTGGCCAAGATATCTTTGTACTCGTAACATTCGTGGTCTTCTTGGAAGCCGTGAGGTACTCATTCGATTACGTATTGCAATATATATTCTTTGCACATTATGAATCTGATTTTTGTTCTGTTTTAATTGAGTTTTGTACATGTACATTGGCATGTTATATTTGTGGTATTCAAAAGGAGTATGTCTTGCTGCTTCAACCTAGCAATAAAATCCTAGCCGGGCTACTAGTATGGGTCAGCGACACAGGTGGCCCGCTGCGAAAGAAAATATGTGCTTGTCATCCGGAAAATCGCTTTGGAGCACAGGCATACTGAGCCTATATTTGAATTTTTTAAAAGTATCAAATATTTTGAAACAAAATTTCTCCATGTAGACAACAATACGCACTACAATTATGCGAATTTTCATTGATAAGAGCGCAGCAAAAAAGACAAATATAATAAATATCAGGAATACAGAGGCCCATGCAAAATCGCACTGTTCACACACAGATATGCAATTTTCTCTTTTTTGTGCTGAGGCTAGAATACATAGTTTTTTCATATGGTTTTTTTACAGACATGTTACCAATTATTATCTACATCCCGTTTTTTCTCAAAAAATTTAAATCTTTAATGTTGAACTTTTCAGAAGAAAAAACAAACAAGCTACATGAACATGATGCATGGGAGCCAAATTGACGCTCTCTCTTGTCACCCTGCTATCTTGCTCCGGCTGCTCTGTGTGGCCCAAGTCTCTTGGCTGCCCATGTTTTGGTTATCGTTAGCGAGGTTCATGTCGATCATATGTTTTTCGAGGCGTTGACCCCTTTTGACCCCGTCAACAATTTCTATCTTGGAAGGTTCCATAGAGCAACTCGTGAGAATCCATTGTTCGGCTAACCGATGTCGTGTGCAGTTGCTGACGGCTCCTGCCATGCATGACGCATGAAGAGGAATCCATACTGTTAGGAAGCAGGAAATGAGCAACTAACTTTCAGACTGGGCCAAAGGCTAATACATATATAGGTGTTGCAGGAAAGAGAAAAACGACACTATACTGGTCTAACCCTCCCCCACCTCAAACTTATTGTGGATAAAAAATAATGAGTTTGGAGAGAAAGAAACCATGTCGTGTTCTTGTCTGGGTCTTTATAAAGAAATCCACCAACTGTAACTCAGAAGGTACACACTGAAGAGCGAGAATTTGATCCTGAACAGTAGTGCATACAAAAGAGGCATCAACACCTATGTGCTTGGTGAGCTCATGCTTCACCGGATCTCGCAATGCTGATAGCACTTGTACTGTCTGACAAGAGAAAAGTCAGTCTAGCGACAAACACACCAAAATTCTCCAGTAACCAACATAATCAAGTCAGCTCCACTGTTAAACTAGCAATATCTCTCAATTCAGCCTCTGGACTCGAGCGGGAAATGACAGTCTGTTTCTTTGTCTTCCACACAATGAGAGAACATCCAAAAATACATAGTAGGTACAAAGTGAGCGATGATCCAAAGGATCGCTAGCCCATGAGCTGCCAGGAGCTAGAACGATAAAAGAAGAGATTATGAGACATCGTGTCATGAAGATATCGTAGAACACGAAGGAGGTGACTATAGTGAACCGAGGTGGAAGCAGAAACAAACTGACTAAGAATGTGGACAGGATAGGAGATATCTAGATGAGTGACAACAACGTAGACAAGGCACCCAACAGGATGACGGTAGCGCGTTAGATCAGGAAGAGGATCATCATCAAAAGCACGAAGCTGAACATTGAGCTCCATGGGAGTCTCAATAGTGCGCTCATTACCAAGAGCAGCATGAGTAAGAAGATCCTCGATATACTTTTCTTGGGAGATATAGATGCCATTAGAGGTGAATGAAAACCTCAATTCCAAGAAAGTAGCAAAGAGGGCCAAGATCAGTCATAAGAAACTGCTCATGAAGGCAGGCCTTAACAAAGCCAATGTACTCAGAGTCATCACAAGTGATAATCACGTCATCGACATAGAGAAGGAGAAGAGTTTGCCCACGGGGAGAGGTGTGAACCAACAAAGCGTGATCTCGATAGCTGGGAGAGAAACCAACAACAGTCACCACAGAGAAAAAGCTCTCAAACCAGGCGCGAGGGGTTTATTTAATCCATATAGAGAGCATCAAAGACGGCAAACCATGCCACTAGGGACAGAATACACTGGAGGATACTGCATGTAAACCTCTTCACGCAACTCACCATTGAGAAATGCGTTCTGAACATCAAGCCGAGACACAGACCAGTTGTGAATAGAGGCCACGACAAGAATAGTGCGAACAATAGTCATATGGGCTAGGGGAAAAATGTTGGGGTTCGATGAAAACCATGCCATTAGTAATGTTGTTACGATTAGCTGGAGATCATTGACATATCCTCGTAGACCGAACATGGGGATTACACTCTCGCGCAAGCGTTGATGATGAAGCCAATGTAGCCGACCTCAAGGTCGAGTAGAACTTGATGTCACGACATCAATGCGACAATACCGGCGCAATGACTTAGTGCTACAAGGGTAGCACCTCGCGGAACTATACACATACGGTGGAGGATGACTTCTTCTGGGATCTCCGATCCAGCCGAGATTGCAGAAGTAGATCGGTTTGGATCAGATCCGAAATTCTCACAACACGATGGTGTGTAGCGGTGACGTAGTCCTCGCTCCTATGCAGCCCTTCGGGGAGCCACACGAGGGAGAGACTTGGCACAGAGGGGGAGGCGCATGGAGGAGAAGAGAGGAGAGCTCCTCAAAGTAACTTCCCTATCTGTTGTGTTGTGTGTTCTCCTCCTCCCAGGGGGGGGGCTCTTTATATAGGAGGGAGGGGCACCCTTACCCCCCACCAAGGAAAACCTAGGGCCGACGGCTAGGGGAGGGAGGGAGTATCCCTAAGGCGCCCCAAACCCTAATCCTAGCCGACTAGGCCTATGGGCCAAGCCCTAGGCGCCCCCTCCACCTTATCCAATAAGGGGGCGGCTAGGCCTTAGTGGGCTCCCCTCTCGGAGGAGCCCATTAAGGTGGGCTGCCTTTATTAATTAAATAGATAGGTATATTTAATATTAATTCAATTAGTTAACATTAATTACTTATTATTTAATCCTCGTTGCTCCGAAACTTCTTTCGGAACACTCCGAGCAACTTTCGGATCACCGTGGAACTTTTCTGTCTCTCTCTTGTCAATACTCCGATAATTCCGAATGTACCAAAACCATCTTACATATCATCAAACCCTTAGGCGTAATACCCCTACTGTTCGGGAATACCCATACATCACCAAGACTCCTCTCCGGTGAATTATCATCTGGTGGATCTGGAGATCCATGACGATCCATGTGTATTCATGAAGGTCTTTCATCATTGAACAACAAACTGTTGATGTCCTATTCCCTTTGTTTCTGTGATACTTGCAACATCCGAGACTTGATCATCAGTATCACCATACCTAGTTCAATCTTGTTACCGATATTATCGTTTACTCGTTTCGTGATATTCCATCCCCGTGACCTAGTCACATTATGCAACACTAGATGTAATCTCACCGAGTGGGCCTAGAGTATCTTTCTATCACGCGGAAGAACAAGTCCCGCTCTTGATGCATACACCTCAACATACACCATTAGAATACATGAAGACACCTTTTCAGTCACCCAATTATGGAGTGACGGTTGATTCCATCAAAGCATCCGACGGAAGTAGTGATTAGATATGATCTCACAGTCTAAGGATTTAGGTTACAACGTTTCTTATCATCGCAACACGATTGAGTTACTATGCTAAAGTTGGGTATGTCCATCATGACATTTGCTCAATGGCATGAAACTTATTGTCAGTTAGACATAAATGTCACATCATCCAGAAATTGATCATCAGTTGACCAATGAGCTAGTAATAGAGGTTTACTAGGGACCCTGGTTGTTTAATACTACATGTATAACTAGTAGAGCAATAAGTGCGCCACCCACCATGTGGGTCAGCGCAGACTCAAATCGTCCAACAATGCACGCGTGCGTCATAATATGCCTGCAAAGCACAGCTGACATGTCACATCAACATCTTAGCAACAGTTGCATGAAAGTCATCGTCTGTATCAGCAATGACATTATTGGGGGAAGGAAAATTTATGAGTTCTAACCAGCCGAAGAATTCAAATTATGAGCATATAATCGGCTGCAAGCACCCCATCATAGCGTCGGGGGCTACTCCCATCGGGAGCGTTGGACTCGCACCCGATCAAAGAGGAATATAAGGTAACATTGTGTTTGCAGGAATAACTTTGTAAGACGAGCAAGAATCTTTGAGCCTGGACTCAAATTCAAATATTCGACTATAGCCTCGCGGGATACTCCCATCGGAAGCGCTGATTGCGCGGCCGATGTGGAAAATCATCAACTACCGCAAAACAAAGGAGTAAATTTTTGATGCCATTATCAGTGGTAAACACTAGATAAACAAACTCAACATTTTACTCCCATCGGTAGAGATTTGTGAGTAAAGAAAAGAACCCGACAATTTTGGGTATTATAACAACCAAACAAGGCTCTCGAAAAATATATTCTTAGACCATGTTCGCCATGATAAAATGTATGAATGTCGTGGTCGCAAAGATCATGAAGGTAAGACCTCAGGATCCGTCCTGTATGGCCTAGTATTTGCACAAGAATGCGCTCTGCTAGTACTTTTTCGAATCCACGATATGAAGAAAAATCCCAGCGCACGCGCTGGGTACTTCTAAAAATAAACAGGAATCCATGCTTCGGTAAGTCCTAAATGTGGCACAAGCTGGATTATGCCAGGTCCCGAATTCGAGTCCAAGGACTCGAGTTTGGTATAGGTTATGTGTGTTTGCTTAGGCAATTAACTGGTTCCGATCTGTCGGATGCACCATGCTCATTTACCAATATCCCCATAAAAAATATAAAGCATGAAATAATGAGAAATTATAAGAATTTCTTGAGATGAGATGTCGAAGATTCCATCAGTAGAAGCTTATATACAAGCCAAAGTTTGAAGAATAAATATTCGACCCGAATCTACGATTTAGATAGAATCTCGGGGGCTACTGAGATGGGTACACCAGCTAGGGGTGGATATTCGGTCATGACCAACAATTCAGTCTTTGTACTTCGATCTATTTTAAATTTGGTCCTCCAGAAATAAAGACCGAATTATACTTGTTTATTTTACTACCCGACAAATTCGGGTACCCAATAATTCGGTTTCATGTTCGGTCACCACCGAACAACATTGTCGATGTTTCCAACAGAAAGCTTGACCATTCGCTAGTAATTTTTTTTTAAATTTTAGCTATATTTAGGAATTGTTTTAAGATTATATTGTTAGTAACTGGTAGAAATAAACGTTCAACAATTGAAACAACAAATGTAACCATGTTATAGATGTTTGATCACCATTCAATAATACAATAATTCATACACGTCACAAAATTCTAGAGATTGGTGTAATATTAAATAAATTTCGGTCAATTTGGTCTATTCGGTCACTGGAAAATAATGATCGAATTTATCAAACTAAATTCGGTCTATAAAATTTACTACCCAATATGTTGATCAGTCTTTTCGTCTCAGTCTCTTCGGGTTCAGTCTCGGTCTTTTCGGGTTCAGTTTTTGGTCATCGGTTTTTCTGTCCACCCCTAACGCCAGCCAGGGCCCATGGGATTGGTACCCTTGGGATATATTCGGGTTAAGGCAGGCCCAAGAGAGGAGTCGATGTATGTTTTTTATTTGGATAAGGAAGTCGATATGTAAACTGCCATAGGTGGTGAATCTGTATAGAACCCGACCAGGACCTCGAGACCTGGCCACCTATAAAGAGGGGCTAGGAGAGGCCGGCCAGGAACACATCGAGTTTTGGCTTGTAATCATAAGCTTTGTCTTACTAACATCAAAAGTTTCGCCTTGTTTGTTAGATCTTTACCTTTGAGTTCATCTGACGCCCTCTTTCCCCGATCCTAGGTCCTTCATGTAGGACATTGTCGAGATTAACCCTCATCAATATCAGTGTTCTCCGACTGACATAGTTATAGCATAGTATCAAACTTATTATGAACTAAATGAAATATGCAAATAAAACTTTTAATATTTTCCTCTAGGGCATATTTCCTTCACAAAAGTCTCATCATAATCACAGCCCGGCTCCTGCTGAAAGCCACGAGCCATAAGACACTCTTTGTAGCACTCAAGAGATACATCAGAGCGAGTCTTAATCTTGTAGACCCACTTGCCTGTGATGGGATGAACACTAGGAGGAGGAGAGACAAGATACCATGTGCCAGTGCGCTCAAGAGTAGCAATCTCTTTGGCCATGGCAAGCTGCCATCCAGGATGCCGTCCAACATCCCGATAAGAACTCGGCTCAAGGACAATAGAAAGACCATAGTGAATATTCTGCTACCAATGCTTGTATTCTCCTGTCGAAGTTCTATTCACCTTAATTGTTATATATGTCTCTGCTCCTGTATATTGTCACCAAAAAACTAAGGGAACTGAATAGTTCCTAGGTTTACCCCTTCATATTTTTCACTCGGTGTTTTCTCTTCATGCCTGACCAATTTAGGGCAAGTTCAGTACCTTTGCGTCTGTGTTGATTTGCTAAACACTTTATCCGATGAATGCGTCACGTTTGTCGCGATTGTACTTTTTTGAACTCAAATTTTTGTAATACATATGACCTTGCTATCATGGGGTGGAGCCCCCGAGTTCTTACTATAGCAAACAATCTCTCTTTATTGAATATCAAAATAGCCTCCTACCACCGGTGGTAGCTATGCACCCACCATCCACCTTTAGATCCTCTATAGGGAGCATAACTTTTCCTACCGAGAGCACAAGATTTAATAGAAGAGAAAGCAACGGCGTTTGCATGCATATCCCCATCTCTCACCACCTCTCAACACAGCCACCCCAACATACCACACCATGCAACCTATTGGATTATCCACCCAAACTAACCACACACACACGCACACACACACACACACACCTACTACACCATCCACTCAACCCATCCATCCAAAACTACAGATATGGCTTAGCAAGATGGCTATATCACATGGCATGTCTAGGTGGTTACTTTGTTAGGAGAGTGTCCAAGGCAACTAGACATGGCATTCCTGAAATCACCACATGCTCAGTTAGGAAAACATGCAAGGCAACTCGGAAGGTTACTTGGTTAGGAGAGTGTGCAAGGCAACTAGGCATGGCATGTCCGAAATCACCACCTGCCCGGTTATGAAAATGTGCATGGCAACTCGGCATGGCATGTCCCAAATCACCACCTGCTCTAGCCATCCACGGTTGCCATCCTAAGTAGCCATTCAGAAGTACCATATGCATGCAACAAACGGAAGCATTTCATCCGTTATCACCATCATCTCCTGCTCTCTACATCGCATGCGCTAGGAATATCATGCTCACGCAATCCAAGGACTATGCATGCATGCATAGCTACCACCGGTGGTAGCAAATCTGCGTTGTTATTGAATATATGGGGTACATATTTCGTCCCAAAAAAATCGACATGTGGAATGTGTTTTGGGTTTAGAGGGTCTGAACTCGATAATGGATGGTATAAAATATTGACTTGCTAATTCAGGCTGAAGAGCCTATATTTTTTTGCCTAGATGTATTATGCATAGAAGTGTCGAAGCTGATCCGCGTTCCGTGGATTGCCTTCATCTTTTCTGATCTTCTTGTCCTGCAATCGATATGCTCCTCTTTTGTGATGATGTAAGGCCCCAGCCATGGCAATTCTAGCTTGCCATGGCCGTCTGGTTTTAGTCAAAGCACAAGATCACCAACTAAACAAATAGGAGCCCACGAAGAAATCTGTGGGCAGGAAGAGAAAGACCACGGAGAAGGAAAGCAAGAAACATCACCCGATAACCGCTCGGGGGCTTGGGGATGCGTTCAGTACTAGGGAAGACGACCTGCTCCCCTCCGACGAGGAACCCCTCCCTCTGAGCCTTGGTCAGATCGGATTCTTCGAATTCAGAGGGAACCCAGCTGGTCGCTGCGTTCCCGCTCTTCTTCTTTGTCATCTTTTCCTTGTGCGCAAATTTCTTTGTGGGCATTCGGAGGAGGTGCGCTCGAGGGCTGCGAGGAAGCTGAGGAGCACAAGGAAGATGAAGCAATGGTGGCGGCGGAAGAACAAAGAATTGGTAAATAGTAAAAACCGAGGTCTCCCCTTATATAGCTTCCTGTAAAAGGAACATGGGCTGAGACGTGGCGCGCGATGCGGAAGCGGTAAGCCCACTAACGGGTAGAAAACTGCAAAATTACTGCGCTGCCCACGTGCAACGGTTAGCGTCCAGTCAAATCACACAGAGAGTGACTCTCTCAATTACGTCACAAGCGTTAAGTCGCCGAAAAATAAGAAATCGGGATATGATTCGAAGATCATGGCTCCCACAAGATATTCAGTAATAGCTTTGAGTGCTACTCTAATCATCGGTGCTGATCAAAGTACCCGACGAATATTTAACAAATAATACAAGGCAACAGTGAAGGAACACTTATCTTTGAGTCTATATCCGAAAAAAACTTTCGACTATGGCCTCGGGGGCTACTACCATCGGGAGCGCTAGGCGTGCACCCAACGATATTATTACGCAAAATAAGCAGCAACGTGAAGGATGCAAGGAAAAAGTTTACTTGAGCCTATACTCGAAAAAATTTCGACTATAGCCTCAGGGGCTACTCCCATCGGGAGCGCTGGTTGCGCACCCGATGAAATTTCAGTTTTCAAGAATAATAAAGAAGGCGAAAGAAGACTTGTTTATTGATGTTTCTCCCATTGGGAGGGAATTCATATTAGTCAAAAGTTGGAGAACCCGAAGATTTTCAGTATTGAAACAGTCAAACAAGGCTGAAACAATTGCAAGATATGATTCTCGAGTTGCGTCATCGCGACAAAACTCGAATGCCATGATTGAAACAGATCATGAAGGTAAGAACCCAGGATCCATCTTGTGTGGCCTAGTATACGCACCTTGATGCGCTCTGCTAGTAACTTTCCGTCTCTACGACGCAAAGAAAATCCCGGTGGACGCACTGGGTACCCGAAGAACTACTGGAATCCTTTCTTTGTAAGTCCTAAATGCGGCAAAAGATTGGGTTAGACCAGGTCCCAGACTCAAGTCCGAGGGGATTGAGTTTGAAGTAGGTAAGAAGTATCTGCTCTGGCAGTTAACTGGCCTGTTGATCCATCAGAGTTGTCAGGCTTGTTAACCAAAAACCCCTTGCAAAATAATATAATGAAAGTTGTTTAATTGAGTACAGAGAGAAGAAGAAGTCAAAGGTAGATCAAGTCAAAAATATGAAGATTTGAGATTCAACCCGAATCTACAATTCTGGTAGAATCTCGGGGGCTACTAACAAGGGTATAGCTGATAGAGCCCATTACTTGTGTACCCTGAGGCCCGTTAAGTTAGGCCCAAGAATATTCGTAGTCAAAGTACGAGTCCATGTTGTATGTAGACATTGTAATATGTATTGGACCCGACCGGTTCCTTGAGACCTGGCCACCAATATATAGGGGCCAGGAGAGGCCGGTCAGGGACAGATTGAAAGTAAGCCAAGTTTATCACCACGTTTATTCTTGATACACACCTTGTTCGACTGATCATTACCTTCGAGTTCATCCGATCCTAAGTCCTTCATCTAGAACATTTGCCGAGTTAACCCTCTTCACCAACCATAAAAGATCGAGGTCACACTCAATGGCTATGATAATTTTGTAGATTCTGCTAATATTATGTGGATCTAGCCAATGAAACATCTCTTGCTTCGTCAAGTGCGTCAACGTCATCTTGAAGTGCTTCGTTTGAAGCGGTTTTATTGTAGGTAGAAATCCTAGGAGCCTCATGAGTTATTTCGACTGGAAGCACGACTTCTGCATCATGGACCAGAAACAAAGGTTTTTCTTGAGTTGCTGCATTTGGAGTGGTTCTCAGACTCTAGAGCACGGAGGGTAACTCATCTACCCAAGCGTGTTTGGCTTTCCCAAGTGGCGCTAGTAGTCTCTTTTTTATGTCGTTGCATATTAACCCATTAGCTTTTTCGACTTGCCCGTTTGTCTATGGGTGTGCTATCGAGGCGAAGTTCAGCTTGATGCCCATACTTTCACAGTAACTTTTGAACTCCTTGGATGTAAAGTTTATTCTATTGTCCGTGATAATGTTGTGTGGTACCCCAAAGGGAAAAACTATCGACTTGATAAAGTTGACTACTGTTGTCGAATCTTGAGTTGTCACTGGAGCTGCCTCTATCCACTTGGTGAACTTATCGACTGTGACCAGCATGTAGACCTTCCCACCTGGCCATGACTTATGCAATTTGTCAACCATGTCCAGGCCCCATTGTGCGAATGGCCAGGATAAATGTATCGGCTGGAGTCTGCCGGGGCATGGGGTATGGATGTGAATCTTTGACATGCCTCGCATCGACGAACGATGTCTTTTGCATCTTCAACTACCGTTAGCCAATAAAAACCTTCCCTAGAAGCTTTGGCTGCTATTGCTCGGCTACTTGCATGATGACCACATACTCCTGCGTGGATGTCATGTAATATGGCTTGTCCTTCTTGGGGTGTAACGCACCTTTGTAGTATCCTAGAAATACTCTTTTTGTAGAGTTCCCCTTTAACGATGACGAATGCTTTGGATTATCGAATTATTTTCCGTTCTTCAATGACATCTTTGGATCCAAGTGACTTTGACCATCATACGGTACAAGCCTAGAAGAGTTGCATCCAAGTGACTTTGACCATCTTCTAGGATGCAACAAAGTAGGCTTTTTATTCGGCATGTACGGCACATACGGTTGCATCCAAGTGACTTTGACCATCATGAACTCTTCTGGTTCTGGTCCATCATTTGCTTCTGCTGTCTCAGCCCTCGAGTCTGTTGCCAATTGCGGCTTTTGCTTTTTGGAACCCAAAGGTTTGACATGTTGAATTGATCATTCAATTATTTCTTCCCAAAAAACTCCTGGTGGTATGGGTAGACATTGGGACCCGATATTTGCTAGTATATTGGCCTCCTCATTGCTTGCTCTACTAACATGTGACACTTTGCTCTGTCAAAAGTTCCTTCCAAGTAATAATACAGGTTTCGATATGCAGTCATATTGTCACTCAAAGCATCGCAGCGATTCATGACTTGCTGGACCACCAAGTTGGAGTCACCAAAGATTCTGACGCGAGTTGCACCACAAGCTTTGGCCATCCTCATGCCGTGCAATAGGGCCTCGTATTTGGCTTCATTTTTTGATGCGTGTGGGAAGCTCATCTGGAGCACGTATTTCAATTTATCTCCTTGTGGTGATATTAGCACTACTCCCGCTCCTGCGCCTTCGAATCTTTTTGAACTGTCGAAGTATATTGAGATGGCCAGTCCATTACTTCGAATTCCAACTTTTCTCATTGGAAATTGTGTCGATCGCCGAAGCAGACATTGAGTTTGATCTTTCCTAGTGGATAGTTGGCACTTCATGGGACTATTCCATGAAAGGAACAGTTTGTTGGTTGTAGAAACTCGAGGAGAAATATACATTGCCCTCAGAGTCCTTGCATATATTAGATTTATACCGCTTCCTACGTCCATAAATACTCTACCTACGTCAGTGGCGAAGGACAGAAATAATTTGAGGTCGGCCAAACTCTGAAATAAATGTGAAGATAAAAATAGTCTCGAGAAATTGATGATATATATCATTGCAATACAACAACTTAGTACATAAGTAGTAGAAACATGAATAAAGCCTAAAAAATATCAATAATTTTATCAAGATTTCTGAATATTTTTCACCGAGAAAGCCATCGTGGAGCGCATCTCGGTCTAATGCATCATCAAGTCACGAAGAACCCATCGTGGAGCGCATCTCGGTCTTGGTAATATTTTTCACCGAGAAAGCCCTATCAAATTTTTCATCGGCACCGATAAAAGCAATGCCAACTCAATGAGGCGATAAACTGCAAGAAACTTATATGCCTTTCAAATATCAAGATAATCTCTTAAGTGTTCAATTATCTGAGTATGAATCGATATGATTATCTTATATATCCTCATACTCACAATTAGATCCACGATAAATCTCTGTAAGACGGGCAATTTTATTCACATTAAACTTAGAAAATAAACCTCATGAGTTAAGACAACAAAAATTCTGAAGCAACTCTCAAGATGGCTCATTATCAATGATCAAAATTTTTGGTCATAGATTCTATAGCAATACAGAAAGTTTACAACAATTCCCCTAATTCCTCCTTAAATCCCCCATGTAGGAATTGTTTAGAGTCAATTTTACGTAGTGTTTATTAAAACAAGCATAACTTTCTTATACGAAGTCCGTTTTTAATGTATGACCACTCAAAACGTTTAGAAAAAATACGTGCATCTGAAGGGGTTTGTCAAAACTTAAGGTAGGGCGGCTGCCCTACCTTGCCCTACTGGGAGCTTTGCCCCTGACCTACGTCGTATCCTCCAATTTGTGCCTTCAGTACCATTGGTGCGTGCCCTGGTCGGGGTACTTTTATTGGGTGATGGGCTCTACTGACCAGTTGAGATACTCTGTGGTAGCTAGAGGTGATGTTATGGCTAGATTTACTTGTCTGGATATGCTTTTATGCTCTTTCTTCGACTTTGGTACTCATTGGATCATCGCGGCTATATGGCCATTGGATTGGATGTATCCTCCATTGCTTTGGTTACCCGAGTTTAGTTGTCCTTGGTTTGTGGCGTCGCTGTGGCTGGGCAGCAGTGGTGGTGGTGGCGTGCCGCACGCTATTGATCCGGGCGCTCCTACATACCGTTGGTTCTGCGCTCCGGCTTGCTTGGATCCAATGGCTTCCTGTAATTTTAAGAATGTTCTGCAGTCTAGCATTAGATGATTTGAAACTCTTTTTCCGTCGACATAGGCGTAATGCATATGACATGGGCCGTTTAGGATATCCTCGGGTGATGGGTTGTACTCTCTCAATGTTCTTAGCCTGAAGGATTTGTTGGGACCTGATTCTTCCTTGTTGTCAGTGCGATAGCTATCTCTGTGACGCTCGTCTTCATGATTATCGTTGTTGTCTCTATACCCTGTGGCCACCTGGCAATGTGAACCATAGCTCTCGAAATTTCGTGGTCTGCGCCACTGGTTTTTGTAACGTTGAGATCAGTCATCTTCTGGTGAACGTGTTCTTTTGTTGTGATAAGTGTCTTCACCATCTGTGAATATTTTGGCTATATCCATAAATTCTGATACCTTTTTGGGCTTTATATGACCCATCTCCTCGATGAATTCCGAACGGCGCAGTTCGGTGATGAAGGCGTCGACTGCCCGCTCATCAAAAACATCTTCGGTTGAGTTTTTGATGATGCTCCAGTGTTGGATATAAGAGCGAAGCGACTCACTGTTTTTCTACATGCAGGCTTTTATTTCCTCGATTGATGCTGGTCAATTATAGGTTGATCAAAAGTTGCTTGTGAACTGATTTGCTAACTCATTCCAGCTTTCGATAGAATCTTCGGGTAGCTTACTCAACCAAGACTGTGCTGCACCGATAAGGTGTAGCTGCAAGATTTGCATCGACGTTGCTTTAGAGCCCCCGATTATTTTTGTGGCCTGGAGATAGTCGGATAACCATGACTCAGGTTCCTGTGATCCATCATATTTTTGCTGGTCATGAGGTAACTTGAATCCCTTGGGTACTTGCGTTTTGTGAACCCTATAGGTAAAGCATGACGCTCCCATCTCTATTTGTTCGTCCTCGTAATTGCCTTCATCCCACTCGTAGCGAGATCTATTTACCCGTATGTGCTTGCGTTATGATGTTCCTTGTGTCTCTGTCCCGTGAATTGCGGTTTGCCTTCCTGGGTGACCTGAACCGGCGTGGTTGTGGTGCTTCATCGTGTGGATACCGGGACCAGCGACTTCTCCTGCCATGCTGGGGGCTATCATGTTGATGCGGCGATTTACCTTGCCATGGGATTTCCCTATTGTAATTTGTCTCCGATCAACCTAAGGCCTTTTATGGCATCTTGGTGCATGCTTTCGCATGGATAACCTGGTGCTGGCTGTGTCGTTAGGAGATAAGCTTGCGCTTCTACTAATGATTTCTCCGGTGTCTTTGGTACGATGTTCCCCCTTTCGTTGACTGACAAGAATGATGAATCAAGACTTTCTATGCGATTTCCTCTATTTCCCTGCTCTAGGTTTCCCTCATTAGGTTCGGTCCTACTATGCCGTCCTCCGCCGGTGTATGACGCGTTGCTACGTTCCTCTCGCAATATCCTGCTAGCTGCGCTGACTGACTCATGCCTTCTCCTTATTTCACTTTTTTCCTGTAGCAAGCGCTTCTTTTGCTGATGCAGGGCGTATTGATACCCCATTAAAACTTCCCTTATCGAATTTGATGGTATCACCACGCTGTGATTGACTACTTCTCTGATCATCTGCCACTCTGCCGCTGTGAGATGAACCTTTTCCCTCGTCGCAATGGTTGCCTCTGTTTCTCCTTCTGCTCGCTTGGCTCCTCTCTCAAGGTTTTGTGGGTTGATAACTGGGTTGTTTTTGGTGTCAAATTCTTTGTATGTGTCGTTTATTATGACGCACACCTGATGTCTATTGTTGGCGCCATGGCTGGAACCCAAGGAGAAGATTGTTCGCTCATCATCATGTAGCTTTAGTCCTGACCTTCACATATATTCAGAGTTGCCGGAGACATTTCCATAGCAGGCCATGAAATCCTCTTCAGAATAATTGCTGGCGATGTTAGAGTTCCCTTTAGAAGATATATCCAAATAACCCAATGATTCCTTGAGGTCCAGATTTTCCATAATTTCATCGAGTTCTTCAATTGTGTTTCTTGTCGCTTCCGCCGGCTTGGTGCTGATTGGCGAGTTTACCTCGCTGAATGAACCCACGGAAGTTCTTGAAGTTGCCGTGATTGTGGTTTTTCCTACCGATGGACCCCGAAAGTATCAGATCTGAGAGGCGAACAGAGCCCAGAGACTCGACGCGAAAGTTGAATCTCCTGATCATCAGATCTATCTCGTGATCTAGGTTTGCAAAGACCGGAGCTAGGGTGGGTGGGTGAGGTTGAAAATCCACGGTTTCAAAGGTGACCTGGTTTTCATCGATCTTCGAATTGCTCTTGGATGAAGGCAAAAAAGTCATCGAATTCATGATTCCAATGCCTAAGGTCCCCACGGTCGGCGCCAATTGACGAGGGTTTAACTCAGCAATATCCTAGATTAAGGACTTAGGATCGGGGGAAGAGGGCGTCAGATGAACCAGAAGATAAGGATTGAGACAAACAAGGCGAAACTTGATGTGTATTGGGACAAAGCTTGGAATTATCGGCTAAATTTTGATGTGTCCCTGGACGGCCTCTCCTGGCCCCTATTTATAGGTGGCCAGGTCTCAAGGAACCGGTCGGGTTCTATATAGACTCGCCATATATGGAGGTTTACATATCGGTTTCCATATTCAAATACAACACAACTCAACTTCTTTATTGTGCCTATATTTCTGTGGGCCTTTACCCGAATATACCTGAGGGGTGCCAATATTATAGGCCTCGGTAGTCATACCCTTGTCACATAGTGCCTAGCAGAGTAGATATTAGGTTGGAGATGATGCTGGGCGGGAAGGGAAGGATTCATCCCATCAGAGGAAGAAGGCACATCAGAAGAAGGGAGGTCAGAGGGAGCTTCAGAAACATGGAAGCAACGAGAATTATGAAAGGGAAAGGAGACAAGGGAGACATTGGCAAGGTGGGTGGATAGTCCGAAGATGAAGGAGAAGAACTAGGTGGTTAGGTGGTTAGGTGTGGAAGGTGGAGCACTGGCAAGAATGGGGCACAGAGGAGGATCAATAGGCACATAAGGTAGTTTGTCGACAAATGAGAGGAAGGATATGTCCTCCACCGAAAAGTGCAAGGAGGAGGGACGCGGGTAAAAGGAATGTGACTTGTCAAAGGTCACATCATGAGAAATGTGTATCCCACGACCAATAGGGTCCCAACACCGATAACTCTTGTGCTCATCACTGTAGCCGAGAAACACAGACTCAACAGACTGAGCGATCAGTTTGGTGCATTCACGAGGGGAAGGAAGAACACATAGCAAACACAACCAAACAAACAAAGTGTAGAATAATCATGGGAGCGACCAAGAGACACTCTAGAGTAATACCATGTTGTAAGGCAGTCGAGGGTTGAATATTGATGAGACAGGTGGAAGTAGAAACAGCCTCGGCCCAAAAGTGGGGATGCAGATAGTCGGCAATCATCATGGCACGAGTCGTCTCAAGCATATGGCGATATTTGCGCTCATCCATGCCATTCTGAGCGTGAGCGCCAAGATAAGAGAACTGAGAAAGAGTCCCCTACTCAGCAAGAAAACCATGCAACATCTGGGAGACATACGCAATATATGGGAGACATACTCTGAATCAGATTCAGCCCAAAACACACGAATATGCGTGGAAAACTAGGTATGAACTATGGAAGAAAATGCTTATATAGAGAGAGAACCTTGCTACAAGAAGTCATGAAATAAAGCCAAGTATAGCGAGAGAAGTCATCGTTAATATAACATAGTAGCGATGGCCCCATTCGAAGCGAAGGGAGCGAGACCCCATAAATCAGAATGGATCAAATCAAAAGGACGCTCAGACACTGAGTCACTAGTGGATAGGGTAACTGAGTCTGTTTGCCAAATCTACAACCCCAACACTGAAGCGAGACATCTCCAGAGATAGGCCCCAAAAGACCACGATGAACTAAAGACGATAGGCAAGAACCACAAACATGACCAAGTCGATAATGCCATTGTTGAAACAAAGTGGAAGTAGAAGTAGCGAGAGCATGTGAACTAGTGGTGGTGTCGGTAGAAGGAATACGGAGCTAGTCAAGGTTCCTGACGAGGGTATGACCCCTCGGTCCTCGATGTTTGCCTACCCGGTTCCCGCCAAGGAAGAAGCCCGCTCGAAGGATACAAGAAGCCCGCAAGGTCCAACACTTCGACTTGGAGTAGAAGGCAAGAAACCCCTTGTAAACCCTAACTGGCTGCATATATAAAGCTACCAAGGGCACCCCCTAGAACGACTCTCACACAATAGATTACATTACACGCATACAAATCCGCCTATGGCGGCTCCCTGTAAACACTATACTCATATACTAGATTGCTAGCAGGATGTAGCGATCCTCCACCGAGGGGACGTGAACCTGGGTAAAATTCGTGTGCCCCTCGTCGTTTATCGACCGTCGTCGAGTTCGCCAGATCCCCAATACGCTTCCTAGATCGAAAGCCCTTCGACATGGGTATTGCCGGGTTGAACCTCGTCAATTGGCGCCGTCTGTGGGGACGACGGGATCTGGATCTACGAGCTCGCCGGCTCCTTCATCATCTTCAAACAACCTCAGATCGCATCTGGCGCGGCTCAACAATGATCAAGATCGCATCTCGCTGGCTCATCCACTTCAACTCCGTTCGTGCGGAGAAATCTGTGTTGCACACCAGGGCTCAACATCAACCACGCCATCACAGGACGATTGCCGATTTCCTTCGTCTCGGCCGAATCGACACGGCGCACTGACCGCGCACGCGCCGTGGTCAAGACAGCTGTGGTGCTCCTCAACACGGATCTCGGCGGCCTTGGCAACACACGTCGCCAGGCGTGCATGTGCAGTAATCGATCAGGACAGGCCATACAGCAAGCACGCTGACCGAAAGATCAATTGTTACGTGTTTCACGAGAAGATCAAAGGAATTCATATGCAGAACCAACCGATCGGATCAAGTCTGGATACAAGCAAGTTGGCTAAAAGCCTAGGGGAAAAATCCCTACAAGGAAACATACACCGTACCGTCAATCCCATGTGGTTAGGGCAGATTTGTTTATGCATGCCTCGACTGGAATCCAAGCTCAGATTGAAGGACAACGAGACCCGATTTTATGCGAGTACATGGCGAGAAGCGCGACTCTCCCTCAATCGGCCGACCAGAGGTCGCATATAGCGTACTACACCTGCATTGACCTGCACAAAGGTTTTGGAATTAACGCCGCACGACCAGATCGCCTCTAGCCGACTCGTCCCGTTCGACTCGTCATCAACGTCTTCAATCTCCGTCAAGGCCAGGCTGGCGAGTTCGACGATCATCAGGATCTACTTCGGTCCCAAGCGGAGCGAATAGCTGAATACAAACAGTTAGATTATCGTCAGCTGACACAACGATCTTTACTCGTGATAATCTGTCAGAGCAAATCAATCAAGACCAGGATGTTTAGCCGTGAAGATAAAAATAAGCCGGTCGAAGCTGTGATTTCAAGTACTACTACTGTTCACACAGAGACAATCAATCAATGGAGCAAAAATCCGGCGAGTGGCCGACTCGTCTGCTCGCTGAAAGTACAACATCGTCCGCTCGGCGTAGACGATACAAAGATACTAGCATCTACATATGTACGTATTTTGTTGGATAGGAATCAAGTCAGCTGTAAACGGCTCCGCGAATATCTAAGAAGAATTTGGTCGACGCCTTCGTCCGTACAGATTACATCTGCGTCGACTCCGCTGCGTCCTGGTCCGCGTTGACTACGGCTTGCCATGTCCGGGGGCTCGCCGTCGCGCACTTAGCACCACTCGGGGGCTCGCCTTCACCTCGCCTCTATGCGTGGAAGCTCGCGCTCAAGACCTGCGATCTCATCGACATCACCTCGCCTCTGTATGCGGAAGCTCAAGCATCAAGATCTTCGACACCATCGTCATGACCTTCGAATCAAGTATCAAGATCTTCGACCCCATCGTCATGACCTTCGAATCAAGCATCAAGATCTTCGAGTCCGCCGACATGGTCTTCGACTCCGCCATCGACATGACCTTCGAATTCGCCATCATGACCTTCGAGTCCGCCGACATGGTCTTCGACTCCGTCTCCGACATGAAATTCGACCCTGCATCATGAAGAAATTAGACCTCTGCGGCTCAAGAAATTCGACCCCTGCATCGTCACGATATTTGACCTCGCCGTCATCATGATCTTCGACCCCTTCATCGCCACGATCTTCGACCTCGCCGTCGTCGTGATCTTCGACCCTTCATCGCCACAATCTTCGACCCCGCCATCGTCATGATCTTCGACCACGTCTGCATCAGCCTCGACCACATCGCACCCGATAAAGCTAAGTTTTCTTCTACCAAGAGTCAATTAATATTTACTTTTGCCACACCCGATACTCGGGGGCTTCGCCTTAAAGATATGCATTTACTCATACTCTGGAGTTTTGACAAAGGGCTATGGCGAGCGACAACAAATAGCTGAAATTTTGAGGGCAAGCCCAAGTGCAAGCACTTCGACTCACCCTCGGGGGCTACTGAGGGAGATAGCATCAGTCAATCGACAGCATCGTTTGCGTATTATTCGAGTGCGGGCGTTCTTGTCCCTCGAATCGTCTTCTTCGGGCCAGCAGCGCCTTGGTATTATTCGAGTGCGGGCGTTCTTGTCCCTCGAATCGTCTTCTTCGGGCCAGCAGCGCCTTGGTATTATTCGAGTGCGGGCGTTCTTGTCCCTCGAATCGTCTTCTTCGGGCCAGCAGCGCCTTGATATTATTCGAGTGCGGGCGTTCTTGCCCTTTGAATCGCTTTCTTCGGGCCAGCAGCGCCTTGATATTATTCGAGTGCGGGCGTTCTTACCCTTCGAATCGCTTTCTTCGGGCCAGCAGCGCCTTGATATTATTCGAGTGTGGGCGTTCTTGTCCCTCGAATCGCTTTCTTCGGGCCAGCAGTGCCTTCAAGTTATTCAAGGCTGGGCTTCGGTCCCTCGAATTGTCTTTTTCGGGCCAGCAGTGCCTTGATATTATTCGAGTGTGGGCGTTCTTGTCCCTCGAATCACTTTCTTCGGGCCAGCAGTGCCTTCAAGTTATTCGAGGCTGGGCTTCGGCTCCTCGAATTGTCTTTTTCGGCTCAGCAATGCCTTCAAAGTGTTCGAGTTTGAACTACGGATCCTCGAAACACATCCCTAGACCGCCAGCGTCTTCATTCTGTTCGAGAATGGGCTGATGCCTTTTCGAACCTTTCTTTTGAGCTATCAACGCTCCTCATTCAACATGCCCGAATCTTGGTGGCCATATACCTGTTCGGATGCCGTATGTCAAATACGAAGGTAAGTCCACGGTTTGCAACACCAGATGGCCCGGTATTCGTATCAAACGTGCTCTGCTGGAAATTTTCCATACCTACGGTATGAAGTTTGCACCGATGGACGCATCGGGTGCCTCACAATGAACTGGGCTCCGACCTGGTAAGTCCGACGCGGCTCGGGTCGGGGTAGCGCCAGCCCACGCGGGTTCGAGTCGGGGGACTCGAATCTGAGTAAGCTAACTGAATGTTTTTGCGGCTATGCAATTAACTGAGACCCGGCGTGAGTCTCAGGCCGGTTATGCGCATCCCTCTGCAAACCCGACTTAGCACTTTCGAGGCTCGGACTGAGAGCTACTCGAATTGGCATTCTTTCGCCCCAGCGTTGGCAACACGCTCGGGGGCTACGCCTTGAATTTACATTCCTTCGCCCCTGCATTGGCAACACGCTCGGGGGCTGCGCCTTACAACCCGATGCTAACAACGCTCGGGGGCTACGCTTAAATGCTAACCTTAGAATCCACTATTTTTGTACCCGGTGTTGGCAACACGCTCGGGGGCTGCGACTCGATTTGACACTCCTTCGCCCCGGCGTTGGCAACACGCTCGGGGGCTGCGTCTCGAATTGGCGTCCATCCGTCTTGGCGTTGGCGACACGCTCGGGGGCTGCACCTCGCATTGCCTTCTACATCATCGACGGTGCTCCGTCTGCTGCGTCGACTTCGGTTTGACATATTCAGGCTCGACAACAACATCACCTACAACAAGTATTTGACAACGACATCGCCTACAACAAGAATTCGACAACATCATCACGATGATTCAACCACCATGCGACTTCACCGACCCCGACATGCAATAACTTCATTTGGTGCCCCGACACGCGACATTCAAGACTACGACGTCAAGGCAAGATTAGAGTCTCTACCCGATTCTACGAATCGACTAGACACTCGGGGGCTACTGACGAGGGTATGACCCCTCGGTCCTCGATGTTTGCCTACCCGGTTCCCGCCAAGGAAGAAGCCCGCTCGAAGGATACAAGAAGCCCGCAAGGTCCAACACTTCGACTTGGAGTAGAAGGCAAGAAACCCCTTGTAAACCCTAACTGGCTGCATATATAAAGCTACCAAGGGCACCCCCTAGAACGACTCTCACACAATAGATTACATTACACGCATACAAATCCGCCTATGGCGGCTCCCTGTAAACACTATACTCATATACTAGATTGCTAGCAGGATGTAGCGATCCTCCACCGAGGGGACGTGAACCTGGGTAAAATTCGTGTGCCCCTCGTCGTTTATCGACCGCCGTCGAGTTCGCCAGGTCCCCAATACGCTTCCTAGATCGAAAGCCCTTCGACATGGGCATTGCCGGGGTTGAACCTCGTCAGTCCCAAAGGCCTTGGGAGTCACGACACCGAGGGCCAGCCCTAACCAGAGCCTTGGTGCGACAATTCTGGATAGAACAAGAATTATCATCAAGGATAACACGACAAGCAGAATCAGTACCTTGAGCAGCAGAAAATAGATTCATGGTAAGGAGAGGAACATGAGAAACATTAGGAACATAAAAGGAGGGAGTATAAAGGTGCCATGACTAGCGATAGAAAGGGAAGTGTCATAAGTAGTAAGAACATTAAGAGGAAAATCAAGAGAGTGAACAGAGTATAATGCAGAAGAATCAGAAGTCATATGAAAGGAAGCTCCAGAATCCACGACCCATGAAGATCTACCTAATGGTGTATACAGTGGTCGCTTAGTGCGGGAGACAGTTGTCATAGAACCAACGGTGTCCGTCAAAGAAGAAGAGCCAGAGGCAGCCAACATGCGCTTAAGAATCACAATATCCTACAGAGAGAGGGGGACTCAAAGGAGGAGGAGGTGTCCTAGTCAAAGGACCACGACCCATGTCCAGCATCTTCTTGTAACAATCAGTTTTGAGGTGCCCTAGGTTCTGACAATAGCCACACTGAATATGAGGAGAACGAGAGCGACCTCCACCACGAGAGGGGCGACCCCCACCACATGATGGTGAGCGACCCATACTATCATAAGGAGTAACCAACAACGGTGGTGCACTAGAACGAGAGGGCCCTGAAGCAGCATCCAACATAGTGGGGGACCGAGCCTAAAAACTCCAAGCAGGCTAGCACCACATAGGCAGATCTCCTTAGCACGGAAATAAGAAAGCACCACTGAGAGAGGAACACGACCTCAAGCAAGCAACTGAGCACATCGGGCTCAAACTCTGGACGGAGCCGAGACAAGAACTCATAGACACGCTGAAACTCTAGGTCAGACCTCATAGTCCGGCAGCACAGGCAAGTACCACAGACAACATAACAAAGAGAGTCAAGCTAACGCCAAATAGCAGAACTCTGTGTGTAGAACTCATAAATAGTGGAGTCACCCTACTAGAGAGCATGCTCCTGACAAACCACAGACAAGTAGAGAGAGTCACGAGAGGGTTGAACCACAGAAAGTAGAAACAGTACCAAGGCCCATAAACTCAGAGGCTAACTAGGGCAGAACACTAGCAGTGAAAACAGTCGCATCACGAGCATCCTCATCACACCACTGAGTATAAGCAGACTGAGCATCACGATAAGTGGAGAGAGCCTCAAAGAAATCCGCTACCTGCTCATAAGCATCGACTGCTGCATCATCGACGGTCTTGGCTGCAACCCTGTCATCGTCAAAAGCATCAGCAGTAATAACTGATAGTGTCGTTGGAACTGGAGCCACTGGAACAAGGGGGCGCAACAGACAGGGGACCTCGCCACAGAGAGCACCCCAAAGTCGAAGTTCCCGCATGTGAACACGCATGTAGGCTGCAAAGTCCGCATATTTGGTACCATCAAATTTCGTCGGGCATGGAGGAAGAGCATAATAGCTCGATGAAGACGAAGCCATAGTTGTACAACCTCCTTTTTTGGAAACCAAATCTGGATCTAGATCAGATCCCGGTCAACCGTCGCTCAACCGAGCTGGATCGAGGCCAGGCTCGAGCTGCTTTGAGGACAGGATGAATCAGGCCAACCCAAAGCAGGCCGACGAGACAGCCAGGTGGCAAACCACAGGCGGCGACGGCAGGAGCAAGGGCGATGGCACGAGCAAGGGCGGCGGCGACGACCAGAGCTAGGGCGGCAGCGGTCGGATCAAGGGCGACGGTGGCTAGATCCAAGCAGCGGCAGCCAAATCCGAGTGGCAAGAGGCCGAAGATGACCGGTAGCGGCTAGAATCGGCCGGCGGCGGCAGAATACGGGCGGGGACAAAGAGAATCATCCGGAGTCTACAGAAAACGACTAGGATCTCAGGGAATGGGACGAGCTTGCACGAGCCCGAGCGTGAGTAGAGAAGTCGAGGAAAAGAGAAGCAATCAGGCACGCTGGACAGAGATTTCGACGGCGGCGGCGGTGGAACGAGCACAGAGTTGAAGCATGATAGAGACCCTAACCTGGGGCTCCGATACCATGTTAGGAATAGTGGAATGAGCAACTATTCACAGGGGTCAAAGGACAATACGTGTACATGTGTGGGCAATATGTAGAAAGCCTCTTGTACTATGGGGAAATAGAAAAACTAGACCACACATGTCTAACAAGCATAACAGAAATTTGCAGGTAATTAAACAGCAAGCAAAACCTTTTTCTTATGTTTTTTGTCATTGTTGATCACTGAGTTATTTCATAACCGCCTATGCAGTTCATATATATGTACGTCGTCTTAATTTTGTGGATTGCATGATGCCCTTTTGCTAAATGAAGCCATATATATACTCCAGGATGTTCAGCCGCGATAAAAATAGGCTGGATTACCAATTATTCTTCCGTACAAGAGGTGCTTTTAGGTCTCTTGGATGGGATGTGCTGATATTGGCCACGTTGTTACTGGATGTTGAGGTGTTCGTGATGATCTGGAGTAGCCTAACAATACATTTTTGGTTGATCATATTTCTGGCAATACTTGTGATTGGCCGATTACTATGTCCAAGAGTTGCAAGACTACTCACAGGCAATTCAATATGTCATACAATATCATTATGGAGCCCCATGGTTGCAATCATATTGCTAGGTCCCTCTGTACCATATACTCAAGAGATTTACGTTACTGACAAGTTTAGTCCTAATACTCAAGAGATTTACGAAATTAACAAGTTTATTCCTAGGAACTTGATGGCCAGATGGATAGTATACTTGGTACTATTTGCAGTTGTGCTCCTACTTACATGTAGCAAACTACGGTTCCAATGTATTGTCAAACTAGTAGACTGTGCTCTGGGTCGCAAACTGGTATCTTGGCGTCGAGCTGTCATAAACTTGTGCATGTTTGCTGGCATATTGATGTTGGTGCTCACTTTCCATAGTACATACCGAAGCTTGATTATCTGGTTCCAAGTATTTGCTCTATTCATAGTGTCATTTGGCAACCTCCAGTTTCCAGCAGCACTATTACGTACTCGGCTCGCAGTGGAGTACCTTTATGGTCATTATGAACATGCTGACGAGACAAACCTTGCGCCATCTCTTCGTATCTTCTATGTGATGGTGTTTGGACAAGGAGTATTATACATTATTGCCTGCATCCTCGAGGTATTTTCTTTCATCCTCCGAAGAGCCCTCCTCCGCCGTGCTGGATTTAGAGGTCCCTCAGGTGTGAAATTTGTCAATATGTACTATGCGTATGCCTTTGAGAAATGCATGAGAGGGGCTGTGCTTGCTACAGAGAAGATCAGCCTCATAACATTTGCGGTGGATTCGGTGAAGTCAGACTCACCCAAGATGCAGCTTTATGGGCTTCAGATGCTGCACGACCTTCTGGAAAAGGAGCCCTTAAAGAGTGAAATGTATCAACAGTCCCACAAGTTACCGGCCATGTCTAAAATGGTCCCAAAACTCACAAAATGCATCGAAACAGTCCCAGAATTTGTTCTCAGTGTCCATATACGGTCCTATATACATATAAAAGTGACTTGTCAATGTAAGTGAACCATCTGAGACGATCCGGGTGGCCCACGACGGCCATGCACGATGCCTAAACAGATCTGTCAAAAATTTGCCTCTAATAGCTAAAAAACAAACAGCTAGGCAAAAGACCACCCTAGGCAAAAGATCACCCGATGCATGCAAGTATGAAACTAGCTAATTTGTACACGCGGGCATACACGGATGTGGATTCTAAAATTAAACGCCTGATCGACTGATTCTATGCGTGCCTCAAATACATGGAAGTATATATCTTCAGCTATAACAAGAGGAGTAGTGTATGCATGTGTTAGGTGTATACTTAAGCTGGCATTTTTTTGGTATTTCCATTTAGATATAGAGCAATACCACGTCTTTTTATAGTATACCACATTTTTGTGACATAGTATATACCATATATTTTTTGGTTGACTATATACGACATCTCTTTGTTTATACAATATTTTATATCATGTAGTATGTGTATCATATTTTTGCAATGGAGTATATTACCACACATTTTCTGCGATTGAGTGTATACTCCCTTCGACCCATATTACCTTTCGGAAATACAGATGTACTAGCGCTTAAATATGTTTGCAAAAGGTAATATGGATCGAAGGAAGTACCAATTTTTTTTGCGACAAGGTATATTATACCACATTAGTATATACCAAACTATTTGATAAGTATATACAACATTTTTTCAAGGGAGAATATACCACATTTTCAATAAATTATACACCATATTTTCCAATTACATTCATCTTAGTATCTAGCAGACATACCAGATTGGCGTGGATCTTGTCCACAAACTCTCTTTTTCTGTGCCTTATTTCATTTGATAATTCAACGCATACAATTCTTGCTAAGAAGTTTGAGAATTAAAATTAAATCGATAAGCATATGAAACACCGACACCAAGACAACATCAAAGCTAGTGGGACAGATTCAGCTGCTAAACAACCAGAATGGAAAGACGTTGCACGCGTGAAAGAGCGCAGCTTGAAACTTCCTTGAGCGGGTGCACGTGCGCGGCTGCCATGGGCCAACCGGGGGCCCCCCATAGGGTCCACTTTACATTGCCACGTGATCTTTATATGTATTTAGGACCGTATATGGACATAGAGGACAAGTTTCATGACTGTTTTGATGCATTTTTAGAGTTTGAGGATCATTTCAGACATCACCGATAACTTCTAGGACTGTTGATGCATTTCACTCGCCCTTAAATACCAGAGTCATATCACAACTTACCACTTCCACAAAGACAATGACCTCTTTGTTCAACATGTTGGGTTGGAGCAGTGAAGGTGATAAATATATTAGATCATTTGCAGCGAAGGTCATGGCCAAGATTGCTGATAGCCTCCGAGTCGCCCATATCCCTGGGGCAATGCAGCTCATAGCCTCACTCTGGGACACTGTTCAGAAATCGAGTATGAGTTATCCTCTTCTGGATATTCATATCCGAAAGACAGGACAAGGCGCCTCAATTCAGCGACCTGGCAGTAATGAACAATTATCACCGATGCTTAATTGGTGGAAACAGATGGCAATATACTGCTTGATTCCAGCGGAGGAGCCATTTAACAAGGAAGAACAAAACTCCCGTATTCTCAAGTACTGGAAGTGGATTAGAAAATATTGGTCGGTTCCCGAGGAGGAGCAATCGACAGACCAAGATCTCCTCCCTGTACTGGGCTTACTAATTCTTGACAGGCTTTCTAGCTTCGATCGTGAGAACTGCATAGAAATTAGCAGGGCAACTGGACTTATCTAAAAAATCATACAGTTCACAGGCAATATTACTGGCGTGAAAAATATTAACGAGACACAGCAGACACTGTTGAAATGTTCAGCACTGAAGCTTCTGAGAAGACTTTCAAGTACTGAAGGGAAGTTTGGTGTTACTTTGCGCCAAGAGATTGCAGAACATCCTTTTCTTTTGAGTAACCTTGCAGAGATCTTGGATGATAGTGGGAGCAGCCAACAACTTAGGGAGCTGACAGCAGAACTCCTTAGAAACCTTGCTGTGGATGGAAACATAAAGGAGGAGATCGGGCACATCCGAGTAATCATTAGCAGGTTGATGCATGCATTTCTCAACCATTGTTCACCCTCAAGTACAGATTCAGACCATTTGCTAGCAGTGACTGCCGGGCAAGCACTAGCAGTACTGGCAATGGAGAACGCCAATAATTGTTTGCATATGTTAGCTGAACCAAACTATGTGTTAATCAAGGAACTCAGAATGATGATCCATGGTGATAGGTATAGGTATGTTGCATCAAGCCTATTGCAGAACATGTGTCTACATGCTCGACCTGTGCTTGGTAACTCGGACCTAAAGGAAATCTCCTACATTTTGCAAGAGGTGAGCCCTGCTATTTATTTACAAGTGCAATATTAATTAGAGGCTGATAATATTTACATATGTTCTTGCAACCCTTTATTTCTCATCAATATTGTGGACACTGAGTTATAAAAATAAATACTGGTATACAGTTATACACAACACAACAAGTAACCAGATGGCAACATGACAGATTATCGATAAGGTGCAAATATCATTGAAGTTTAATCATGGCTTACATAGGTTGGATATTTCCACCACAGGTGCTACAAGGAATAATGAATGCAGAAGGGACGGAATTGGAGGCACTTGTTGGTCTTAGTTCACAAATATGTCGTATCATTCCTGAAGACTTTGCACGGGGATTAGAGCATAGTCAGATTAAGGAAAGATTTATCAAGAGGCTTGTCAATGCACTCAATTCAAATATGGTACCAGCTGTTCATTGTCCTGGGATCAGGAGGGTGATAGTTGAACATACCATATACATGATCAAGAGCAATCCTAGCTACGCAATCTGCTTCAACGAATGCTCGATGATGGAAGCATTGCTAATGGTAGAGCGTACATTTTCCAGGGTTGAAAATTACAGGTTCTTCTTGGGTGATGCAGGACTCATGGAGCATAGAATACCTCTTTCTGCTCTCGTGGCCAAAGCGAAGTCACTGATGGGTCGTGAATCTCTCCGAGGAATCAATAGTGTCACCTGAACATGTATTCCAGTCATATCATCTTTGCTAGAATTTAAGTTAAAAGCTAAATCATGGGGTTTTGCGGGTGCTGGGTCTTCTAATACAAGGCTTTTGCTTTTCGTGGTTGACCTGTAACCTAAAGTTTAAACCACTCTTCTTCTTACATATTCAATGAATTAAGGCAAGTCTTTCGCCTTTCTGTAAAAAAAATGAGTTTGGACTACTGGTATATGCTACCATACCATACTGGGAAACACGCTCAGTTTGCTCAAGGTGGTAGCCCTGCATTACCATCCATAGATTGGCCACATCTCATATCACTCTTAGGCCAGCGCGGCAAACGCCCGGAAAATTAAGAACGCAGAGAAGGAGATTAAGCGGAGGCAAGAAGGCAAGTTCAACTGTGTTATGGAGCTGGAACGCGGCAGAGCGTGTCCTATCCGAACCAGAGTCCATCTCCAATAATCCAGCTGACTCTCGCCGCATATATCTAAGAGGCCGAGCAGATCCCTTTGCTTCCCTTGTTCCCTACACACGAGACAACGACGACATCGTCAAATAGAGAGGCACATGACCAAGGAGATGGATCTGCTACCAGAGGAAGTGCTCGCCGAGGTCCTCCGCCGCGTCGCGCCCCGCGGCCTTTGCCGCGTGCCGTTGCGTTTGCAAGACCCCACGCGCGACCGTCGACGCCCGTCTGCTGCGTGCAGATCTGTTTCCGCACTCCGTCGTCGGCGGCATATTCGTCAATTTGAAGTCCCTCTTTGCGCCTGATTTCTTCTCCCGACCCACGAGGCCACGACGGGCCCTACGATCTCCGGCAGGTTGGACTACTTCCATCCTCCAAAGGGCGAACCAAGATTCTGGACCATTGCAATGGCTTAGTCTTGCTTAGAGATTACGTGGTTAACCCCGCCACGCGATCGATGGCATCACTTGCCACCATGCCCATCCTTGGCAAAGGAGAAAGACGATGTGGACTTCACCTACGAAGAGTACCTCGTCTTTGATCCCACGGTATCACCTGACTATGAGGTGTTTATGATCCCACGTCTTCGCTACTATTTACTAATTAAGAGATATTAACGGCAACAAAATAGAGAATAATTTGTTTGACCATATGATGGAGCAATCTGAATGTCCGCCGTTTCTACTTGCTTTGCATGTTTTCTCGTCGAGGTTGGGCTGTTGGGAGCAGAGATCTTTTATTCGAGAAGGGAAGACTGCTGGCACCGTCCTCTGATATGCGACTACCATATTGGGAAGAATTCCAGAGAAAACGGTATGCCCTTTACTGGCGCAGAGCGGTTTACAACTTTACATACACTGAAGCTTTTTTTTGAAACATACATACACTGTGAAGCTGATATCATAATGCGGCATATAAACACTCCTTAATCGTCGTATTATTTTGAGGACTAACCTGTACTCCAAAACTATGTGTGGAGTACTATGTAACTCTGGCCGTCCATGATGGAGGGTAGGCCAGCCATTTCCCTCGGGCTACCGATTTTGACTTTTTACCCATCCCGATTGAGCCCATGAGCACCTAGTCGTGATTTATTCCATAATCAGTCCTTGTGGCGGTGCCTCCATTTTCGTTGTACCCTGTCGCGCCGCCAGCATCATCAACTGGCCACCTACGTCATCGTGGTCGATGGTCCAACGGTCGCCGCTTTGCCGATACGCGAGACCTCGCCCCTGTCGCTCACGATCGGGCACCATCGCGCTGCTGTCCAGATCGAGGAGCGCCACTTGCGCCGCTGTGTTGATCGAGGGGCTCATGCTGCGTGCATGATCCGAATGACCGTATTGACCCCCTGGCGTCGCCGGCCGTTCGAGCAGCTAGCTGCCGAAACAATCGTTGTCCTCACGCCTGAAAAGCATGCATAACAGGTTTGTCGCCATTCCGTTCGCCATTCAGGTGGCACTAGTAGAAAAAAAGAGTTTTCGTTCCCTTTAGTCCCCAAATAATTTGGTCTACGATTAATATAAGTATTAGTCCCGGTTTAAATAAAAAAGTGGGCTACGAAGCATTAGTCCCGGTTCAAATGGAGGCTTTAGTCCCGGTTTGAACGACCAACCGGGACTAAAGGGCCCTATTCTTTAGTCTCGGTTGGTGGCTCAAACTATGACTAAAGCCTACCATGCCTACCCCCCCCCCCCCCCCCCCCCCCCCTCCCGCGTAGAAAAAACGTCTAAAACAAATAAATGAAAATGATAAAAACTTCAAATTTCAAAATCATTTGACAAGCATGTACCTCACGCAACCAACTTTTAAGGAAAATTTGAATTTTGATATTTTTTGCAAAAAAGGTTGTTCCAAATTAAAACGGCTATAAGTTTTGCATACGGACTCGAAAAAATACGTATAATATATGAAAAACTATCTACACAAAATTTTACATCCGATTTCAACACCTACGGCCGTTTGCACAATTTCTTGTTTCTTAAAATTCCAAAGGGAAATATGAAAGCAGGAAGATTTATATTTTGTCAGAAAGAATGATTTTTTTTTGGATTTTTTCATTTCTTTTGTTTTTTCTTCTACTTTTTGGTCATTTTGAAGTTTTTTATTAATTTTAGAATTTTGAAAAATTTAAGTTTTTTAATTTTTTAAATATTTTGAGTTTAAAAATTAATAATTAAATTATGCATAAAGATTATTTGGAATTCATTGATGCTTATTATTACTTAATCATTGTTGCTTATTTTGTGAATTCTTTGGAATTCAAAAAAGTAAAATCATATGTTAGCAAAGTGTATGGGTTAATAGAATTGATAGCATAGCATTATCAAGAAATCGCGAGCGCAATCTTGGATCCTAGTAGGGAAGGAATGAAGAAGTTAAGCGTGCTAAGGATGGAGCAGTGTGAAGATGGGTAACCAACCGAGAAGTGAGGACCACAAGTATGTAATTTGACCTGAGAATAGAGGTGATTAGAGATTAAGTGGAGAGTGAAAACTATTAAACAATTCAAATATTCGAAAATATGGAAATTCAAAAAAATCTAAATTTTTTTGGGGTTTTTTCAATAATTCTACCAAAAAATTTATCGAACCCCTTTAGTCCCGGTTGGAGCCACCAACCGGGACTAAAGGGTCCTCCAGCCTTCTGCACACGACCCGGGCCACGTGGAGGACCTTTAGTCCCGGTTTGTGAGCAACCGGGACTAAAGAGGAGGGGCTTTAGTCCCGCTTTGCTAGTCCCGGTTGGACAACCGGGACTAAACCCCCTTATCAACCGGGACTAAAGCCCCTTATCAACCGGGACTAAAGCCCCTTATCAACCGGGACTAAAGCCCTTTTTTCTACCAGTGTGGGTTTCTTTGCAGACGATAGATGGGTTTCAGATCACATCCATGGTCAGATGTGGTACATGTGAAAACAATAGTAAGAAATAAAGAGATTTAGGACATCTCAGCCTTATAATCTTGATGGATCTCCGTCCTGATGCAACCCATGTCCTAACTATGCAGAAGTCATATGGGTCCTGGAGCATTGTTTCTTAATATCAGAATTCATATGATGCTCTGATGCTATTTCCAAGTTGTCATGTCAAAGAAACTATTACCAAGTTATTTAACTCTCGCTGAATTATTTTGGTTATCACACCCTGTTTCATGTTTCCTCCAGCTTGATAATGGTCCTTCCATGTTTCAGGTTTCTTTCCTCACTGGCAATTGAGTGGGAATTTTTCTATGGGGGGAATGGGGTATAGGAGAACGTGTGGGAAGAGGAGATAGATGGGGAGTAGCCTGCTATTCTATGAATTTGGAGAAGTTGCATTTAGAGTGGACGAGCAGTACGACTTGGAGGAAAAGAAACTAGGCTGGTAGGGGGGCGGGTGAGGCGGGGTGTGTGGTTGTTATACCGCCTGCTGGGTTTGTCGGGGATCCGCGCGGGGCGATCCCAGGGTCAGGGTTTCTAGAAAAGGTAACCGTGCGGGGTTGCTTTCTGTTTTTGGGGCGAGTCCGAAGGCAAGTGCGACAAGCAACCCAGGTGGATCTGGAAGTAAGAAGGCGGAAAGAATCGATGATATGATGCAGCGATTGCGTATATAAGAGGATGAAACTAATGACTTGCACTAGTACATTCTTTCATACACGACTGAATTGGCCCATCGCACATGTTTGAAAAAACTGTCACTATGCATGCGTGTGCGATAGGAGCCCAGTATGCACACGGTTAATGGATTTGTGTGTGATAGGCTAAAGTTCACCCGTGGTTTTTTTCGTCAAGTCGTTTATGAACGATAGGGCCTTTATAAACGATTAACTGCTCTTAATCATTGGCGGATTTGGAAGATTGCAAACGATATATAGAATTAGTGGTATGTGTTTCCCTCACAGCGCAAACAATTTTATTAGTTTATGCCGTGTGCTTAGTGACAGCTGTATATGGTTTTTGCGATAAATAAGATATATATCAAATAGACCGGTAAAACTAATTTCTCATTTAATATGACAAATTTGACTAGAATGTTCATATATGATTTATTAGATATATAGTAACACTTGTACTATTTACATATTTTTATAGGGGGTGTTTTGAGTTAGTTAAACATATATATACTTCTCCATTGTGGAGACTAAGAATGAAGGAAAGACTCATTTTATGGGGTACATCTTATCTTGTTTCCCCGTGGCACACGCTAGAGAAGGAGAAACATGATGGAGTGAAGAAGGGTAAAAATAGACAGAAATAATACATGTTGCTCACTAGAGAGTTAGGAAAAGGGAGCAAAATGCATGGATATTCGAAAAATCATTGTTGCTTGCGGCGCTCAATGAAATCAAGTTAACTATCCATATGTCTTGATTTCCCGTAGCAATCGTACGGACACTCTACTAGTGTCAACAAAAAATATGTTTATAATCAACATTGTTTAGTCGCATGCACTATAACTTTCCAGTAATGCTATATCTATATACGCTTCCTACAAAAACTTATTGTGGACTATTTATATGGGCACAACAAGTACGTGCTCCATAATTAAAGAAAGGATAAAAGTTAGGACTAGATGATCATCAGCCACTATATTAACCACCACATTAACCCATGAGGCTATTTCGTATGATAGATTATATAGGTGTAGAATTGTTGCCGTCTTCACCACTTTTTACTTTAATCCCTTCTTGTGATACCTTGAATCGATGAATAGTGTGGGACTACCATCTCATGTAGCATTATTTTTCTAAACTCACTTTCTTATAGGCCTCACACCATACATCTACGCGTTAACATGACATCAATGCTCACTAGTGGAAACAGGGCCTTTAGCACCGGTCCGTAAGGATTTTTAGCACCAGTTTCGCAACCGGTGCTAAAAGTCATCTTTAGCACCGGTTGCCTTACGAACCAGTGCTAAAGGGGGTACCACGTGGCCTCTGCACCGCGCGCCAGGGACATTTAGTCCCGGTTTGTAATACCGACCGGGACTAAAGAGTCTCAGGTGTTTTGTATTATTTACTCGTTTTTCTTTATTTTAAAGAAGTTTTCATATATTTTATGGTACTACATACTGTAATAAGATAACTTGTACAAATATTCATGCATGCATATATAACATACTTTGTCTTACAAGCGAACGAATATATATAATTGTGTTAGTTACATGGACATCATAATTATCGAGACTAAATCCGTCTATTCGATAACACAGAGGCTACCTCTATTACATGAAGATCATTGTAATCATCTAAGAATTCCGCCTATTTATATGAAATCTTCCATTTTTTTTCCATCTATGACCTCTTTCAACAAAAATCCCGCCAATTCCTCTTGAATTGCTAGTAGACGTTGATGTGGTAGGAGCTTCTCCCACATGCGATCATTCTACAATAAAAGAGAGATCAATATAAATTTATTAATTATCATAACAAAAATTATGAATGAAACTCAACACAATTGATAAATTGCTCACAGCTAATGTCATGCGCTCAGTGGTAAATCCGCGAATGAACTCGCAAACATAGTATCCACAAAAGTTGGTCCCCTGTGGTTGCTGCTCACACTTTACAAGAATAGAAATCAATTAAAAATAATATCAAGCATCATAATTGTATTGAAACTAGAAGTAAACCGATGTGCGGAACTAGCTCCTACTACTTACGTCGACTCTAGTAAAGATCAACCGATCACGCCATGGTCCCGTTACCACCCCTTTGAACCGTTCCCAAACACTGCCCGGGAAATACAAATAAATCAATGAGTTATGAATTAAATGATATCTCAGCTTTTCAACGAAAGAGGCCGATATAGTGCTAAAATGATTGAAAATTACTCTTGGAGCATATTCTGCATGTCGCGGAACTCTTCCATGTCTCTCCTTAATGGGTCGAGTACTTCAACTCTTCCATTGTCAACTTCAATATTAAACAGAATCCAGTGAAACCTGCACATGTTTATATATATGTCAGTAACTTATCAATTGCACTTAATATCGAGAGTAAGATTCTCACCCGAAGTTGTAAGGAAACAGTATGCTATTACATAAATGTTGCTCCTTTAAAAACTTTAGAATGTTACGCGTTGTTTCCTTAGGTTTCGTCTGTAGCGTATGTATATGAACTTTATCTGGATCAATGAATCCAACATTGATTGCGGATGTCCTTGTACATTCCAGCATCTTCATTCTGCAAAACAAAGAATTGATCAACTTAGAAACAAAGAATTGAACAACTTAGAAACAAAGAATTGATCAACTTACAGACAATATCAACTCATGAGAGATTTGTTGAGGGCGTCCAGATTCATGAACTGGAAGAATTCTGAAAATTCAATATGGATCTCGTCTTCACGGAAGTAATACTCTGATCCAACTTTTGCCACGAGCATTGTTTGCTCACCACGCTCTGACGTCTTCATGTACCAGTCATGGAATCTCCACATCATTGTTGGCATTTCATGCAACTTCTCGGCGTCAACCAACGGCTGTCCATAGACATATTGCCGTGCTAAAGGAGCCTTGGGTAATTCTGCGCCACCTAGCAATTCAGCCACAGTGATATTCATTTGGGCCGCTAGTCTCACGGCTTCGTCCATGTCTAACCCCTGGGGAACTTCTGGATATACCTGGAGGGGGGGGGATCGATTGTTTTTCCTGCTGTCCGAGCTGGAGAACATCTCTTTTCTCATATTGCTTCTTGAGTGTGCATGTATAGTCATCTTTCGCATTCAATACACATTGGGGTGGCTGATTTAGCATGCTCTTAGCCCAATAGACGTCCTCCGGAGTGGGTTTTTTGGGAGGGGCTCCTCTCGGGTTCCTGGTGATTGTGTACCTGGGGTGGTGGTACTCTTCTTCCGCTTTTGGCCCTGAAGCTTAGTGGGCGCTAGCGGTGGCGCCGATGGCTTAGTGGGCGCTAGCGGTGGCGACGATGGTTGACCCGACGTTGGAGATCGAGATGGACTCGCGTTGTGGTGGTCGTCGTAGTCACGGGGTGGACTCGGAGGTGATGGTGACCTGCGACGACTCGATGGCGGTGGCGGTGGTGGTGGCGGTGGCGCCAAGCCTGGAAGCTTGATGTCTTTCTTCTTCCATAGAATGACACCACCCAAGATTTCTCCGAGTGTCGCCTCATCTTCAGGTCCAGCTATGTCAAGCTCTAGTGACTCATATCCGCGTAGAACTTCATCTACCCCGACACGAGCATAGCTATCTGGAATCTGACGGCCATGCCAAGTAACTACAGGTTCACAAGGTAAAGCATAGCCAACAGCCACCTTCATGGAGATGTTCTTCATCGACTGATAGAGCTCACAATGTGTCTTGCCCCGAACTTCATCCATGGGGTAGCGACCCATCGGTGCCTCATCAGCCCCAAGCGCCGTGGAAGCTACACTGCTTCTCCGCTGAGATGGGCCGTCGTTACTGTCAAATGCAGGACCTTCCAGCTGCAGTTGATGACTTGGTCCAGCTTGAGTTTGGCGTAGTTCTTGAATCTGCTTCTGCATGGACATGAACATTCCATCATACTTTTCTTCCAACTTCTTTATCCGCTCTTTCGACTAGGTGAACTAGGAGGTGCGCCATAATATTGAAGAAGGACGGCGGGAACAACAACTCAAAGCTGACAAGACACTGGATCACATCCTTCTGTAACCCAGGTAGACTTTCTGGATTGATTACCTTCTGAGAAATTGCATTGGGGAATGCGCATACCTTCACAATGGGTAGTCGAACATTTTCTGGTAGAATTCCCCTTAATGCAATCGGAAGCAATTGCGTCATAAGCACGTGGCAGTTATGAGACTTTAGGTTTTGGAATTTTTTCTTTGCCATATTTATTATTCCCTTTATATTTGACAAGAAGCCAGACGGGACCTTGATACTGAAAAGGGCTTCAAAAAATATTTCCTTTTCTTCTTTGGTAAGAGCGTAGCTGGCAGGACCTTGAAACCGATCTAGATGCATGTCGTCTCGTCCTTTCAAACGTTGCTAGTCCTCACATGCTTCTTGTGTATCTTTTGTCTTCCCATACAAGCCCAAGAATCCTAGCAGATTCACGCAAAGATTTTTCGTCAGGTGCATCACGTCGATCGCAGAGCGGACCTCCAGGACTTTCCAATACTCAAGCTTCCAAAATATAGATTTCTTCTTCCACATGGGTGCGTGTCCATCAGTGTCATTCGGAATAGGTTGTCTGCCAAGACTCTTTCCAAAGATTACTCTTAAATCCTTGACCATATCAAAGACTTCATCACCGGTACGGCGGGTTGGCTTCGACCGGATCTCTATCTCGCCATTGAAGTGCTTTCCTTTTTTCCGATAGGGATGCTTGTTCGGAAGAAAACGACGATACCACGGATACACATTCTTACTACATTTGTCCAGATATATACTTTCTGTCTGATCCAAACAGTGCGTGCATGTATTGTATCCCTTGTTTGACTGTCCTGAAATGTTATTAAGAGCAGGCCAATCATTGATGGTTACGAAAAGCAACGCTCGTAGGTCGAATTCCTCTTGTTTGTGCTCATCCCACACACGTACACCTGGTTTCGCCCACAGCTGTAAAAGTTCATCAACTAATGGCCTTAGGTACACATCAATGTCGTTTCCGAGTTGCTTCGGACCTTGGATGAGCACTGGCATCATAATGAACTTCCGCTTCATGCACAACCAAGGAGAAAGGTTGTAGATACATAGAGTAACGGGCCAGGTGTTGTGACTGCAGCTCTGCTCCCCAAAAGGATTCATGCCATCTGTACTTAGACCAAACTATAAGTTTCTTGCATCACCTGCAAAGTCTGGGAACTCTCTCTCAATTTTTCTCCACTGCGATCCATCAGCGGGGTGTCTCAACATCTCGTCTATCTTACGGTCCTCCATGTGCCATCGCATCAACTTGGCATGCTCTTCATTTCTGAACAAACATTTCAATCGCGGTATTATAGGAGCATACCACATCACCTTGGCAGGAACCCTCTTCCTGGGTGGCTCGCCCTCAACATCTCTAGGGTCATCCCGTCTGATCTTATACCGCAGTGCAGTGCATACCGGGCATGTATCCAAATTCTCGTACTCCTCACCCCGGTAGAGAATGCAGTCATTAGGACAGGCATGTATCTTCTGTACGTCTAATCCAAGAGGGCAGCCAAGCTTCTTTGCTTCATACGTACTGACGGGCAATTCGTTATCCCTTGGAAGCAGTTTCTTTATCATTATCAGCAACTTATTAAATCCCGAGTCAGTCACACCGTTCTCTGCCTTCCATCTCAACAATTCCAATGTGCTACCCAGCTTCTTCTGGCCATCTTCACAATTTGGGTATAACATTTTTTTGTGGTCCTGTAACATCTGCTCGAACTGCAATCTCTCCTTTTCTGTTACACAGTCTCGCTTTGCATCAGTAATGACCCAACTAAGATCATCAGCGGGCTCAACTGATGCCCGTTCGTCACCTTCTTCTTCTTCCATTGCAGTATCACCGTATTCAGGGAACATTTGACGATAGTTGTCATCATTCTCTTCTTCTTCACCGTCTTCCATCATAACCCCTCTTTCTCCGTGCTTGGTCCAACAATTATACCCGGGCATGAAACCCCACCGAATCAGGTGGAAGTGAAGGGTGCTTAAGCAAGAGTAATCCTTCTCATTTCGACAGGAACTGCAAGGACAACACATAAAACCATTCCGCTTGTTTGCCTCAGCCACTTTGAGAAAAGAACGCACGCCTTCAATGAATTCAGCAGAGCGTCGGTCAGCGTACATCCATGGATGGCTCATCTGCAAGTTATAAGTATATCAAACGCAATCACGATGCTAAAATTAGTCTATTACTAAAATTACTCAAGAGCTTATAGTTGCCAACCTCTCACAACACTTGAATAGATGGGACCGCGCGAAATCTTGACAAATAGTGGATAAACTAGAGCTCGGTGGTGAAGAATAGAGAAGGAAAAAATTCACTCACACATTTCATCAAACACCTCTTGTACATAGAAGGGGAAACCAATTCTAACACCCCCCCTACCACTCTTCTAGGAGGAAAAAAACAGGGGAGAGGGAGAGGGCGCGGCCAGCGGCGGGTGGCCGCATTACATAGGCCGGGACCTTTAGTCCCGGTTGGTGACACCAACCGGGACTAAAGGGGTCTGGCAGCAGGCCAGCTGGCCGCGAACCCCTTTAGTCCCGGTTGCTGTCTCCAACCGGTACTAAAGGTACCGGACGAACCGGGACTAATTGTTGCCGTACTGCTACGGCCATTGTGGCTTCCCTGGAGGGACCTTTAGCACCGGTTTAATACACAACCGGTGCTAAAGGTCCTGAACATAAGACCCTTTTTCCACTAGTGGCTACTTCCTCCATACCGGATTATTGGGCAATTTTGTATTTTAAGACAAACTTTAACCTTTAATTTTAGTCAAGAAATTATGAGATATTTGACATAAAAATTATACAATTGAAAAGTTCTTTCGAATATGAATCCAATGATGTAATTTTTAAATAATATATCTTATATTTTCTTGACTAAAATTAAAGGTCAAAGTTTGTCTCGAAGTATGTATTTGCCCTATAATTCGGTATAGAGGGAGTAAATAGGGTGGCCCATCAATCGGTACCCTACTTGCGTTTGTGTCCGCCGTGCCCACAAAAGCACGGCGAATCTTATTTAGCCCCTGTGGACGTGCTGGAATGCGTCCTGCCCCGTTAGTTGCGAGTTTGCAATTGATTTTGGTTTTCTACTCAGAAAAGAATTCTGCTCCTCAGTCCGCCTCGGACCTAGGGACGTCCGTGTCTCGGACCGCCTCACCGCGCCGAGCCCTCCATTGCCTGTAGAACCACTTTGCTCAGAGAAATACTACTCCGTGTATGCACCGCCAAAAAAAGAAGACGGTACTACTCCGTATGAGACTCGGAGACTGTTTCCCGATAGCACTAGGAAACGATGATTGCTCTATATAAAAGGCCACCAGAGGGCGCCTCAATATCATCAGCGTTAATCACTGCCGATCGAGACCCCAAATTAGCAATCATGTCAAGGTGGTTTGATGAAGTCATGGGGCGCTCCTCTCGCGAGCCCCCGCGCGACGACGGACGCTGCCCTTGCCGATCGCAGCGCAATGACGCACCCTTTCCTTGGCGTCCTCGCCGGCCGGCGCCGGGCTCTGCTCTCAAACTGCCGCCTGCTTCGATGTTGCTAGAACACGCTTGCCGTGCGGTCGTCGCTACAGCAGCTTCGGCCTTGTTTTGGTGGGCGTGGAAAAACTGGCGATCAATGACAAGCCTGCGCACCTACGGCCGAGACATGACCGGCCAGGGTGATCCGGTCATCGGCCGCGACGACGAGATCAACCGCGTCATCGACATCCTCTGCCGCCAGACCAAGAACTGCGTCGCGCTCGTCGGCGCTGCCGGGGTCGGCAAGACGGCCATTGCCGAGGGCCTCGCCCAGCGCATCGCCACCGGAGCTGTCCCCGACGCGCTCGTCGGGGCACGCGTCGTGGAGGTCGACATCGGGGCGATGGTGGCCGGTACCATACTACGGGGCATGTTCGAGGAACGCATCAAGAACATGATCAAGCAGGCGGAGGCGTCCAACGGCAAGGTCATACTGTTCATAGACGAGATGCACATGCTCTACTCCGCCGGCAGTACTCTGGAGAAGTGCACGAGCGCCTCCAACATGTTGAAGCCGGCGATGGCCCGTGGACGCATCCGCTGCGTGGGAGCCACCACCTTCGACGAGTACCGCGAGTATATTGAGAAAGACCCTGCGCTCGAGCGACGGTTTCAGAAAGTGCAGGTAGAGGAGCCGACCATGGAAGCAACCATCGCCATCCTTCGGGGGCTAAAGCAGCGGTTCGAAGACCACCATGGTTTGGAAATACAGGATGCCGCTCTTGTTGCTGCTGCGCACCTCGGTGCCCGCTATATCACCGGTATGTCAAGAGTTTATCTACTCTTAACTTTGATCCTTTGGTTGTACATGGTCTTTTCGGTAGGTTGTATTGTCTGGATAATACTCCTTTCCGATTTAGAAGAATTTCTGACATTTTTTTTGTTGTATGAAATGTAGGTCGTCAATTTCCAGATAAGGCAATTGATTTGATTGATGAGGCTTGTACAATCATAGCCAGAAAGATGGCGCAGATGGAAAACGAAGCAAATGAGAACACTGATCAAAGTAGTCTGACGGATAGTGTCAATCCGGAAAGTAGCTCTACAAATAGAGGGAAGAAAGCAGTTGTCGTGAACCCAAATCATGTCGCACAGGTAGGTACTCTTTTCTGTCTAACTTTATTTTCTAGTTGGTTTTGTAATGTGATCTGATTGTCATACATGTTTCTCATTTGAAGGTTGTGAGTCGATGGACTGGAATTCCTATTGCGACGCTCCATGAATCGGAGAAGGACAAGTTAATTCACCTAGGGGACAGATTGCATGAGCGAGTTGTTGGTCAGGATGAAGCCGTCAAATTGGTTGCGCAGGCAGTATTGCGTTCTAGGGCAGGTCTTGATCAACCTAGCCAGCCCATAGGTTCATTTCTATTTTTGGGCCCATCTGGTGTTGGAAAGACAGAACTTGCAAAAGCTCTTGCGGAACAACTATTTAACAATGAAAGGATGCTTGTTAGGGTTGACATGTCTGAATATAATAGCGTTGGTTCAATAACACGTCTTGTGGGAGCACCTCCGAGGTACTGGATACTTTCTTATCCATTTACCTTCCTTTTAACATTATGCTACACCTAACTAGTTTGACTAATATGAATGTATCAGCTATGTTGGATATTATGAGGGTGGACAGTTGACTGAAAAGGTGAGAAGGCATCCGTACAGCCTCGTTCTTTTTGATGAAGTGGAGAAGGCGCATCCGGATGTATTTAATATTTTTCTTCAAATTCTCGATGATGGTATACTGACCGATGGCAGCGGCAGAACTGTGGACTTTAAGAACACCATCATCATTATGACCTCAAATCTAGGATCAGAGCACCTAATAACACAATTGTCGGGAGAGAAGTCTCTAGAAGTTGCAAGAAATCTCATCATGAAAAAGGTTTGTTAATCGTGAACTTTCATATAAGTACTCAGTCCAAGGGTTGCCTACCACTCACTTTCATACATGTTCTTGGTTTGTGCAGGTTCAGAAGTTCTTCAGGCCCGAGCTTCTCAACAGAATGACCGAGATAGTAATATTTGATCCCCTTTCGTATGAACAACTGAAAGAGGTTGCAAGAATGCAGATTAAAAACACTATAGCTAAAGTAGGAAACAAGGGCATCTTTCTATCCGCAAGTGATGCCGTGTTAGACGTCATCTTATCAGAACAACACAACCCGGTTAGCACATCTAGCCTATTTTCTCTTTCCATGCAAAAGTTTAGCCTTAATCTTGAGTAACCATGTTCATACATGCAGATGTATGGTGCGAGGCCTATAAGGAGGTGGGTGCAAAAGAACATGATGACTACTCTTTCTGAGATGCTAGTCAAAGGCGAGGTTTGTGAAGGCTCAAAAATATTTATCGACGCAACTGATAACAAGGAGTTGAAGTATGAAGTGGTGAAGACGCCAGTGACGGAATGTCCTGGTGCATGCGAGCGGATCGATGATGTTGACCCTGAGCTGATTCTTAGTTGGCATATGTGAAAAAAATTAATTATTAAGAAGTGGCGGGACGATGACCATCGACAAGGCTGAAAGAGCAACAAAATCTCCTTCTCAAAACTAAACAAATGAAGAATGTGAATCTTGTAGCGTGCATAAAAACAAACATTCGTTAAAATATGTAATTTTAAAGTATTTGTTGAAAGGCAAATAGCCAGAAAGGCATATGTTGTGTACATATGACATGCTGTTAAGTACGAATGATTGCAGCAATATCGACCGTCTAAGCTAGCAACTTTAGCACGTTTGAAGTCTAGCATGATGCGAGCACCGGCGTTGACAGTGCACTGACTGGGCAGATACCACGTTAGTCACGGCGCTACGCAACGGCTCAGATGGAAATCAGTTGGACTAATCATCGGCGTGTGGCCGGAGCTGTCATCATGGTCGTGGTTTTTCTGTGGCTCCACCGTAAAAGCATTTCCACGGAAAATAAGGTGTCCTAGTCTTATCAACACGTCCGTACCACGGTGGATCTGCTACACCTGCCTAGGTGGGTTTAGGGGGTGCATTAATCGTGTGGTTGTTTTTTCCTGTTTCACTATTTGCATGGGATTACACATTTTATAGCACAATTTCATCGTGCCATGAGGGAGTGGTAGCATTAATAGATTAGAATAGTCCCATGCAAAAAAGATTAGATTAGTCGCCATTTGTTCTCTGGATAATTTGGTCCAAGCTTTTTAGGTCCCACGTGTAATTGTTGCAGTATTTTTCTTAAATGAGCAAACATACACAGTAAAACATGTCTAGATACGAACAAGACTAAATTTGACCAAAACTGGGATAGAATAGAGAGCGAATTTTTTTCTAGTAGATGGTTTTGGCTGGTTGACTTAGGCTATGTATGGTAGCAAAGTATTTCTAAATGTTTCGGCAATACTATAGTTTCTCAAAATACCATAGTTTTAATTAGTTTGATATGTTTGGCTGTGACTAAAAACTATGGTGCTAATACTTTAGTATATCTCTCAAAACGTGCTATTTTTAAAGTAGCATCGTGTTGAGCGTCCTCTAGAACCTGATCTCCCACATGGAGCGCTTGACATGTGCCCTTTGCTCCACGCATATTGTTTCTGTGCGAGACTTCCTCGATGCAACTCCCCCACGGCCATGGAAAAATAGCACATAGAACAGACATGTGGAGAAACCCATCGAAGCACACCTACACAAGCGCAACACTAGCTCATGCCACCGTCCCCACTGCCCATTAGTAGCTTCAGTGAGACACCGATGTAGCACCGCCGAAGGCCACTCATAACACCCCCGTGTGCCTCTTGTAGCACCGCCACCGCCCGATCATAGTAACATCGCGTGCCTCTGGTAGCATCGTCGGCGGGCACTCATACCAACTCCGTATGCCTCCAGTAGCACCGCCACTAGACCCTCATGGCAACACCATGTGCCTCTGGTACAACCACCGTCGGCTACTCGTAGTATAGTCATCTGCCACTAGTAGCAAAGTCGCTTGAAGCTGGCAGCACCGCTCATCACCACTGGCAGCAACTCCGACCACGTCTCGCAGCAACATCACTAGATTCTTGTAGCATCGCCACCGATGACTGGCAGCAGCACCATATGCCATTCGTAGCAATGACAACCATGATTTCTAGCGCCACCTCTACCGCAGGCGATTGCAAACCACCAGCGGCGGGTCCAAGTTGCAGTAATCCCCTCCTGCACACCCCTTGTAGTAACAATTGGCCGGCTTGCAGCAACATGAAGCGGACATCATCTCGTGCCCTTGAATTGCAACAATATGGTAAAGGAGGTCGAATTTTGTTGTGGATGTATACATCAGTGACATAGTCTCGTACTGCCCACAGATGGTGGTTCGGCCGATGCCCTAATCGGGTGGCCTAGTTGCTGATAGACCAGGCAAGAGTCCAGCAAGGATATGGATTAAAATTTGATGCTTGGATACCAATTCGTTGGAAATCCAAACGCTGAGTGATGCAGCAAGGATGATTTTTCCCACACTGGTGACTCGAGGGTTTATATCGAACTCTTGGGGAATCAGCGGAATTCACTCCTCCTCCTCTTCTAGCAACCTATAAATTAAAATAAGTGGTGTCGTCTAGCTCCACCAAGTGGTTGTCAAGCACAAGGTTTCGGATTAAAATTAAAAACAAATAACTAAATATTTTTGGAGCAACTGACAAGAGCTCTGCCTTTTCATTAAGAAGAGGAAATGACCAGTTTATAAGGAAAACTGGCCGAAACCTGATACAAAGGTATGATAAGGGACATACCCATAACGCACACGACCAGTTTATAAGAGAAACTGGGAAAACCAAACAACACAATGCCACACACCAGCCCCGAGGCCGCGCACCAAACGAGCCATCGACACTTCCACCTAAGCAAGAAGGGACGACACTCGAAGCAGGGAGATCCAGAGCCACCGCTCCGACGTCCACACCGATCCCGAGACCGCACACACTAGCGAGAACCGAAACACACCCCAAGCACAACACACCGGCCCCGAGGCCGCGAGAAGTCCCCATGTGGAACCATCCTCCCGTGGCTACTGCCCTAACACACCGCTACCCTCGTCACAAACCGCCGCCCTGACATCCTTGCAACAGCCCAACACCACCTCCGTGGGCAACAGCAACACAACACCCCACGCTGCGGTGCTCCCCACCAAGGCAGCGCGCTTCCCGGGACCACCATCCCGGCAACCTTGCACGTAAATAAATTAGATATGCTGCTAGTAAAGTAAACTAAATGCGGTGCAAAAGATAAACTAAATATATGCAAGATAGTGCTGTAGTAGTGTTGGTAGTAAATAGAGATGCAAACTACATAAAATAACTAAATGCAAGTGCAATAGATGTTTTTGAATTTTTAGATTTAATAAATTACAACAAAAAATTGGCAAGAAATTTGAAATGGTTATTGACTATTTTTGAGCAAATGTCCGGTATGCGTATCAACTATCATAAAAGTGACTTGCTCACTATCAACATTGATGATGAGGAAGCCAAACTGTTTGCACAGATTTTTGGCTGCAAAATCTCTGATTTTCCATTTACTTATCTTGGTGTTCCTTTACATTTTGCAAAGTTAAGAAAGGAAGATTTACAGCCAATTTTGGATAAAATTATTAAGAGGATTGCAGGATGGAGGGGCAAACTTCTCTCTTACAGAGGAAGGCTTATTCTCCTACAAGCATGCATTGCCAGCATTCCTATGTATCTCCTTTCTTTTCTTAAATTTCCTAAATGGGCTATCAAAGCAATTAACTCTCAAATGGCGCATTTTTTCTGGAATAATGTGGGGGATTCACACAAATACCATCTTGCTTCTTGGGATTTTGTTGCCCGGAAAAAAGAATTTGGTGGCCTAGGGATTCAAAATATTAGGGACTTCAACTTATGTCTCCTTGCTTCCTGGATCAGGAGATATCATTTGGATGATAATAAAATTTGGAAGATGATTATTGATTATATATATGACCTATCTCCTAATATGTTGAGGGCCACTCCTTCACATTACTCCCCTTTTTGGAAAGGGGTGATGTGGGCTGCCTCTGCAGCTAAAATTGGGTATAAATGGAGAGTTGGAAATGGGCGTAAGGTTTTATTCTGGGAGGATGTTTGGATTGGTCCCTCGCTATTGTGTATTGGGACCTGTACTCAATAGTTAATAAACAATTATGTACGGTAGCTGATGCTTGGGATGGGATTAATCTAAAATTTTCTTTTAGACGCACTGTTTCTCCTGCTCTTTTTGATCGGTGGCTTGAGCTGGTTGAGTTGATCAGAACTTTTCGTTTTACAGATGAAGCTGATTGTCCAGTTTGGCTTTTCCATTCTTCTGGGGTTTACTCTGTTAGTTTTTTTTATGGGGTAGTGAATAATGGGGGTGTTATTCCAATCCACACTCCTGCGGTTTGGAAACTCCACATTCCTCCCCGAATTCATATTTTCCTTTGGCTGTTGGCAAATGATAAACTTTTGACAAGAGATAACCTTAGTAAGAGGAGAAAGGTAGATGATGCTTCCTGTTTGTTTTGCAATGAACAGGAATCTGCTAAACATCTATTCTTTGATTGTGTAGTTGCTAGGTATATTTGGAATATAATCTCAGAGGTTTTTGGTATTGCTATTGGTGAAAACTTTGAGTCAGTTGCTAGATGGTGGATAAGTGAAAATAAAAATTATGTGCTTAATATATTTTCCTCTGCTACCTTATGGACCTTATGGTCGATTCGTAACGAGATGTGTTTCCAGGGTTTAAAATGGCCAGGTGTCAAGGAAGTGATGCGAAGGATCGGTTACCTGATCAAAAGTTGGCGTCTCTTGTGTTTGGACAAGCACTCAGAACTGCTGGATGCAAACCTAATGTTATTGGATCGGTGCCGGGGAGAATTGCTTTGGATTGCATGGATATGAAGAACCTGCTGATGGAACTGGCTGACAAAGCTCAGCCCAGCCTTGCATCAGCAGATCTGGTGGACAACTGGTGCATGAGGATTAACTGGGAGAGGGTAGCTAAGAGCGGACGCCGTCACTTCTGTGACTGAAGCCTTTCTCGTGTGTTTATTCCATGTACCTGAAACTTTAGCCTTTCTGTTTTGGTGTGTTTATTCGTTGCACTTAACCTTGAGCTTACAGCTCATTTTTTGGCACACAGACTATGTAATGGTTGCATGTTAATGGAACCAGGGGGTTCCACCCCTTTTGCTCTAAAAAAAGATTTAATAAATTAAAGTGCGTGTAAATATGCAAGTGTGATATATAGTTTTCAAAAACCGGCGTGTGACATTTGAAAGACTTGCACTGCCTAGTTGACCAAAGTATCAAGAACACTATCTATTATTGACATCCAGATAAGTAAAGATAAGGAAAGCATAGTTTGTACAACAAACAAAAGAATCACCGGATTGAATGAAGAAATATATAGTAATTATTTTACGAAGCTGGGACACAGATCGTGAGCAAAGAGGATAAGGCAAAGTATCATTAGGGAGTCTACAATCTTGTTCATTGCAGATTCAGTGGTAAGAGTCAATTCAGTAGCATGAGCTAAGTTTCTGATACAACACAATTATCAGTACGTAGTTACAAAATCAACAAAGTGGTCCAGAGGCCAAGATGAGGCAACCATCGTGCATCACCGGTAGCAACCATTACAGCGGGGATGCAAAAGACCCGGCTATGCTGCAAACAATTGTCAATGAAACCCATAACACGCAGCAAGAAAGAACAGAGATCCCTCCGCATCCTATATAGTGCATAATCGGTCATGAGAAGTGCCCATAGATGGACACTGTCTTTTCTTGTCCAGACATTAGGGCTCCATCCGATTTATTGGGGTAATTCTGTGATGGACTGAAAGGATTGTAGAAAGATCAAGGATGACGGATATTGGGCTAATTACTTGCCCGCGTCGTGAGGATATTGGGATGGACGAATCCCAGAACTGCAGTCTGCAGAGCACGTGAACTGCTGCGCCATTAGTACGTCGTAGTTCCTCTACTCCGCAGACACGAGGAAAAAGACGAGCTGGTCTTGGAATGTGGCTAGCATTGCGAGTATGTAACCGCGAACAACCTACCCACGCACCGATGTCCACCCCGAGCTGACGCATGCTGACGCAGGGCACCCGCCTTGTCCCGCTTAAGGTGGCCATCAGCAACAACGATGCCGAAGTGAGGCGACATTAGCATTTGATGGTAGAACTCTTTCCACAACAGCCAAAACATTTGACAAAGAACATCATATTTACCATAAAGAAACAAAATGAAATAAGTAGAGAGCCGGAGGATTCCTACCTTTACCTGAAGCAAGTAAACACCCAAGTTTTGTATGGAGAATACCAGTGGTCAACTGTATGAATGTAGAGATCTTTGGTGATGCTAAACAAGAACAGCGGGCTGGAGACATGAATTGATCATACTTCGTTAGAGCAATTTAAATGTGTCATATATAGAAGAACACGGCAGACTAGACGAACACAAAATTAAACTGAACATACAGTATCACTATTTTTTATCATTATTAAGTAAGAAAATATTGAACTTTCTATAAAGAAGTCAAATGTGTCATCTGGTGAATCATTAGATTACTATATGATGAAAAGATTGACACTGCAAATAGTAGTAGTCATACTATAATCGGTAAAGTTTCAAACCATTTACTTCTTATAAAATTGAGATTAATAAATTGAGTATTATACTGTGGCATGTCACATCTCAAAAAATAAGACATCTTCTAAAGATAGTCGACAAATAAAACTTGGAAGATTTGGTTTCATAGTTACAACCTTGTAAATAATCATCAACCATGCTATGCCCTATTGTTAAGTACTAAATAAACTGTGAATTATGTGTAACAAAAACTGAAACATACTATACATTACAGTCTTGAAGATAACGGGCATATTAAATTCAGATACACAAATATTTGAGCAGCTATTTGTCAGAAATCAGAATACATGCACAAAACTAAAATAGCTCAATGTGGAAGCTATTTATAATTCCTCAGCATGCATGCTGTAATTTGATAGCTTTATTTTGTATGCTTGGTGCAGTAAAAAGATGGTGACATGTGGTCAAGGAAAGGTGCATGGTTAAAAAATTGAGCCCCATCAAATGCATCCCCAAGTCAACAGTTCCAAACAAAGTCGCGTGTACTGGATGTATACTACTAATCTAAAAACAATACTTGTAGGCCCATCATACTCACAAACAAAGAGGGTGAAAACTATCAACCACCAGAAGACCTCTCAATTTTTAGGTCCATCTCGTATATCATGCACTAGTAAGTGGACTCATTTAGAAGAGTACAAAATGTTACTGAATAAATCACACGATGACTAAATCTACAATAGGTGCATTGATTAAATAATATGTAAGTACCACACAAATGAAGCTCAATTGCCAGCTTGGTGCATTCTAGACTGCTATCTTGAATAAGTGAAAGCCTTCTTTTCCCAAACAAAAAAAAAAGAAACTCAAATGCTGGCTACAGCTGGATTTTTCATATTCTGAAGTTATGCACTAAGTGAAGAAACAAAGCAAAAGGATCATTTCATCAATTTAACCAGTCCAAAAGGACGACAAATATAAAATACCAGTAGGCATGCAGCTTACTTTAAGAACCTGTAGCAAAATGAGAAGTGTTCATGTGTTTTCTGTAGTCTATACGCACTACTTATGAACTATTAAGCAAAAATCGATCTCCTTGTTGGCCCACGTAAATTAAAGCACCAACGGATAATTAAACCTGCAGTGCTGCATTGCTACATTGCAATGCATAAATAAAGAAGCTCCCCTTGACATGTGTTTTTTTGCTTACAGGGGGAGAACGGCACTATACAAAATGTAAATCATTCTCTAAGCTAGTAAAGTGGTGCATACTAATTTCTATACAACAGTGACACATCTAAGTACTTTCTGAGGTGTGCCAAATAAAATAAAATAAAATCACAACAGTGACACATCTAAGTACTTTCTGAGCTTGGTGCATACTAATTAAATCGATCATATGCTCATTTGACACTGCAGGTAGCCAAATAAAATCACATTAACACTCAATCAATCATGCAGTACTCACCTTCTCTGGTTGTGGCATTCAAATTTTCCCAACACTTTTCATCCACGATTGGGTGGCCACCTCGCCCAGAACTCAGCAACACGGAGCACTGGCAGTCTCAGCTAGACTATCTCGCTGATGATGGGAGTTGTATATCCTGAGATGAGAACACCACCATCAACTCCTACTCAAATAACCAGCTGCGGGTAAATTGTTCTAGACTGCAAAGGAAAACCAACAGCTCCAATGATAAATATGCAATCAATTGCAGTACTTTCTTTTGTTGTGTTGGTCAACATGAATGTTTTCTAGCTAGCACTTCATTCTTCATTCAGAGTTCGGCAGTCACCTCAAATTTATTTATACAAACCACACAGATGAAGCTCAAATGCCAGGTTGGTGCACTATAAACTGTATTGTCTTGAATAATCGAAAGTTATTTTTTCCTTACAAAAAATGAGCTCAAGTGGTAGCAGTCGCCAGCTACATGAATAGACCTTTCTATTTTCTTCCTAGCCTTAACTGTAGCGTAAAGATCAGAAGAATATCATCTGCTGGTCAACAAAAAAGAATAATCTCATATAAGAGTTGAAGTAGATTAATCTTTACAAAGGAAAGGGTGTGCATTCGATTGGAGAAAACTCATATCAGAAAGACATCAAAGTCGGAATAAATTGCAGTCCATAAGCAGAAAAGGAAACAGAATCAACGGTTTAACTGACAATGGATACAATACTTTAACCTACACCTGCTGCCTTGCCTAAACATGCTAAAAGTAAAATCCTGCACTCTAATTGCAAAAGCGCACATAAACAATCAACTTGCTGTTTTTATAAAGGATTAGTAGGTGTTGGCATTTCTCTCGCATATCAAGTATAAACGTGTAACCGAAGTGTGTAGTACTCTTAGCAGCTGTGCCTAAAGCCCCCTCTGAAATCCATATACTTATGTTTCCCGAGGCCTAATCTTTTATATCTAAATAAGAGCCCCCCACTACCTGATTTTGCAGCCTTCTTGTGCCTCCACGTCGTCCTTAATTCTCCGTCACGTTCCTGTAACCCGATGCTGAGTCGCTATCTCCCTCTGGGCCTCTCCCGATTTATACGTCGCCTCATCCTCGACATCCCTACGTGGGCTTCTTTGTGCATAGCCTGGTCATCTCTATTTGGGCTGAACAAGACGGCTCTCGCACTTCCTCCTGTAAAATGTCTTGGTCGCCGTTCGTCTTCCACGATGGTGCTCTCCGTCGCTGCCGTTACCTACGAATTAATAGCAATGAATCATATGCTCTCTTCGCCACAAATGCTCGGGAAACCGTCCCATGGTGCTCATCATTCATCTGTCATCATTGCCCAGCAAATACCCGAAAAATTACTAGGTTAAACTGATCCGTCACCGCCTCCATGTTTAAAAAGCCCCCCATGTTGCCATGGATATCCAGCCCGTCCGGCTGCTCGCGTCCGTCTCTGGCAATGTTGCCCATGCTGGTAGTTGTCCCGTCCAGATTCTCCTTCTCCCTCTCTTTTGTTGTTGCGGGCGCACTAGATTTTACCAATCATTTTACCGAAACTGTTGAGGAAGGCTATGCTATCATCCATTGGAGGTAACTATGTTAAATAAGATCTGTAGAAATTACCTTACAATAATGCACAAATCCCCTCTGCTTTATGCTTCCATATTCTTTTCTGAAATTCAACCCATCTTCTGTTTTCCAGCTGCGGTGTACTGAATGTATCTCCTAACAATTGACCTATATTGATGCTCCCAGGTTATTCTTGAGTTTGCAGTCCTCACAGTGTAGACCCTCTATTGATCTGTAAACAGTTGAAGGAAGGTGAACATATTTCTTTCCTTCCATTCGCATGGACCTCAGAATTTAAACAAGAAGGTGAAACAGGATTTATAGTTTCTATGTTGATCAAATTCTGAATGTAAACGAGGAAGATTTATCACTCTCTCTTTTGTAGTCGCAGACCTAAATTAACTTGACGCGATCACACTGCATTCTCACACAGGAAGACACATAACAGCTCTTCTGTTCTATCTCTTCTCTTCTTATTCTGCAGGATTGTAGCAAAGAACGTCGAGATAACAAAATTGAGTTAGTCTGTCCACGTTGCGCACAGCCGCACTGCCACACACGCACATATAGCTTGATCTGCTCAGGACACTACTTGGTAGTTGCATGGATTAAGCACACCATACCATTAAGTTATTATGAAGAGAATAACTAAACATTACCTAACAAGCTAAGTGAGTACACATTTGGAATAAGCAAAGCTAACACTTTTGCCGACCTTTGTCTTTAGGCTATGATGGAAGTCACTTCCAGTTAGTTATTTTTTTGCTATTTGCGATGAAAACGTCCGTGGTTGTGCTTCAGATTCCAAAGTTCCAATCTAGAGATGGAAGCAATATGTCTTCTTTTAATTATTATTACAAACTGTTCTCCTTTGATTGCTCTAGAATTGCTTTAGATCTATATCTTTTATTTATGTATATCTTCTCAAAATTGATAAATTCTCTTTACAAGCAGGGCCCCTCCCTTTATTGTCATAGCTTTTCTACACAACTTACACGCCATTGTTTTTGAAACAGGTTTACAACATTCATTGGAAAAAATAGAAATCTCCAAAATATGATGGAATGCCAAGTTCAATACTTGAACCAATGTTGGCCACTGTGTTAAGATTCAGAGCTTTCTCTCTTGATTGGTCATATCCAACATTATATTTCCTGAAGTCATATTTGTGTAGATTGTATCAACTTTGGTCAGCCATTTATGTGCAAATTGATCGATATAATGAAATTCTGAACTTGTAGCAGCATTTAAACTTGCAATGTGGTGCTTTTCTCAATTCACGTTTGAATCATGTGAAGCCTCTCTCTCACCTTTATTGTATTTGTACTCCCACCAGTTCCATCCAATACTATTATTTGAGTTCTCATTGAAAACGTTATTCTTTATCAAAAATTGAAAACATTATTATAACTGTTATACCACATTCAGATGTGATTTTATGTATTTCGGCTACTCCCATAAGAATATATTCATTGTGCTATATACACATGTATATTCTTATTGTATTCTTCCACCCAGTCCATCATAATTGAAATATTTTTCTTTTGCATAGAGAAGAGTGGTTAGCAGTTATACCCGTCTTATTTTAGTTCGACTTTTAATATAAAAAGGACTTCTTCCTACAAATTCCCGCAGCAACGCGCGGGGTATCATCTAGTTCCTATAAAAGACATAGTAACCTGTGAGAATATCTACAAATATAGAAGGAAAAAGTGCAACAATCAAAAGAGAGAACAATTTAACTAAGGAAAGGAAACCCTCCGAACCGTGCGGCATTCCAACCTGTGCAGCTCAGGCTCTGATGAACCACCCACTTAAAAATAATCTATGAAACGACTAAACAATGTCACCTTGCGCTTAAGAAAACAATGATGGATGAGACAGCTCGGTGCAACCATGAATGAGAAATTGTTTCAGAGGCATATTAAAAAGATTCCCATAAGCTTATTACAGCACCTCGTACGGATGGCAGACTATAAAGCATCCTCGTGAGCACATTTATCAAACTCATGGCAACTACATGTATTAGATGATGCTCACCCTATATATAGTAGAACACATAGAGAGGAAGAGGATATGAGCTACCACATTTTGATGCCCACAGACCATGGTGCAATGAAACCAGTCTTGCACACATGTAAATAGTACTGGACATCAACCTAGTTGCTGTCTCCAGCTGGAACATACCTTGAGACCAACAAAGCTGATGATATAAACGCCTGCAGCAGAAGGACTTGGACAATGAAACATCAGGTGGCAAATAAAAGAGAATGATGGTTGTGTGCTAACAGGCGAAACAAAGTAAAAGGCACTTAGGTTTCATAAGATTCAGACTTACGGTCAGTGCTGGAACGATTGTTGAACATCCCACTCAAGATAAGAGCACAACCCACTTCCTTTTTCAGGACTCTGTTTTGCAAGGACCGGAGGCATCAAAATCTTTAGCAGATCTTCCTTCTACTTAATCTTTTTCTACGGGGAGGAATAGCAGTAGAAACATGAGAACACATCTATAGAACGTTCCAGCAGACCAGGGACTGAAGAACCTTTATCATGCATATCGAAGTAAAAAATCCACATCCATAGAACACCAACCGCCCAAAAGAACAGACCAATAGACATGGGAGAGAATGTATGAACAGATACAACAACAAGCAGAAGTTAGTGCTGCAAGGCTAACTGGTTGATTCATCGGGGAGCAAATGTTTCTAGATAACACAAGGACTTTTCTGGATAGGATGACATGGGGCATTTCAACAAACATGCAGTGAAAAGGTCTATCCCACAAACCTACAAATGCACCGGACATCATGAACATGGCAGGAACAGCTGTAGTAAACAAGGACAATAGAGTCAAGATTTCACACTTTCGCCATCAGTAATGGAAAGGAGCAGTAACAATAAGTATAGCTCTTTTTAACAACCAGTCATAGAAGCAAACGAGTAGGCTCAGAAACATCGCCGCATATGAGAAGTAAATGCATGTACATGGCTGGAGAAAGAAAAAAACCAGGAATTTTGCAAAGTAACTTGACTGAATGATATGAATACTAAACAAATCATGAAATGCAGCTGCCCATAAAAAAAGAAACAACCAAAATTTTCATACAGATACGAAATATCATAACCGCTTTCATATAAAAATGGACCAAATCACACAAAAAGGCAGGAATAAAGACACCCAATATCTGAACTGTGTCAGGCTGTTTCACCAAGTTTGGCAGCTGGGCCACCAAGCGAAATTAGGCTAACACGAAAAACTTCACCCATGGGCTCATGAATTTGTTCAAATTTGGAGTAATCACGGCCATCCTACTTCTCAGGTTAACATCCAGGTAGGCTCGGTACTAAGAAAGTGCTCACAGATTTCCATTTAAGTAAAGGGCTCTCTAAAATAAAATATATGCTGTAGAAACTAGTAGAGTATCAATCCTTGACTGATATTGTCTTTTCTAATGTACTCGTTAAGTTTGAAAAAGCATAAGCACATCAAAGCTTAGTTAAAGATGTTTGGACAACCATATAAAACGATATCACCCCAAAAAAACATATACAAAAGAGGCGCACTTTACATGCATAGAACATAGATGAGAAAGAGGATGGTCTAGCTTCGGACTGATGCTCTTGCAGCTAAAAGCTAATTAACAACAGCAATGCAATTCTAAGTAAATGAGTATCAGATTAATTTATATGTACATTCATTGTTTCGAAGTTCGAACTGAATCAGAATTGAAAAAAAAAACTGAGATCACCTCAGACTTAGTACCCTTCCTTTGTCACCCAGGAGTCTAACAACACTTTAATCACAATGTAAACCTAAACGTAAAATGGTTTTATTTTTCTACCAACTACCGCTGGAAACTAAATCAGCTCAGGGCCAGGAATAAATTGACTGAGGTTGAAAATTCTTAGCTCCCTTTTTTCCTCTCACATGAGAGTACACCGCTGAACTTGCCCATAACCGTACAATTTGTGAAGAATAACCAAGCAGGTCCCATATTAGTGAATACTAGTTGAATGCCCGTGCGTTGCCACGGTCCTGCAAATATGAAACACACCTGAATATTCACATATATAGAAATATATATGTTTTCATAGTTTGACATAAAGCTACAGAAAACATGGATACACTTGTTGAAAGTTGCAATAGAAAAAAAAATCAAGAGTGACATACATCAAGTTTCAATTCAGACCAATGGCCGACGAGAGTCATCTCTTCTTCTTTCATGAGTCATCTCTTCTTCTTCCATGACGGTAGGTGTCATCTTCATCGTCTCTTATCTCTTTTGCACATACGTACTTTCACCATACAGATATTTTCTACATTCTCAGCAAGCCCAATATTAGATATTAGTAAGTAATATGCAAACTCTTAAATCCATATTTAAAATATAACAAACTGATCAAGAGCAATAACGCAATAATATACTCCCTTCTGGTCCTAAATTAGTAGTCTCAATTTTTCTAGATAGATATGTATCTATAAATTAAAATATGTTTAGATACATATCTATACAAAGTTGAGACAACTAATTTTGGACGAAGGGAGTAGCTATTTTGTGGATATGCGCGTGCGAGTCCAACCATAGTTTTTGCAAGAACAACAAACAATACTGGAATGAAAATTTATAAAATAGACCTGAAAATTAACTAAAACTAATACTAAAATAGGAGCTGGAATGGAACTGGGGATGTACAATTTCTATAACAACCACTGAATTATAACAAAAAAATCAAACACAAAGTAGTCAGGCAGTGATGTGAAAGTTTAGAAAGTTGGGTGTTTGATGAAGACTCTGCCAAGAAACATGTAGTAAGATAATCAAATGCAGGAGATTTATTGTAATCAGCTTTTCTGCAAGGCTGTACTCAACTAACTCACTTAGTTACTTTTGTGGCACTCTAGAGCCAAAAAAATAGGTAGTAACCACTGCTAATTCAAAGACCAGTGAGTGAAACCAGAAATATAAGAAAAGTTACAAGACTAAATTTTGATTTTTTCACTCCTAGTACCACCTCAAGAAGGATGCTTTCCACGATTTCCAAGCTAAAGACAGTAACAAAAAACTTCACGTACATGAAAAACAAACTCCCCGGTAAAATAATGCAGCGCTATTTATGTGGGTGAATTTAAAGGAAATTTAGTGCTAATACACAAGGGGAGAAACGACATACAATCACCAGCCCTTTAGCAGGAAATATGTACTGTTTATTCTACAGTAATATGATATCAAATGTTTTATATTATTACTTGTGCTGTAAAGCATTTACCAACCTGCCAAGAATGATTGTCTTACCAATACAGTAAAGACTTTGCAATACTGTGTTAGGCAAATAGGTTGATGTACTAAAACATAAACACGTAATCTCAATAAAAAAGGTAGGAAGCGTAATATTGGGTGGCCCTTGAAATGCTAGTCTTTGTCTTGCAGTAAGATTCGAGAAAAAATAGCTGGTAAGACAGGGAGGTTTACGATTGTGAAAAAAAAGGCAATTCAGCTGGGACACACGCTTTGCCTACACTTCTGAATAATAAGATCTCCTTACACTGATATAAAATATCCCTCAGCATCTTGACGGTATTAGGAAAAATATAAACCATGTTGAGATAAACCTTAAACAGCACCAACACTCACGGCAACCATCAACAAAAAAATCATATCATAGATTGCTTATGCATATTATCTAAGGAGATCACTCATGACACTAACATAACCAGCTGGCATCGACTAATTAAAAAAATAAAAAACTTTTACATCTTTATTGGCTTGACAGATTAAACAAGTAAAATAATGCAAGTCTAGACTCTGCATGAAAAACGCAATACCAAGCAAGGTTGTACAATACTGTAATGCTGGAAACTCCTCCTTTTTCCTTGTTTTACATGTTTTGTACAAACAATTCAGAAACAAAAGGGGCAAAACACAGTGCCTGCTCTGAAAATTATGTGAGGAAACATAGAGCCATGCCATTCTTCAGTTTCCTGCAGGACTAACCCAAAATATAGCAAGGTTCGATTCTCCCACATTCATGTTCCAACATGTGAATGATTTGTACATTTTATTTGATGTTCCAATCATCAAAACCAATGAAATATACAGTGTCTTGACAATCTTGTGTCCTAGTGCTAATGTGTTGATCTGAAATGAAGATTAATTTTTTTTTGAAACAAGCTAGACAACATCCCGATGTGCAAATGATATTTTTTTGCATTAGTAAGCACAATCCTTCTTCTTTTCCCTCTGTACAAATTACAGGTCCAGCTAGTTGCAAACTCTTGCCCTTTGTTCAGCAAAAAACAAGAAGAAAGAATGAGAGAATGTAAGAAAGGAGAGAAGGACAAAAAACAGTCTGACTGAACCTGAAAAATCCATCGTGTCATCTGCCCAGGTTCTCGGTTTTGCATGAGCAGGACCAGTTGCACAAGGAGGCGGAAACAGGTGCCTTCTGGCCATCAGCGACTTGCCAGAATCTGACGTCACATGGGAATATGGGATTCAGAGTGCACCATTGAGCCAGAATTTGCACCCTCCGCAGCGAGGCAGCAGTGGCGAGGTGCGAGAGCAGAGGGAACGAGACAAGATAGAACTGGGGGGCTCGGTCGCTCAAATATGCGGGGAGATCGAGATCCTCGTGATGTAGCTGCCGGCGCCCTCCAAGGTGAAGCCACTGCCCCCATCGCTGCTCAGCCCGGAGCTCCAAGGTATGCGGGGACATACGATCCTGTGCCATATTTCATGGATCCTTGTGCGGAATCTCCTCCTCGACGAGCAACGCCGGCAGCGATCTAAGAGACTCAAGCACGTCGGGCCGGAGGCACTCCGGAAGGAGGATGACGCCGGTTTGGAGGTGCTCGCCTGCTCGGGATGTTACTCTGGCGAGACAGTGAGTCTAGGTCGCGGGCCGAGACACCGAGACGGGAGCGGCGGTGGCGGCGGCGGTTCTGGATAGTGTGCTAGGGTTCCATTGGAGAAGGTCTGGCCGTTGCATCCTTTTCTTTTTGTTGCGTATTCTGAAAAGGTATTTTGCACTAATCGGTGGCAGGAAAGGGTAATTAGCTAAGTGGACGATGTATACCATGGGATGTAGATTGTGTGGTCGAGATGGCTCTAATGTTTGATGTCAAAAAAATTTGAGGCAACGTACCATCACAAACTTCAATTTAATAGTAAAGATATGCCATAATATCCATATTCAATGAAGGAAGTAGTAATGGATGTCATGTTGCTTTCCAAAAAAATCCGAAGTTTTGAAATCAGTGATATAAACAAATCATTATTTGAGTACAATACGAGAATCCAATAACAATTCAGCATCAAGCCAAGGGAATGTCAACGAAATAAAAGGTCAGCATCAATTGTCTCGTGTAAGAAACTTTTTCAGCTTCACAAGTGGAAGGGACTCTTTGAACCTAACAGAAATGGTTAATTTAGTTCATCCTAAAAACAAAACAGAAAAGGTAAGAGATCAAAAAGTCCCTACCAGGATAAATGGTCTTAATTAACTCTATCAAAAGTTCCCTAAATCGTGTGGCTGCGATGTGTAAATCATGCCCAGTTAGCAGCTCAGATGAAAAACATGAGAGGTGAGAAACATCTTTCACATCTTAATTCTCATAAGATTGAAGAACATCATCTGTTATTGACATTCAGATAAGGAAGGCAAGATAATGCAGCCAGAGTACCGAGCCCAATGTAAACAGTCCATTAACAAAGTGGAGTCGGGTGTTAAATAGACCAGGATGCTACATACCGACCTGTAACAAAACGCACTAATTGAGGATGTAACTGGTACACCATACAAAGTTGGACAAAGTCTACTATAGATGCATGACCTATCGTTGGGAATCTCTGGGAGGTGGGAGCCTGACTAGCCTACCATCCTTTTTTATGTTATTAAGGCCTTTTGTAGTGTAACGACATTTAAAATATAGCTTAATGGATATTTCTAGCCTATAGTATATTTTTTGTAAGGGATTTAAGGCTGCAGATGGTCAATCGCTGAGTTAATCAAACATCTTAGCTCCCTTTTTCCTCTCACATGAGAGCACACTGCTGAACTTACCCATAACCGTACAATTTGTGCAGAATAACCAAATAGGTCCCATATTAGTGAATATAGGCCATATTCAATGAAGTAATGATGGATGTCATGTTGCTTTCCAAAAAAATCCAAAGTTTTGAAATCAGTGATATAAACAAAACATTATTTGAGTACACTACGAGAGTTGCAATCCAATAACAATTCAGCATCAAGCCAAGGGAATGTCAACGAAATAAAAGGTCAGCATCAATTGTCTCGTTTAAAAAACTTTTCCAGCTTAACAAGTGGAAGGGACTCTTTGAACCTAACAGAAATGGTTAATTTAGTTCATCCTAAAAACAAAACAGAAATAGTAAGAGATCCAAATGTCCCTACCAGGATAAATGGTCTTAAAAATTATCTATCAAAAGTTCCCTAAATCGTGTGGCTGCGATGTATGAATCATGCTCAGTTAGCAGCTCAGAAGAAAAACATGAGAGGTGAGAAACATCTTTCACATCTTAATTCTCATAAGATTGAAGAACATCATCTGTTATTGACATTCAGATAAGGAAGGCAAGACAAGGCAGCCAGAGTACCGAGCCCAATGTAAACAGTCCATTAACAAAGTGGAGTCGGGTGTTAAATAGACCAGGATGCTACATACCGACCTGTAACAAAACGCACTAATTTGACTAGATCAGGAAACCATCAAGGTTTTTGAGTCGCGACTTAAAAGTGAGTTGCCAAGGCTGCGACTCAGTGTATAGTCGACGAAAGTTGCTGTATAGTCGCAAGTCGCCGCGATTTTGAGAAAACAGCATGAGTATAGTTGGGCGACTATACAGCGACTCAAAAGCTTGGTTGCCATCATTCAGTGCTGGCCTGTAGTTTCTATTTATGTACCTAAGAGCTTTATAAATTGCAACTAAACAACATTTTTCTTTGGGATGCAACCTAAACCTATAGGCTTTTGCAAACAAGCCAATCGATTCACCTTTAGGTACAAAAGGCAGAAGTTTCCCGAAAAAAAGGCAGAAGAGCTGCAAGGCAGACTAAACAACTAATTTACAAAGTCAAATTAGCTAGAGTAGGAGTTCACGTACAACATGTGTGTACATGGCTGAAGAAAGAAAAAACCAGGAAATTTGCAATGTAACTTGACTAAATGATCTGAATATTAAAACAAACGGATTTGCTAAATCTCAGTCGCCTGAGATTTAGTTAAATCTCAGTCATATCTCTGACCGTTGGATGTTTATATCAAGATCTGTGTATTTTGTCCGTCTGTCTTACGTATCGCGCGGTTTCACGCGCGCGATGTGCATGTCTGGCCTGCCGAGTTTGGCTTGTCGTTCTATGGGCCTCACGCTTGCTTGGTTGTGGCCTTTTTTGGGGGCTCTTCTATTTTGTGCTGGAACTCTGGAAGTGTTATCTGATGTCTCTGCCTGTCTTCATTTTCCCCACCGACTGAGCTGATGTTTGAAACAGTAGAAGCAAGGGGGACTCGGGCAGAGAAGGATAGGGGACTCGGTGGGGGGCGGCCTCTCGCTGAGGTCGTCGGGTTGTTGGGGGCGCATCGCCGACGACGTCGGGGTTGTCAGCCGGTGCGCTACAGCGTCATCTCCTTCGCCCGACGTGATTCGAGCAGATCTTATGAGGTATACTCGCTCATTATATCCCTCCCCCTTTTTTTTCAGTCGAGCCTGTATGATTTCACAGATGAATCCGCAACCGTAGGGTAAGGGGCTTCGGACAGATTTTGCTTTGTGTATTTGGTTCCGTCAAATTTGTGGCCCTTTGATGTTGTGGTCTCAAATTTAGAGAGAATCGCTGGCGCGCATGGATCCAGTTCATGTCTGGGAGAGAGGACGATTGTTGGGAGCTGTGTAGTTGTTCCATCCAAAATTTGTCAAATGGCTGTCTTTATAGGACAAGCGCTGGTGGGTTCTAGCATTTTTGCGAAGGGGGATGGGGCGGTCAGATTGCTATTGATTGATAAGTCTGTTGGTCGCGATTTTGTGTTGTGCCTTTGGGGGAGATAAGAGTCATTGTCTTGATGTTCCATTCGAAATTCGTCAACGCCCAAACTTAATAGGGATGAGCGCTTGCTCGTTTTGGAGGATTTTGGCCAAGGGGATGTGGCCTGTGGGCTGTCAGTATGTTGTTGGAAATTTCTATATGTTGTCATTTTTAGTCTGTGTTTGCTCCCAAATTTGTGTGCTGTTCCTTGGGAGATTGAGAGAGCGTGTGATGTTTTTTTTTGTTATCCCAGTATTTTATTAGGCTGAGCGCTTTTGTTTCGTTGGGATCATTTTGGGCAAGGGGCAGAGGACTGTGAATGTTTACAACCTTTTCTATTGTGCTATGATTTGGGAGATAACAGAGTTATATCGTGTGTCCAACACTTGTTTCTGCTGAGAACGTATTGTATATGGGGGGCAGAAATGAGGGCATACGCCGTGTTTTTGCAGTTAATAAATAAAAAACAATACCTCAGTATATTCATGATATGTGTTTTGCATCCAATGTATCTATAACCTAGTTGCATGCATTGTGCAAACTAGGATCCTAGTTGCAACCGGTGCACAAATAGAATCGTAGTTGCAACCCATGCGCAACTAGCCTCCTAGTTGCAACCGGTGTGCAATTAGGATCGTAGTTACAACCGGTGCGCAACTAGGCCCCTAGTTGCAATCGGTGCGCAACTAGGCCCCTAGTTATAACCGGTGTGCAACTGGGATCATAGACACAACCAGTGCGCAACTAGGCTCATAGTTGTAACCGGTGTGCAACAAGGCATTTTTCTCTATTACGTGTTGATGTGGGAGTTGATTCCTACTGTTTTGCATCATTTTTGAGAGTATGTTCAGAAAGTAGCATGTTTTCTGAATTTGTTTGACAGTAGCTCTCTTTAGTGTTGTCCTTATGTTGTTGCTTCATTCAGTATGGTTATTGTTTTGGTGTTCTGGTCATATTTTCCAGGTTTGGAGTTTTCCATAGGTATTTTTCTGTGATCCTTTTTTTGATTATCTCTTGGAGTGTGAAGTAGCCGAACTCGTAGTTGCAAGCGGTGCGCTTTTGCTATGCCTTGTGAGAGAGACATCGTGTAGCTTGGTGGTGTTAGTTCTTCAGAGTTTGGTGGTGTTAGTTCTTTAGTTCTTCAGTGTTCTTCAGTGTTAGTTCTTCAGGGTTCTAGTTGCAACCGACGCGCAACTAGGGTCCTAGTTGCAACCGGCGCGCAACTAGGGTCCTAGTTGCAACCGGCGCGCAACTAGGGTCCTAGTTGCAACCGGCGCGCAACTAGGCTCCTAGTTGCATAAGGTGCGCAACTAGGATCGTAGTTGCAACCGGCGCGCAACTAGGATCATAATTGCAACCGGCGCGCAAATAGGATTGTAGTTGCAACCGGCGCGCAACTAGGGTCCTAGTTGCAACCTGGCGGGCAAATAGGATCCTAGTTGCAACCTGGCGGGCAAATAGGGTCCTAGTTGCAACCGGCGCGCAACTAGGGTCCTAGTTGCAACCCAACTAGGGTCCTAGTTGTAACCGGTGCATAACTAGACTCCTAGTTGCAACCGGCGCGCAACTAATATCGTAGTTGCAACCGGCGCGCAACTAGGGCCCTAGTTGCAACCAGCGCGCAACTAGGGCCCTAGTTACAACCGGCGCACAACTAGGGCCCTAGTTACAACCGGCGCACAACTAGGCTTCTAGTTGCAACCGGCGCACAACTATGCTCCTAGTTGCAACCGGCGCTCAACTAGGATCATATGTGTTGTTGTGTTGGATTGGTCCCAAACGGTAAATCATACAATGATATGTGATACGGGATTTTTATGGGAGTGCGGGGGGAGGGCGTGGCTTCTTTTTTGTTGTATTATAGAGTGTGCTATTTTACACACTATTTTTGTTCAGAGTGGCCTCTTATTTATGTTTGTCTTTTTATGTTCTTACTTCATACACTATTACTATGGCAATGTTAAGTGTTCTTGTCATATTTTCAGGTCTGGAAGTTTTCCCTAGTTATTTTTTTTATTCTCTCTAGATTATCTCATGGAGTGTGAAGTAGTTGAACTGGATAGTGATAATGGTGTACCAGAGTTTGAAGGCATGGAGAATAATGTTTTTGTAAGTAAAAAGGATGACAGAGACAAGTATGAAGATATTACTGATACTGTGCTATCAATGAGATTTTCTATGAGATAACAAATTTTGTAAGTGTTTTTACTACCTTTTTGTATCCATTGAGCTCTTCTCTCATAATACATTTTTTGCTAGACAAATTATATTCAACATGCTAAATCTTTTTTGCTGATTATGAATGTATTTTTACAGTACCCATTGTCATGTCCTGTAGTCGGTACCTATTTTCCCACATAATTTCCATGCCCCATATCTAAAATTCATGAGGATTCAGGTAGAACTTGCCACATGACTACAAATTATAGTTGTTTTGTTGGCCATTGGGGCCTTTTTTGCCGACGTACAGTTCACAATGGGCCTTTTTCGTTGGCCATTGGGGCCTTTTTCAGTCCGCGATTGTTTACAGAAAGGCCACATACAAAATCCCGGTCAAGTACACGAGGTCCACAAAGAAAACAACAGGAGGAACAAACAGAACAACGAGAACATGTGTGGAACGGAAGCTCGGGATGACGTGGATATATTGTGACATCAGACTCGACTGAGATTTAATTAAATCTCAGTCGACTGAGCGCCAGGCAGTCCCTAAAACAAAATCATGAACTGCAGCTGCCCATAATATAGCCATTAGCAAGTATAAAATATTCATACAGATTCCAAAAATTATATCCGTATTCATATAAATATACACCACCAACACACACAAAAAAGGCAGGAATTATAAGATTTGGTTAAAATATTAACTTCCGATGATGTTCATGAAATTCACTATGCTTCCATGATGAACTAGACATTGAATGGAAACTAGCACGAGCATCTGGTAACAATTTCTGCTCCACAGGTTTAGCGGATTCAACTTTTACATGTCAAGAACAAGCAAATCCGAGGGCACTACTGCAATAGACAAAATCACACCACATAAATGAGAAAGAAACAAAGAACCGCATGATAGTAGATAACAGAAGTGTTGACCTAAACTAGAGTATGCATCAAAGAGAACCAGAAAACAGGTTCACTACCCTGTTCCCATATTGAAGATGACGCCTAAATAGCAGTCGAACACTCAAATTTCTATGAAAATGTAGGACAACAACACGAGTAGTTCACTACCCTGTTCCCATATTGAAGATGACGCCTATTAGCAGTCGAACACTCAAATTTCTATGAAAATGTAGGACAACAACACGAGTATGGACCAGATATTATTAATCAAAATGACATTTACACGAGTATGGCCTCCTAAGCAGTTACATTAACCTAATAAAGTACTAAACTTAAACAACAGTCCATCTCAACAAATGAACCAGAGATTCGATAAGCAAACCATCAGTAATAAGTAGTAAACTAGAGCAGACTAATCCACCATGAGTCTGAACCAAATGTGTAATGAAAAGCATGCAGCAAGGTGAGCTTGGTCGATGGCACAAAGGGGAAACATCAGTATCATTCAGTCAAAGAATGATAAACACAAAGGAAGCATAATGCAGAATAACCGCATTCAGAATTTCAGATCCACATATCAGCCAATCTATACATATCAGTCAATCACTAAATTTCTTATGAACATAGAATCCAATTCGCACAGTTCAAGAACCAGGACGCGGAACCTAATGAATCACCAGGCTAGGATTCGGATTCCACACAAAATCATCGCTGAACATTGAGGAAACGCAGCAGGTTACCTTTTCGAATCCAGCCCCGGCGGCCCGCTCGAGATCCCGCAGGATCGAGGGGAACCCCGCCGCCGCGGGACGGGACGGGAGGAGAGGGGAGAGGGGAGAGGAAGCAAAGGGGGGCAAATGGGAAAATCCTCTACTATTGTTGTACTGTTACTGTTTTTTCCTTCCTAAAAAAAATGGAAACAAAAGTGACGCGATCCCACGCCCTTTGCGGCCGCCGGCCGAGCCGAGGTGCCCACGAACCGCCATTGCCGGCCGGGTGCTCAACCCCCACGAACTCCATGACCCGCCGCCCGTCGTTGCCCGCCGGGGTGCTCAACTCCCGCGCGGCCTTGACGACCTCGTGCACTTGCCGCTGCCCGCCGGGTGCTCAACTCCGCGCAGCCTTGACGTCCTCGTGCACTTGCCCATTGCCCGCCGGGTGCTCAACTCCCGCGCGGACATCACACCATAGCCCGACGAGGTTCTCACCCCCGCTCGGGCGAACTCGTGTGTCATGGGCATGGGGCCGCCGCGGAGCCGGAGCACACGGACACCTCCTCCTCCTCCTCCTCCTCGAGGACCTCGACCCCGGCGGATTCGCCTCGAGGGTCACCGCCGCCATCCGGATCACGCCCAGAGTCGTCAGTGGCACCGCCACCGCCGCCACCGCCATCCGGATCACGCCCCGAGTCGTCAGTGCCACCGCCACCGCCGCCACCGCGTGGGCGTGATCCGCGTCGTCGCATGGAAACGGCGCTCCAGCGTGCGCGGTGGAAGGCGCGGCGCGGGTACATGCTCGGTAGTCGATGGCGAGGCTCGTCGTCATCCCTAGTACGCGTGACCATCGGATGCACATCGACTGGAGCAGCAGGCTGAGAAGATGACAAAATAGGGGCAGACGCCACGCCTGTTGTCACGCTAGAATCGCCGGACGTCAAGTCAGTAGACGGTCCAAGAGCAGGCGGCCTGACGGGAGCTGGCGCTGTGGACTGGCCAGGCGCAAGCAAGGGTGCAGCGTGCATTGGTGCTGCGTGCGGGTCAGCATGCATGCATGCATCATGCAGGAGCGTAGCTTGCATGGGTGTAGCATGCATGGGTACGGCGTGCGAAGACGCAGCTTGCGTGGTGGGCGGATCGGACCGACAGCCATGCACGTCGACCATGTCAGGACTGCAGGCAACGATCGCAGGTACCTGTTCCTGCAAAACATAATCACTGAAAATGCTAGGAGAATCAGTAGACAAATAAGTCAGGTCGTATTTTCGCATGGGAACACTAGTAGCCGGTTCTGTAGAAGGGAAAGAAATAGCCTCCGTGAGAGTGGATACATCAACCGTGACACCAGGAGTAGCGAAAGGAAACACCGACTCATCAAAAACAACGTCTCGAGATATATATATCCTATTAGTAGATCGATCCAAGCACTTGTACCCTTTATGCATCGGGCTAGACCCGAGAAAAACACACATCTTCGAACGAAATTCTAACTTACGTGTATTGTACTTACGTAAGCTAGGCCAACAGGCGCATCCGAAAACACGGAGAAAAGAGTAATTTGGCTGGATGTTAAGAAGACGATGGATGGGTGTGTCTTGGTTAAGCACCGGTGTAGGCATACGATTAATGAGATAGCATGCCGTGAGAAACGCCTCATCCCAAAACCGCAAAGGCAAAGAGGAATGAGCGAGAAGAGCAAGACCAGTCTCGACCAAGTGACGGTGTTTGCGCTCGGCAATCCCGTTTTGTTGAGAAGTATGAGGACAAGAAATGCGATGAGAAATACCAGTGCGCTGAAAGTAGCGATGCAACTTATGATACTCACCACCCCAATCAGACTGGACAGCCTTGATCTTGGCATTCAAGAGACGCTCCACATGTGTCTGGAAGGTGTAAAACACCTGTTCAACATCAGACTTGTGTTTCAGAAGATAAATCCAACAAAAACGTGAGTAGTCATCAATAAAACTCACATAATACTTGTACCCCCCGGAAGAGGCACGAGCAGGCCCCCAGACATCGGAATGAATTAACTCAAGAGGCATAGTAGAAACACGAGATGACAAAGTATATGGTAATTGATGACTTTTAGCACGCTGACAAGCATCACAAACTAGAGCAGTATTGTCTAATGAAGAACACACTAGATCATTATTCCTAACAATGGAAGAGACGACATTATTGGAGGGATGACCGAGACGCTGGTGCCACTGGGACGACTTGATCTTGACGCTGGAAGACGCATGGCGAGTGGAAGACGGGGAAGCTCGACCGAACGGAAGTGGATAAAGACCACCTTGACTTCTACCTCGAAGAAGAGTTCTCCTCGTGCCCTTGTCCTTAACAAGGAAAAAATGTTTATGAAACTCGATAAAGATATCATTATCCGAAACAAGACGATAAACGGATAGAAGATGTTGATTAATGTGAGGAACATGGAGAACATTATTTAGACGAAGCGAAGAACCGGCTAAAGTCGAGTGTCCAATATGCGAAATAGACAAACCTGTACCATTTGCTACTTGGACATGATCCTTCCCGCCATAGCGCTCACGAACGTTGAGGCGTTCGAGGTCACTTGTCAGATGATCAGTAGCACCAGAGTCGACGATCCAGTGAGGCGGCTCATTGTTGGAGGACGTTGAGGCCGCATTGGCGGAGCGGGAGTGCTCAGGGTAGTAGTCGTGATCGAAGCGGTTACGACAATCCGCAGCTTCGTGACCCCAATATCCGCAAAGCTGACAGCGGGGACGTTGACGGCGGCCATTGTTCCGGCCGTTATTGCCATTATTGCGGCCGGAGTTGTTGTTATTGCCACCGCCACCGCCGTTGTTCCTTCGGCGGTCTTGGCTGCCCTGGCCGCCCTGACCCTGCTGAGAGTAGCCGCCAGAGGGACGACCACCTGATGAGCGACTGGTGTCCGGCGCGCGCGGGCGGCTAGCCTGTCCAGACCGCGCGGCGGAGTTAGCAGACGAGGACCAATCTTCATCGTCCGCTTGCTGCGAGAGCTGCAGCGCCTCATAGTTTAAAACCATGGAGTAGAACGCGGAAAGAGACACCGCGGTAGTGGCGACATTGAGAGACGCCGCAATCGGGTTGTAGGATCTCCCTAAACCCGTGAGCATATAGTCGATGACCTCGTCATCGCGGAGAGGAGACCCGGCGGCGGTCATTGCATCGGCTAGGGCCTTCACTTTGCCCATGTACTCGCTCGCCGTCATGTCCCCCTTCTTCAGTGCCTGAATTTGACGCCGGATGTGCCGCACTCCGGCACGGTTCTGCGCACTGAACATGGCGTGGATTGAAGACCACGCCGCAGCGGCGGTGGAACAGCTGATAAGCTGATTCGCAATCTCCTCTGTCATGGAAGATAGGAGCAACCCGAGGACCTTTTTATCGTGTGTCCACCATTGCACGTACTTGGGGTTCGGCACGGTGCGGGCATCGGTGCCGGTCCCCTCGGTGATGGTCTGATCCGGCGCCGCCGTGGTGCCGTCGAGGAAGCCGTGAAGAGAAGCGCCGGAGATGTTCGTGAGAGAAAGGGTACGCCAGAGTGGAAAGTTCCCGCGGTCGAGACGAAGACCGATGGAGAGCGGGGTAGAGGGCGCAGCAGTGGTGGCCGTCGCCTGGGCAATGACCGGCCCTAGGGCAGTGGGAGCGGTGGTGAGCTGAAGACTAGAGGAAGTAGACATCTTGGTTGGGCAGGATATGTGCTGATCGCTAGCTAGCTAGCTGTCTACGGCGACGGAATCGATCGACTCGATCGGAACCGAGCGACGGGCGGCGGCGGACTGTTTGGCTCTGATACCAAGTTTTGATTTAGGGTTGCGTGGGGCAAAGCCTCCACATATCTCCAATATATATAGGACCAACAGTTACAAATATATTACAACACGACTCGTATACAACACGTATACGTGACCGACTCTAACAGTCCGCGCCGGGCGCGGCCACGCTGCTCGGAGGCGGTGTCCTCGGAGGCCCCATGCCTTGGAGGCACAGGGTCATCCGCTGCTCCTGCGGGCTCTCCTGCTCCTCCTCGCGGTGCACCGTGCGTGCAACGGCGCGCACGCGGATCGGCGCCATCCTCCTCCTCATCCTCACCACCGTCGGAGCTCCGCCTCTGCGGACCAGCGCACCGGGGGAGAGAGCACGGGTGGCGAGAGCACCGGGGGCGAAGGGGATGGTGGCGGTCGACATGGTAGGCTAGCTACGCGCTCAGGTGTACAGAGCAGAGAAGGCGGAGTTGGGTCGGTTTGAGTTTGAGCGTGCGCGCGTGGTTTGCTTCGATTCGATTGGGGGAGAGAGAGGGACCGTATATAAATAGACGAAGACAGAAGACAGAAGTTGAGTTCCTGTAACTGTAACTGTAACTGATTGACGACAACTGGAGGGCATGGAGGATTCAGTTTTTTTTTTCTTTTTTTGAAGGCCAGGATTCAGATATGTTTCGTTTCATACGCTTCCTGACGGCAATGTATACTGTACAACATTCACATAAGTTCGCATGTATGCTTCATGCACTTTCCCATCGTCTTTACCATCGAGATATGAGATTGAAACCAGTACCACTATGAAACATAAGCCATTCCAAATTAGTCTTACAAAAATAAATTAGGCTCACTAAGGCCCTTTATGAAGCTTCTGCAAATGAAAGAATATGATCTCGCAAAATTTGCACAGTTGTTTCAATCGGGTTTCAGAATCTGAAAAAAATCAAATTCTATAAACATGTTTAGCATTGGCCTTGTTCCAAAGATCTCTTCCGTGGGAATAAGAGTATCTCTAGTCAAAGTACTAAAATTTAGTAAACGCCTCCCTATCCTAGAAAAATTGTGGTTTCTAGCTGAACCCCTATCTTAACCCCCTAAGGACTTGTTTGGTACTTGATTTTTTATGGAGATTAGTGGGAATAATCCCCACTAAACCACAAATCTCCACTTACTTATAAAAATATATTTGGTACTAGAGTATTGAACGATTTTAATCTTCATTTATCCCCACTTTTCCCCAATTTTAGTATATTTTTCTTAATTTCCAATACTCTACCCCTACCTAGTAGATTGTGGGTGGGGTTTTGTGGGATTGGATGAAGATAGGAGTTTCACCCAATACTCTAGGAGATTATCCCCACTAATCCTCATAAAACTCTAGTACCAAAGAAGGCCTAAATCTTACAGTTGGCTTGAACATTGTATCAAACACTTCCTATGCGCCTAAACATTGATTCGAAGATATATAAACACTAGTTGAATGCTCGTGCGTTGCTACGAGCACTTAATCTTTTTTCACACATTTTGTCCTAAATTATGCAATTATGTTGCATATAATTTTCTATGAAAGTCAAACTTTGTTAATTATGTAGCCAAATATTTTGATTTCGACAAAATCAAATCAACGTTTTTGGGATCATCGTAAAGTATTATTCATACTATATATATTTGATATTACATATGTCTTTTTTTGCTATATACTTATAAAGTTTTATAGGATTTAAATACCCATGTGTTGCCACAGACCCTTAAGTTTCTTTCTCCATTACACATTTAAATATAATTTATGCGATTAATCTAACATTTAAATGGCTACACAATCCAGCCGAGGGGAAGGCCATTGTACTTCGTGGTTGCCCACAATCCAACCGAGGGGAAGGCCATTGTACTTGCTGTGAGTCGGTGTTTTCTATAACACTGGAAAATCGTTGTAGGTATTCCTATAGACCATGATTGCATATAGATTACATCAATCATCGTCCCATTTTCATAACATTATTTTTAAAATTTTCATATCGAAAGCAAAGTTGTGAAATATGTAACAATTTTCTTAAATAGTTTGGCAACGTTCCAAAGCCCCAAAAGTGCTTTGGAATATCTTCAGACAAGGAAGCATTGTTTTGGAAACAAGTGACAGTGACATAAGTGCTTGTCAGGGCATAGTGTAGTCTGAATCTGATTGTTTTGGAATATCTTCAGACAAGGAAGCATTGTTCCATACATCTGTTTTCAAAAATCAAGTCGCCCTCTCCAGTTTCATAATCATTCAACAACATATTGCATACTTCAGTCTTTCGGCTCATAGTTTGTGAGGAAAATCACAAGAATTTGGCATTCCTTAATTTGAACCTTTTTTTAAAAAAAACTCCTTAATTTGAACTTAATACTACTTAATTTATTTAAACTGCATACAAATAAGATGGCACCATGATACTTGACAGAAGAAAAAACTACCCTTGTGAAGGATTTGTCTCATGATTGGTGCATTAGGTAATTCTGATTAGAATAGTATGGTGCATGTGATTTCAGACTGAAAATTTGATAGCAGTCCTACAATGATACTTCAGATTTAAATACTTGACTTAATCAGGTCGAGTATTGGCCAGTGGAGGTTCAGTTCGCCGTTCGTTGCTTATGTTCCAACTCAACGGGAAAGTAATCCCAAATAATCAACTTACAAGCCCAATTCTGCAAACAGTCCAATTCTTCAGTATGGAATCCGACCAAAATCGCCTTCATGTTTTATGTTGTATACCAGTAGAAGATAAGGTTTGGATGTGCCTAACTTTTAGCACTCTTTGCTCCGATGTGCACCTGAGTTCTTCACTTTTAATTAGTTTGACACGGCGTGTGAGCTAAACATGAAATTGATCGGATCCTTTTGTTCATCGTTTTAAGGCCAAACAATTTGAATCTAATTGGTGACTGGGTGCCAGTAGTTTAAAGTAGTTCAGACAGTCGTCGCCGTCACAGAAGTATGGGAGCTTCTTCCAGCAACTCTCTCGGCCGCATCACTTCATCTCTCCTCCCCGTCCCTATGGTCGAGCTGCTCATATCCCCGTCGTCGTGGCCGAGCACCTGCCAGCCCCGCTGCATCTCTCCTCCGTGTCCCCATCTCTCCTCCTATCGTAGATCGGAGGCGCATGAAAGAAAAGCACCACAGCACCGCCAGCATTGGTGGCCGGAAGACAGGGCGGCGCGCATGGATATTCGTTCATATGCTCCGGCGAGCGCTGTGCCGGCAGCGCGGCGCAGCGCCCTGTCGAGGGGGAGCTAGGGGCAGCGGACCGGTGGATCATGAGGATGGCGGCGCCCGCTGGTGCAGAAGAAGGAGGCATGGGAGCACGGAGTTTTGCTCCTCCACGAGCATGGCCCGGTCGCCGGAGTGTCAGCCAAGCTTTGCCCCTCCACGAGCATGGCCCCCGTCGCCCCTGCTGCTCTTCTGGGTCAACGCTGTCGGGCGCCTCCGCCTATAACGCTATTTTATCGTGTAATCCTCCATGTCTAATGCTATTTTATATACCACTAGATGACCCGTTGCGCCACTGGCGCAAAGGCAATCCGAAGCGGCACTGTAGCCATAAAGAGTAAATTATTCTAATTTAAATTAAAATAATAATCTTTAAAATCCAATGTTATACAATCTTTTAGATGACCCATTGCACCACTGGTGCAAAACGCGAAATCACGCCAGAACTGGAACCATATATTTCGGTATGTACTTATATTGAGTCGCCATAAAAGAGAAGCCGAAACTGCTCATCTCTATGAAAATACCTTGAGGGAAGCAAACGTTTTAACAAATAAAGATAAATCATATGAATAGTACCCTTGATTTAGAATCGAGCGCGGATCAGTTGTGCTTGCAAAAGTAGACCGGTACATGTGGTTCAGAATCGAGCGCGGATCAGCTGTGCAAAAAAAATCATCAATTTGTACTTGATGTTGTCATTACCAGATGGAGTCTCACCATAAATAATGTTCACGCACATTTTTCTTATAAGCAAGTGTCTATTAGTATAAAGTGTGGATGACTGAAAAACATTAAAATTCTCTATGAAGTATAGAGGCCCGGGCTACTTACATTGCTAACAAGCAGTTGTGCCACAGACTAAATGATCGATTATAAAGTATCCAAGCTCTTTCAGGCACTAAGACTTGAAGTTTTTAAAGGCTCTGAAACATCTTTGATAAACGATTAGTAATTATGAATGTTAAGATTTGAGCATGAGAATATTCTGAGGATTTGGGAAATTCATCTTCCTATTTCTCTGAGCAACGACCAGTTTATAACTATAGAAATGTTCGTTGAATAAGGTACTTTGCCGAAATGGATCTCATAGCAAGCTATCCTGGTGTAGTTCTCTGGATTCCCATACTTAAAAATGCACAGAACATCTCAAAGTTCTCCAACATGCGCTGAGCGCCTCAACATAACAGTACAGAGGAGACAACTACAAATCGAGATGTTGCTCTCTTTGTAGGTACTGGTGCAAAACAATTCAAAATCAAGAAGCAATGACAAACACTAAGCTATAAAGGTTGAATCAATCTGATGAAGCCACGCCGAAATAGACATGGCAAACTGCTTTCACTCCTTGGGTTCTTGTATGTTGGAGCTTAGGGATATAAATCCGACAGAAGGCGCACTCAGCTGCTCAGTTCCTGTATTTCCATAAGTATGATCAGTAGACATTTAATTAGCGTAAGCTATAGATAGCATAAAATATATCACAGCTTGAAGCGCATTGCTGGCAAAAGGATCAGGAACACGATAGTCAATGGCAACAAAAGTGTTTTGTTCAGTCACATCTGGGCTGCACTAACCAGTTTTGGTTTTAATTTCTACCACTCAAGATTGCTAGTATGCATCAGATGTAACAATTACAGAGATATCCAATTTAATGGAAAATCATGCTGTGCTTGTGACGATCAGTGACATAAGTATGATGAAGCTGACATCCGTTAAAATGATCTCCATCCTAATCAATAGAGTTAGAAGTACCTAAGGTTTGAAAACTGATTCCCTCTGGCCAGCTGCTGTAAGATTACTCTAAGAAGTTGTTTCAGCAAAAGCAGAATAGGATTACCTCTGTCCAATTCGCGCAAGGTTTATAAAGGCTAGGGGAGGAAGACAATTGCTTACCTAGGTTCCTGAGACACTTCAGACAGACCTTGCTATATTTCTTCTTTTTTCATGAAGCTCCTATGTCTGATTCTTGATCTTTTCTTCTATTTTCCGATCTGCCCAGCCATATATTAGAAAATTAAATCATAGTGTGAGAGGATGCAAGAGATGAGAGAGGAGCAGCTAACAAAGAATTGTGGACTATACCTCTTCGCGCCAGACCAATAACCAACCCATACACCAAGAACCGACCGCGTTGATAATGTCTTGGTGACAAGAGGGTTGTAGCACTTCTACCTGTTAACAACACCAAAAAGCTACTAAAAACCAGACAACACTTCTATAGTCTATATCCAGTGATGAGCCTGGATCATAGACATCCATCTCAAATATACAGAACGGTGTAGTAAATCTTCAGCAACTGCTGGAGGAAAACACTCTGTTGGCAGAGATCTTGTTCAGATGGTAATTTTCTTTGGCAGTGATTCTTTGATAGCCCTGAAATAAGTTGACCATGGAAGCCAAGAGAAAGCTTGTGAATAAAGGTTCAGAAGGGCTTAGTAAATCTTCATAGACCATGGAGTATCAACATTAGAATAAATATAGAGTATTTTAAAATAAATATAGAGTATCTGGCAACTGTCTAGTTTAACAAATTTTCATGCATCAGAAATAGACATGTAACAGTTATGAACTGGGAAATAGTATGATTGTGAAAACGTCTCTTTTTTTATGTATAGTGAGATAATTTGTACTTATGGAACAACAAGATAGATCTTTGGGCTCTCTCAAGTCATGAAATCATGTTCTTTTTAAAGATCCTACTATGATTTAGTGATAGAATTTCTGAAAGCATCGGTGTGTGGTGCTATTGTTCCTCTATCTACTACGATATGCAGCACCACCTTGTCCTGCTCACAGCCACCACACTGGATTCTCACCCACCAAACCAAAGTTCAATAACCAGGGAAAAATAGAACCAAAAGCAAAAAATATCATAACTCAACAGATTCCAGAACTGAAAACAAATGAAACTGGTTAGTATATTTTTTTTAACTACATATCTGTAGTGGCTCCACCAGGGCCCTGAACAGAGCTGCATGTCCATGTGGCACTGGTGCTTACATCAAATGAAAATTTAGGAATACACATTAGCAACTCTATGAATTCATAAGCCACAAATCTGATCAAAGGTATCTGAACAGTTCTTGACCTGCAATCATCTCTTGAGCAATGGCTATCAAAGAAACTATACCCATCATGTCTATCACTTTCTGTCATTTTACAGGTTCAGTATGAAGTATGCATAAAAACTTTGCAAATACTTAATTTGTATAAATACTAAAACTTTAAATCAGATTGAATTAAGACCTCAACAGTCCACAGGTAATGACCTGGGACCAAAAGCACACAATGCGACCAAAAACATAATGAAAGGCAACCAACTGAACCAAATTTAGATAAGTCTGCTCTTTACCTAACCCACAAATACTACACTACATAATGGCTAATTAGGCCTGAGCTGAAAATAAGGTTGACCAAAAGCACAAATGCAACAAAAAACTGAATGCAACATCAATCTTTCCGAGGAATGTAACATCAGCCATTCAGCCTTTCCCTTAGCAGATCAGTACGTTATTGTACAGAGCAATTGAACCAAATTTGACCATGTAGGGAAAAGAAGATACCATGGATGATCACAACCAGTATAGAAACAATCAACACCTGAGCAAGTATAGAAACACAAAAGAAGGAACAAACTTTCTCACCTCACCATGCCATCACAAAAATAACTCCGGCAGCCACCCTCGATTTAGCATCTACAATCCAAATATATTATGAAATTAGATTTTTTTCATTATTTGCATCACATTATCTAATATTTATGATATACTTCATCAATCACCACATAAACAAATCAATCCAGAAACACTGCATATTTCTTGACCAAAATGCAGTTAGATCAGAAACTACTTCACTAAAAAAAGGATACCAAAGGAAATAATGATAGATCAATCTTGATCGATGAAAGCTCAGATGTGTAGAACGCAATGGAATAATCAAGTATTCAAATCCTTCTTACTCGTTCTCAGTAATCAGCACCACATCATCGAGATGTCCACAGAGATCAGTATACCTATGAAGCTGAAGCGTTATGAATTAACAACTATATATAGAGTGGCCAAATTACAGCCTAAGAATATCCAGGCCAGATTAATTACATGGATATATCAGAATCAGAAGGTATGATTCACAACAGTAGATCCTGTAGAGTAAGCTCGATGTTCAACTGCAACTCACCATTGCAAATGTACTGCTTTGATACACCAGATCCAATCTGCGCACTGTAACATGGGTAGAACCTATTGCCAAAAAATCAACCATCACCAAATTATATCTAACCAAAGAAAATAGATAATCAACCATCAGTGCTTGGATATTTTTATTTCCTTTACATTTTTATTTACCTTGCAAACCGATAATTAGATTAATCATATTGATATTATTGGCTGAAGCTATTTTTTGAAGAATGAAATCACATGGCTTACATAGGTTAATCTTACCCAGCCTTCTTGGAATTTCATCAAACACTTTGTGGCCGTGGAGAACAAATCTGCACAAACAAAGATGAGAAGCTCTAGGAGAGAGGCAGTAGAAGGAGAAGGCAAAAATCACGAGGAGACGAGCGTGTACCTATTTGAGAGGGCCAAATCCTGTGATGTTGGACTTGGCGGACGGCTTGCACCATCTGTTCGTGTGGCTCTCAGGTCAGTGACGGCCACAGAGAAGAGCCTCCTTCGCTCACAGCCTCACACCCCGTCCACCTCCATTCCCTGCAGCCCCACCCTCATACGGGAGACAAAGGGGAAAACGAGAGTGAGAACAAGAGAGATAGACAGAGGGGAAGAGACGACAATAAGAGGGGAAGCAAACCTGAGTGAACCTTAGCCTGCATGATAGGGACGGAAGAGCTGGCGCTAGATGCAAGGGGGCAGCAGCTGTACGCCGGGGCTCCCAGCATCCCTCGCCCCTCCTTGCGCTGCTCTCCGGCTGGCGGCCCAAGGCCGGCTCCAAGCGCCCCGCGCCGCCCCTCCTCGCGCTGCTCTCCGGACGGCGGACTTGGAGGAGGCCGTGGCGGCTGCCGTGGAGGCGCTCGCGACGGCGGCCGTGGAGGCGCTGGTGGCGATGGGCAATGGCGGCGGCAGCGCTGCCGCTGGCGGCGGACTTGGAGGAGGTGGTGGCGGCGGGGAGAGGAGCTTCGCTCGGGAGAGGAGAAAATGAGAGCTGAGCGAAGATATTTTTCGATCTAGGGTTTCACCGCTGTTTATATACCATATGCCAAAAACTCAAGCAATTTGTCACAACGGATGCGAAGGCGTGGCTGACTGAAATGTCGGCCCCATACGCAAATGGCCCAGTTGTCATAGACCTAGTCATCCAACTAAGAAGTGCAAAACAAAACTACCGCATCTAACGGCTGGAGTGAAAAGTGGGATGTAAAATTTACTGTACAAACGAATCCAACGGTGCAGCAACATGTGGCGGACGCAGATAGCGTGAGAGGCCGGGTAGGCTAGCGCCCTTTAGGTTTTAGAATTTAGAATATCTATCTGGGTATCCTTATCCGTTGGATTTGTACAAACATGATTATCGATTTGGCAGCGGATTCGGTACTGAATACTACTATCCGTTTACACCCTATGAACGGCAGAGGAACGCATGCACATCATCGACTCGCACTGGTTGCGCTTGCGCCCGATCGAGCCACTCCCGAAGATCAGCAGCGGTTGCGGAGCACCCAGCAGTTTCTTCGCGTCGAATCTGAGAGCGATGGCCAATGTCGTGGTTGCTTGTTCAGTGACCGCGAAGATCAATGGCCCAGCAACAGCAACCCAAGTTTACGGACACCGTACAGACTTTGGGAGCGTGCAGCGCCTAGGCCGCCATGTCCACCAGGCGGACGACGTAGCCGGCCGTTCCCGCCGCACCGGAACCCCGCGTCGATGAACGGGCAGTCCCTCGACGAACAGCGGATACCGCAGCTCGGCTTCATCCCGCACCCTCTCGCCGTCGACGAACATGATGTCGCCGTCATCCTCGCCGCAGTACCTTCGGCCTCCGTCGACGCCCTCGCTTAAGGCAAGTGACAGCGTGCCCCGAGCGGCCGAGCCTATCCATCGAACGGACAGCACCGGTCAACGCCAAGTCACCTCATGCACGGTCAGAAACGAGCGCGAGCAAGGACATTGCGGTCTGGTGGAGCTCTGCCGCTGCCATTCCGACAGGCTCCTCTGGCCTCTGGGAATCAGTGACGGGAAAAAAGTGCCGGCAAGCTCCTCCGCCGCCACGCCCAAGGGCTAGCTCCTCCGCGCGGCCGCGACGGCGCTCTTCGCTCAGCTCCGGCGGCTCTCCAGCAGCTGGTAGCCCACGAGGCAGAAGCCCTCCTCTGTTTCTTCAGAGTTCAGACAGACAACACCACAAACCAAATTCAACTAGATTTAGATGTGCGCCTTGGCGCATGATCCCGTAGATTTTTTACCAATGTTTATTTTATGTAAAGAATGTAAAATTTATGTATCATTATGATAATACATTGAAAACATTGCTCTGAGGAGAAACCATGAGATGCAAAAGGAGTAACGCAAGTTTATAAGATGAACATATTAAAGTATATAACACTTGGTGATTCAACGGTAAAAGCAGGAAGTTGAAGATAAAGGCAGTGTCCACATAAGCGGACAACAAACAATCTTGGACCGTATGGACACACAAATAATCTTGAAATGTAAGGACGCACAAGGCATTATTATCTATTTCAACAAAAAGGAATCACATTTGTTCATATACATAAGTATTGCCAATATATGATTTCTCAAACATCAAAATCCGGACTCTAAGAATCCACTAATGAGTGTAAAAATGATAAGAAGTGAAGCAACTGAGCACTCTGAGCGCGCAAAAGCGGGATACAGTATTTGGAATGTTTCTATTTATTCCACTTTTCTCTTATTCTTTTTTCTATTTTTTGGATGAAGAGTCTCATTTATTCCTGTAGGAAAACACACTGGCATTAGCGCTACATCATTCACCATTGATATTATCTTTCTTTGCTTAATTTCTTAGCATGCGCATGTTTTTCCAACTGTTACCTCACTGAATTTGAATGAGGATTAACATGGACAAAAAAGCAAGTCACACAAAAGCCAGAGATGATTTCTATTCTGACCCGAAGTCACTCGTCTCGTTCAGCATGCTGGCGCTCGTATAACCCTAAAACATGAAAACAATATAGTTCAGCCTTCATGAGGTAAAAATGTATAGAAAAACCAAACTATTGATGATTGTAAGAAGCTCAAACTCAATTCAAAAGAAAATATATTAAAAGAAAACATCTATAGAATATATACAGATTTATGTCCCCCTCAAAGATAAATGATACATAAAGGGTATACAAAATTACTTAGCATCATCATGCAGGAATGTTGAACTTTGGTGGGGATAAGACGGAAACAACTAATGGCATGGGGATGAAGATTAAAAAAGGATGATCTTGTTATCGACAAATAGAACTAAGCCACTAACCAAAAAGGAAAAATTGCTACAACCGTCACAAGCTACAAAATAAGCATCTTCACCACCTGTCAGCACCTGGTTTTCAACAAATTCCACGGGAGGTAGGCATGGTAGTGCTCAATTCTTTGCAGGAGCTACAAAACCAATCCTCCCTGACTAAGAATTTCTGCAAACTACAAAAACAAACCTCACCTTATCACTTACAAAAGGAATACATAAATCACCTGAGCAAAGCAATAACAACTAATGGATAAAAAAACCATTGTGGGTGTGAGTGAAGACAAACAAAACGTGCACATGAATTAGCATGGTAAGGTAAACAATGTCAAGCAAGCATGATCTTAATTAGAAAGTTCCCTAGCTGCACTGTGGTTCAGATCTGAAAAAATTCTAACCATTACCTATATAACATGAAGATTAGGGCCTAATTTTCTGTATAAGGTTCTTTCATGAAACATTTAAAGCAAACAAAATTAGAGAGTGCATGAGAATATGACACATTTCAAAGAAAATTATAATATCACCCATCTTGACATATGTTTGTGAGCTTCAGGCTTGCATGGTCTAATATCTTATTAAAGTAGTCAGCAGACCAATCATCTTGACATGGAGGAAAAAATTTAACAAAACAAAATTTTGCTGACCCCATATGCAAACAAATGAAGGAAAATCAAAAGAAAGTAACCTGAGCAGTATTTTAAGAACACTTCATAGAGCTCCTCATAGCTGCAGTGTGACCATCAGCCAAATCAACAACATGCATATAATCCCGCAACTGCAACAATTATATTTTTTCTTACAATAGTAGTTAGAAGCAGGGGAAAAATCTTGCAGAAACTGATTGATCAGTTGGTTGTTTATCGGTTAGATGAGATGACAGACTACACAGACCCCTGCTCACTAACCACCATGCACACAAACTACAGCAGGAAAAATCATCATAGAAGTCAGATCAATTATCCAAGTGGAGCATGCCACATGTAAATACATATTTTTTACTGTGAAATGATGAAAAAAATGGATAAGCTCATCAGTCTAACTTGCATGCTAACAATGACAGACAAGCAGATCATACTACCTGAAGGTGCAATCAATTGTAACACAGATACTTCCGACCACAATAGCTATAGAAGATCTGAAATCGGGAAACAAAGGCAACCAACTGAACCATGCATTGGACATAAACACCTAATATATGCAGTCCGTAGTAGGCACAATATGTACTGTAGGTCAAAGGTGGAATTAGGAGTTTAGGACATGTAGATCAATCATGGGCAGATCTAGCATCCCTCCAGCCTGGTCTTGCTGACGGTGGCCATGTTTGTGTTGCGTAATTTTGTTGAAAACTCGACGTAATAAGCATGTTTGTCTAGGTTTTAAGAAGTTTCTAGGTCCGCCACTGAGATCAATAAAGTATTTAATTCACTCTTTAGACTCACTTGAGCAATAGCCAACAGCTCGTTGTTAGTCCATGATGTAGAACTCTGCTGCCCGGGGTCAAATAACAGAAGGGCATGCTAACGTGACTGCTGTAAAATGACAGACACAAGCAACTCATACCATCTAAAACTGCAATCATTGTAACACAGATTACTATGGCCTCACACAATTTCTTATTTCATAGATACTTTCGGCCACAATAGCCATAGAAGATCTGAAATCAGGAAATAAGGGCAACCAACTGAACCAAGCATTGGAAATAAAGTCCGAAAATATGCAGTCTATGGTAGGTTGCGTACTGTAGGTCAAAGGTGGAATAAGTAATCAGTATGGTCTCACTTTGACTACATTTTAAGCAAATATGCTCCGATTTTTCAGCAGGAAAGCTCTCATTTTTACTACACAAGAAAACCATAACAGAATCGAGCAAATAAACGAAGAACTGAAAGCAGCCCTAAACAATATACTGAACTGATCACTGAATTTTGATAAAAAGCAGATGCATTATTTGTGTAATTGGGCGTACTTTGATCTTTGCTGCTACAGCCACATGCCGTCCTTGATCTTGTTGGAGAGGTGAACAACCTACTTGTGCGTGAGAGCTCTTTGTTGACGATTCCACGGACGTATGTCCGCTTCCTGCGCAATAAAATGGTAATGGTGTCACTCTCCTTCTAAATAATCTTGTGACCAAAAAGAAATATGTTTTCTATGTTAGCATTGCATCCACCACCAATCATCCAAGCAGGATTCCGAAGAGGGGTGTGAATCAATAAGATACTCTGAAAGTCTGAACATTGAAGCAAGATACTCTGAAAGTCTGAACATTGTGCATAGAATTATTGTTTAGGTTATTTTACCTTTGCTGCCTGAAGCTCTGTTTTGTCGTCTTGATCATGTTGGATATGGGTCGAAGGATGCACATGAAGAACATGTTGAACTTCTGAAATGCCACATTGTGTGTGTACGGTATGCCTTTCATTGTGAACGGTAGGAGCGGTCAGACAAATCAGAGAAATTTAAGATTAGGATGCAACACAGTTAAACGTTTATAGTTACCTGAAAGAAATCAGTCCCATAAATTCATTGTCAACCTGCACAAAATATCACGACAACAATGAATTCAGAATTAATCCTCATGAGGAAGATGCAGAGAAAGGGCATTATATTCCCAGTTCTCGATTTCTTACCCATGTTTCCTCCTTGGCCTCCCTGATAGCCCCTGTATATATTTCTTAAGAATGTACGAAAAAATTAGTTGCTTCAGTAACACCATGTATGATTTGTATCCTGGATGATCTTTACTATTTTCTTACCTCCTGAATGAACCCAATTGGAAGTCTCCAAGTACCATCAAGAGCTGAACCGCGATGCTTCTCTTGCACCAAAAGGATGAATGAAATTATCGCCATACCTTATCCATTGGGATGGATTTGGGCAATCTGAAACTTTGCTGCAAATCCTATCAAAAATAAAAGATATTAGAGAAAAATACTACAGGATTCTATCAACATGAGAGAGACACGAAGGAACCTGCCGTCATCACTTCCGTGGGGCGCGGAGGCGGCGTCTGTGCTCATCCTTCTCGCAGGGAACAACTAATTTGAGAATTTCTAAAAGGGTACAAAAGAAAGATAACATTCTCCGGAACTGAATACAAATGTGTAGTGCCATATATCAAAAGCATTGACACTTTAGTCACTTAAGCTATACGTGCTGAATCACAATAATATTACACATGATCTAAACAATTGCATTCACCTTTGCTAGACATCCCCATCTTTCTCTACAGCGAGATCATCCTACACTCCTCCTGTGATTAGATAAAGTTTAAATTGCATATATAGGGTCAATGTTCGGCAGTCATATAATTTATTCCGGTTATAGAATAAAAAGTATAATACAGTTCAATAGAATTGGTAGCTTCTTAAGTTAAAGATGAAAAAACAACTCAGTTTTGGATATTCATATCTGCTCAACCAAAATATCAAAAGAATATGAAAATAATACTGACAATAAGCTTCTTGGACTTCCATCGAACACCTGGTAGGCAAAGGTAAAAAGAATATGCATAAATAGACATGATTCGTACAGTTTAACTGAGAGAGAGAGAGTCATGACTCATGAGGAAGAGAGGAGTCTGGGTAGGCACCTGCTTTCCATTTGAGCTCAGCTGCGGTGACAGCCCATGCTATTCCCATTGCTGTTCATCCGTTGGCATGGATCTGGCCATCCAAACCTTGTTATAAATGTCACAAAAATGAGGAAATGCAGCACATGTCTACCAAGACGAGAGAGAGAGAGAGAGAGAGAGAGAGAGAGAGAGGAACCTGTGGGTCGATCAGTTTTCCTCCAGGTTGTGAACTCCTTGGACATGGCAATCCCCGGCTGCTTCAGGCCTTGGTGGGAGCCTGATGAGAAATCTTGAAGGCGGTTCTTCCTCCTTGCTGTTATCCAGTGCTGCCACCTGAAATCCTACCACATCAGGTACACTGTGCTGCACGTAGCAGGAGGCTTGGTGGAGGAGGAGCTAGACGGTAGGGAAGCGCGGTGAAGGAACGGCGGCGGAGCTCACCTCGGATTGACATCTTTGCTGGCACGGCGCAGCTCACGATGGAGGTGGACCGCGCATTTGCGCCGAGACGCGGACGCAGCCGAAGGCGGGCGTGGTGGTGGCGGGCACGGGGAAGGACGCAGCCGACAGCGACGGCGTCCCGAGCAAGGCGACCGGCGTGCTAGCGGCGGGCACAGGTGGAGCTCCACGAGCCCCTCCTCCCGGTGATAGCGTGCGGCGACGGTGCGCTGCTCCTGCCAACGCGTCTGCTCACGGCGGCGGTGGGGGGCGAACGGGAGGAGAGGAAGAGGTTGTGCGGGGATTGGGGGATTTGCAGGGAGGCGGCTAGGGTTTCATCGGGGGCTGTCCTTTTTATATGATGCGGTGAAAAGCAAATAAACGGACAGGATTTGCTGGAGGCGCATCTAATGGACGGTAAACAAGTGGGCATCGATGGTCCCACCCGTCAGATGCAAGTGGGTGTCAAGTGGGCTGACACATCAGTGCAAGTGGGAAGCGTTCCGCCCACTGACCACTAGACCCCGAATACTCGGTCCCACCCGTCATTGACCTATTGGCTGAAACATTCGGTGCAAAAAGAAATACTATAGCATTTAGAAAAAAAACAGAACACGAATGGATGGCTGAGATGCTCCCGGGACGGCGATCCGACGGCCTCAAATGACAGATCGTTGTGGAGGCCTCAATGGGGGGCACCAATTATACCTTTAGATTGTACCGTTGTTTCTTCAATTAGGCTCTTTAGAATGTTTGCTCCTTTGACTGTGTTAAAAGCACACAGAAAGGAAACATTTTAAAAACACATGGTGGAAAAGACCCACACGCTCCCGGGTTGCTCCGCGCGGGGCAACTCCAGAGCCCCAAATCCTAAGAGCCCCGAGCCCCCCCCCCTCCCAAATCCCGGCCACCCCTGGCCGCTGCCACCGCTGTCGCCGGTGGTAGCGGCACCCGGGCCGCCGAAGGCGGAGGGCAGGATGGCGCTACCCATTGCTACCTTTACGCGCGAAGAGGCGGCGGCTTCTGGGGTGAGGCGAGGCGGGGTGGCCCGTCAGCGGGAGCTCCGCTGGGGCGGCGGTGATCCAAGGAGTCGGGGCGCGGAAGTGGCAAGATCCAGCAGCACGCTCCGGCGGACACGAGCCCGATCTAGTGGATAGGCGTGTGGTGGTGGCGCGGGCCCGATGTGTACCCGATCTGGGCCCAGCGGGCCATGGCCATTGCGCGTCTCCACAGCTCAGTGGCATCTGAGCGGGACACCGTCGCCATGGAGGGCCTCCACTCGGTGGCTCTTTCTGGCGGGGTGGTTGTAGACCTGCGACCTTGCTCCTTGGGGCTATTCAGTTTGCGGTCACCAAGTTATTTGGCACAGGCTCACAGGTGCCTTTCTTCGCTGCAATCACATCGCGGTATGATACGTCTCAAACGTATCTATAATTTTTGATGCTCCATGCTTGTTTTTACACCATTTGCCTATTGTTTCGTTACACTTAGTGGCACTTTTATGCATTTTCCGGAACTAACCTATTAACGAGTTGCCACAGTGCCAGTTCCCTGTTTTCTGCTGTTTTTGTGTTTCAGAGTGATACACAGGAAATATTCTCGGAATTGGACGAAACCACATCCTGAAGTCTTATTTTACCCGGAAGCTTCCAGAGATCCGAAGAGGAGTAGGAGGTGGGCCACAGGGGCCCCACACACACAAGTGGCGCGGCCAGGCCCCTGGCCGCACCAGCCATGTGTGAGGAGGCCCTGGCCCTCCTCTGACATCGCCCCTTCGCCTATAAGAAGCCTCGGGACGGAAAACCCTAGGGGATTCGGCAATTTTCCAGAAGCAGTTCCGCAGCTCCGCCGCCACCGTCGACGAATTTCGGGGGACAGAAGTCTCTGTTCCGGCACCCTGCCGGGACGGGGAAGTGCCCTCGGAGCCATCTCCATCGGTCTCCATCACCGTCTCTGCCGTCTCCATCGACCTCACCGCCATCTCCATCAACCTTGCTGTCTCCTATGATGAGGAGGGAGTAGTTCATCCCCGGGGCTGAGGGCTCTACCGGTAGCTATGTGGTTCACCTCTCTCTCCCATGATGTGATCTTTATGTGATCGCGAGCTTTGTATCATGTTGAACAAGTACATGTTATTATTCAGATATTTTGTGTACTCTAGTGATATTATTAAAGTAATCTATTCCTCCTGCTATGGTGTAACGGTGACAGTGCGTGCATCATGGTGGTACTTGGTTTAGGCTATGATTGTGATCTCTTGTGGATTATGAGAATAATTATTGCTATGATAGTTTGAGTGATCTATTCCTCCTTTCATGGTGTAATGTTAACAGTGTGTGCACCGTGTTAGTACTTGGTTTAAGTTGCAATGATTTCTATCTTGAGTTGTGATCTGATTTGGGTATCGCTATGAGTGGTGTTTGTCAAGTACTTGATGAACTTTAAGGGGTGCTTCTGTAGCCACTACGCAATGATTAGTGTTATTCAATAGGAGAGTAATTCAGAGTACCTTAGCAAAGAGAAGTTATTTGTTCAGTCATGTTATATTGTTGGGAGTGTGTCCACTAGTGAAAGTATGATCCCTAGGCCTTGTTTCCAAGCATTGCATACCGTTTACTTCCTGTTTTGTTACTTGTTTGCTCGCAGCGATATTTATTTCACATCACGTTTGCTACTTATAATCATCACTATTACTTGTATTTCACTATCTCTTCGCTGAACTAGTGCACCTATACATCTGACAAGTGTATTGGGTGTATTGGGGACACAAGAGACTTTCTGTATCGTAATTGCAGGGTTGCTTGAGAGGGATAGCTTTGACCTCTAACCTCCCTGAGTTCGATAAACCTTGGGTGATCCACTTAAGGGAAACTTGCTGCTGTTCTACAAACCTCTGCACTTGGAGGCCCAACAAGTGTCTACAAGAATAGAAGTGCGTAGACATCAAGCTCTTTTCTGGCGCCGTTGCCGGGGAGGTAAGGTAAAAGGTACTCGCATCCTCCTGTGTGAGTGCTCGGAGTTATTTCCTTTAGATTCTGCAATTACATCTTTTTGTTTCTTGTTTTTATTTTCACTAGTTAGGCTTAATGGAAAACAAAGAGTTCTTTAGTCTTTTTCCTGATTTTAGATTTGAAGAGAAAATTGAAAATCCTTTGGAGTTTATTTCGCATAGCAATGTTATTAGTACAAATGCTTTGAATACTGTTAATGCTAATGCTATAGAAAAGTCTAAGCTTGGGGAAGCTGGTTTTGTTGAGTATGATATTTTTAGTCCCCCAGCTTTAGTGGAGAAAGTTTGCTCTGATGATATTTTATCTCCCATATGTGATGTTTCTAATGATGCTTGTGCTCCTCATCCTTTTGAAATACCTATGAAGATTGTTGAACGTGTTAGGAATAACTGCTATTTAGGAGATGGAACTGTCCATCCTGGTGATCATTTGCTTTTTATACATGAATTATGCGAGTTGTTCCAGTGTGCAGGTATTTCAATGAACCAAGTTAAGAAGAAGCTATTCTCTTTTTCGCTGAAAGGCAGAGCTGAGGAATGGTATAAAACATTGAAGGATGGCCGATCTATTGATTGGGAGGAAATTGAACCTCTCTTTTATTCTAAATTCTATCTTTCTAGTCAGGTTTATAAAGATAGGAATTACATTTATAATTTTCATCCGCATGAGGGAGAAAGCATTGCCCAAGCTTGGGGAAGATTGAAGTTACTAATGCATAAATGTCCTATTCATGATCTTCCCTGCAATATTGTTATTGATAATTTTTATGCACGGCTTACTCTTCCTGATAAGGATTATTTGGATGCTTCTTGCTTTGGATCATTCACTCATATGAAGGAAGATTCTAAGTGGAAACTTCTTGACCGTATACAAGAGAATACTGAAGGATGGGAAAACGACAAAGGTAAAGGATCAGGTATGAATTATGAGTTTGATTGCATTAAGTCTTTCGCTAAAACTGCTACTTTTCAAGAGCTTAGTGCTAAATATGGTCTTGATCCTCAAATTATGGTTGATTGCTTTAAAGCCTTTGCTTCCCATATGAATGTTCCTAAAGGAAATGGGGACGTGTATCATGAACCTTTTAAGGACACTTGCATAGAAAGTGATATTGTTATTGATGATTGCAATAAACATGCTCAAACTTCTAAAAGTCCTATTTCTTATAAGCATGTTAATTTTTGTGGAGTACATAGAACTTGTGAACAGAGTTACAACAAGGAAGATTATTGCATCACCCACGCAAATGAAGAAACCAGCATGTGGCTCAAGGATCTAGATGTGCTTGGTGAATGGGTTTGTGAGCTTTATCCTTTTCTTTGTGAATTTTGCGGTGAAAAGGGTCACTTTAATTTTCAATGCCCAATTAATCGAACGAGTACCGCAGATTTATATTGTGATGATAAGATTACTCTCAATCAGCATGATGAGCTTACTTTGTTTTTGAATTGTGAAGAGATATCTAGAAAGCTTTCTTTGGTTGACATGAATGATGTTGATATTAATAGCACCCTTCTTGGTTGTCATCTCCATTGTGCTAAAGATTGCCTCGCAAATACTTACAAGATCTTATTAAACATGATGATTTGCCAAGCTATGATAGGACTAATAGATGTTTCGATCTTATTAATAGAGAGGAGGAATCCTCCAAAGTTTCTTCTATTGTTTCTGTCAGCAAGCCAGATTATGTGGAGAAGATGCCTTTCCCTCCTAAAGAATATGTGGAGAAGATGCCCTTCAAGTCTCTCCCTCCTAAAGGAGAGAGTAAGAAGAGGAAGAAGAAGAAGAAGAAGAAGAGGAGTAAGAGGCGAGAGGACACGGTATCTTCCCTTAAGCTTTATGATCCTGCTATAGATTATGATAATTCTGATTGGGATGATGTTCCTATGCCTGTTACCTATGTTAGTGATCATGATTGGGAAAAGCACTCTACTTTTGATATTGAAAATCTTTTTGGTACCAATTCTAAGGTTAATAATTGTTGTACCATTAGTGCTATCCATGTTCCTTCTTATGATGATATGTTTGATGAGTATGCTTTGCGACATAGTAGTTCTCTAGCTTGTGATGATGGGTATAATATTTTCAGTTCACCTACTTTTGAGGAGAAAATTAGTTATGATTACAATATGCCTCCTGTTTTTGATGATTATGGTGATGAGAATAATTATTCTGTTGAATCTGCTCCTACTACTATTGTTCATGTGGGGAGCATTAATCCTTTTATGCATGTAGCTCGTGATAGGGATGCTTTATGTGATAGTTATATTGTTAGTTCTATTCATGATGCTACTGAAAGTTACTATGAGAGAGGGAAACATGGTTTGATGGATCTCAACAATATTGAGTTTCCCCTCTTTATGTTACAATTCTTGAAGTTGTACTTGTTTTGCCTTCCTATGCTTTTTGCTTTGCGCTTTTATGACTTGTCTCTTTACAAGACTATTTTTCATAGGAAGTGGTTCAGATATAAATGTCTTTCACATTTGCTTTTTGATGCTCTCTATTGCTTTAAGTTCCTATATGGCGCCTTTGCCTCATGCTCTTATATGGCGCCCACGTGAGCATCTTTGCAAATTACTGCGCTTAGCTCAAAGGCGTTAAAGAAAAGCACTCTTGGGAGATAACCCATTGTTTATTTTTCAGTACTTTTTCTTTTTGAGTCTTGGAAGTTATTACTACTGTAATAACCGCTCCTTATCCTTTTTATTTCGTTTTTGTGCCAAGAGAAACCTCTAATTTGAGTGAGGTAAGATTTGGGGATGTTGCTGTCCTGAAACTGTTTTCGGTGCTGCACCGTAAAAATTCGTATAAATTCTCTGTATATCTTTTGGACCTGCGATTTCTTGTGCATATGCCCCAGGTTATATCCAAACTTTTCTTAGTTGAACACTTTTTGATTTGAGCAACAGAAAACCCCTCAAAAATTCGACCTTTTTCAGCTGTTCAGTTTTGACAGATTTCTGCCAATATTTGTGTTTGCCACTTTATCGCTTTCTTTTGAGTTCTTTTTATCACGGAACTTTTGGGGAAGTTGCTACAGTAGTATATGCTTAATATGTGGTGGTTTTGGGTTAAAACCTGAAGCAAAAAGAGATTGATTCAATGTTATGCTTACACTAATGTTGCTAATAGAATTGTGTTTAGTTTTGTATGAAGGAAGTTTTCAAGTGTAGGGATTGGAGAATGATGAGATGAGTTGAAGGATGGACAAAAGCTCAAGCTTGGGGATGCCCATGCATCACCCCAAGAAATATCCAAGAAGTACAAGCGTCAAAGCTTGGGGATGCCCCCGAGGCACCCCTTCTTCATCGGCAAAAATCAGGTCACCTTTCAAAACACTATATTTTTATTGCTTCATGCACTATGTGTTTTTCTTGGAGCGTCAGTTATTTTAGTTTTCTTAGTTAGTTTGTTTTGTTTGCTGCAATAAATGGTTAGATCACATCATGTTTCTTTTGGAGAAGTTGCTTGTTTTCATTTGCAAAGAACGCACAGTTTTTCACTCTTATCGTTCATCGATGCGTTCTACTTTTTCTGCTACTGCTTTTGGTTTTCGTTTTCGCCTTGATTTGCGTTCAGATATTGTCATATCTTTTTCATCAAGGTGTATTTTTGCCTCTGATCTTCATTGGTTTTTATCAAAAGAGGTGTTTATAAAAATTTCAAATGGTGTTGAAAAAGAGAAAAAGCTTTATGCAAAAAAGTGGTACAAGAAGGAGCTTGTGTGGACTGCGGCCTAGGCTTTCTCATGTCATGCTTGATGTCTTTTTGATAGTATGCTTAGTGGTTTTGCTGTAACATGACTTGTCTCAAATAACTGAGATTGCTTAATGAGGCTTTGAAAAAATCATGCGTTGTTTTTATTGTATGGAAGCAATATTTTGGTTTTCTCCTTGATGCTTTATTTGGGTTGACTTGGCGCATGCTCACACATGTTAGACTCTTACAAAGTTGCCAATAGCCTTCATGATCATTTAGTTTTTGACTTTTGATGCCATCTTATGCTTCTTTTAATGTCGCTTTGTCGCTTTGCATGATTATGGCCATTACTGCTCTCTTAGTTGGTCGCTCCCAGTCTTTTGCTAGCCCTCGCCTTGTACTGAGTATGAGCTCTACTCGTGCATCCAACTCCTAAAAGCCAAAGTTTTCCATTGTGTACACCATACATACCTACTAGCAATTTGCTATTCCAAGTAAATTTGACTTGCTTTTATTTTCTCTTCAAATTAAACTCTTACCAGTGTTATGCGAAACTCGGTTAGTAAAGCTCTCACGAACCGGAAGGCACACTTTACTTTTTCCTGTTCTTAAAAATTTGACATTGTGGTCTCTTATATTGAGTTGTTATGCTTGCAAGTTGTAAGTTGGATTCTAGCCCAGCCATGCTGTCATGGGGCAAGCTTTCAACATTGCACTTCTTATTTGAGTTGATATCGTGATCTTTTGTTTATGGATGCCCGCGGTGTGAAATGAATTGGGAATCTTGTGGGGATCATGGAGTTTGTATATGTGTTAGGGAAACGCCAGGCCGCCAATCTAAGCCATGCATAATTCATGGTGGAAATTTGCAGCATACCCATGGTGAACATTCGACGACGCATCTCACAATAAAAAGCTAAACAATATAGCAAATAAAAGAGATGTCGAGGAGTTCATTGTCTGCTTGTCCTGTCATTTTGGTGTGGGCTTGTTCCATGTCATCGGGCACAGAGGTACCCCATTGGCGGTTCTCAATGATATGCATATACTTACAATGACAAGAGCCTTGCTTGGGACTCTAAGTAAAGTAGCATGAGGTTTGGGTACTCGTATTCACGGGGCACGAGGTTTTCAACTTATGATTTGTTAAGCATATGCATCATAATTGTTCTCGCATTAACTTTAACCATTCAAGATGCTTATGATGGGGGCAATGAGAGCTCAAAGCCGGTAAGTACCATAATTTTTGAAGGTTATAAAACTTGCAATCACTGCTTCCCTCTGCGAAGGGCCTTTCTTTTACTTTTATGTTGAGTCACCACCTTCTTTCTTTATGCACCATTAAGAGAGCATAGTTGTCATTCTTAGTGTGATATGCATTGTCCCAAAGTTCATTGATTGATTCATATTGTTGGTTTCACTTGTTCTTAAATTATTTGTATCTAGTCGCCCTCTTAAACTTTGAGGTGTCCTATGCATTTATGTTTTGCTCTCTTTGAAGGACAAGCTGAAAACCATTTGTATGTTTTTCCTTATGATTTGAACACACGTTTGACTTTCATTGTTTCATTATCATGATCTTTTGTTTGTGTTCATTTGCATGTTTACAACATGGTTGCTAAGTTCTTATTGTCATGATTATATCTTCATGCCCATGTTTTAAGTTCTATTGATCCCAGCTCACCAATGCTTACATATATGATCAAGATTGTGTAGGTGCATGTCACCTCAAAAATTATTCTTTGTTATCACTTACCTACTCGAGGACGAGCAGGAGTTAAGCTTGGGGATGCTTGATACGTCTCAAACGTATCTATAATTTTTGATGCTCCATGCTTGTTTTTACACCATTTGCCTATTGTTTCGTTACACTTAGTGGCACTTTTATGCATTTTCCGGAACTAACCTATTAACGAGTTGTCACAGTGCCAGTTCCCTGTTTTCTGCTGTTTTTGTGTTTCAGAGTGATACACAGGAAATATTCTCAGAATTGGACGAAACCACATCCTGAAGTCTTATTTTACCCGGAAGCTTCCAGAGATCCGAAGAGGAGTAGGAGGTGGGCCACAGGGGCCCCACACACACAGGTGGCGCGGCCAGGCCCCTGGCCGCGCCAGTCATGTGTGAGGAGGCCCTGGCCCTCCTCTGACATCGCCCCTTCGCCTATAAGAAGCCTCGGGACAGAAAACCCTAGGGGATTCGGCAATTTTCCAAAAGCAGTTCCGCAGCTCCGCCACCACCGTCGACGAATTTCGGGGGACAGAAGTCTCTGTTCCGGCACCCTGCCGGGACGGGGAAGTGCCCCCGGAGCCATCTCCATCGGTCTCCATCACCGTCTCCGCCGTCTCCATCGACCTCACCGCCATCTCCATCAACCTTGCTGTCTCCTATGATGAGGAGGGAGTAGTTCATCCCCGGGGCTGAGGGCTCTACCAGTAGCTATGTGGTTCACCTCTCTCTCCCATGATGTGATCTTTATGTGATCGTGAGCTTTGTATCATGTTGAACAAGTACATGTTATTATTCAGATATTTTGTGTACTCTAGTGATATTATTAAAGTAATCTATTCCTCCTGCTATGGTGTAACGGTGACAGTGCGTGCATCATGGTGGTACTTGGTTTAGGCTATGATTGTGATCTCTTGTGGATTATGAGAATAATTATTGCTATGATAGTTTGAGTGATCTATTCCTCCTTTCATGGTGTAATGTTGACAGTGTGTGCACCGTGTTAGTACTTGGTTTAAGTTGCAATGATTTCTATCTTGAGTTGTGATCTGATTTGGGTATCGCTATGAGTGGTGTTTGTCAAGTACTTGATGAACTTTAAGGGGTGCTTCTGTAGCCACTACGCAATGATTAGTGTTATTCAATAGGAGAGTAATTCAGAGTACCTTAGCAAAGAGAAGTTATTTGTTTAGTCATGTTATATTGTTGGGAGTGTGTCCACTAGTGAAAGTATGATCCCTAGGCCTTGTTTCCAAGCATTGCATACCGTTTACTTCCTGTTTTGTTACTTGTTTGCTCGCAGCGATATTTATTTCACATCACGTTTGCTACTTATAATCATCACTATTACTTGTATTTCACTATCTCTTCGCCGAACTAGTGCACCTATACATCTGACAAGTGTATTGGGTGTGTTGGGGACACAAGAGACTTTCTGTATCGTAATTGCAGGGTTGCTTGAGAGGGATAGCTTTGACCTCTAACCTCCCTGAGTTCGATAAACCTTGGGTGATCAACTTAAGGGAAACTTGCTGCTGTTCTACAAACCTCTGCACTTGGAGGCCCAACAAGTGTCTACAAGAATAGAAGTGCGTAGACATCACGGTACCACAAGTTCATGAGGTCAATTACTGAGAGGGTCATTTCTGGGTCAAATTCAAACAGCCCAAATAATACCGGTTGAAATCGTTTGAACATAAATATCTCCGTTACGGTGACGACTCGGCGCTCCACTTGGCAGGATACCCCGTTATTGCTTTGCCACCGTGGCTGCCAAGTGGCGTACATCATCCACGTAACCTTTCTCTTCTCCCCCCATTATTCTTCAAGCTCCTGGTCCCGCTCACCTACCGAGATCTTAGAGTACCACAGCGCTGCTGGCGCCGCGCAGGGGACATGGCCTTGAGGTTGAAAGCGGGTTCTCCTCGCTGCGGATCTGGCAAGATCGGGATTGGGAACTTAGAAGATCTGGAGGAGGCTGTTCTCGTGCTAGAGAAGTTGGGGCGGAAGCCAGTGATCATGCGGAGGTTGTTCTCATATTGGAGAAATGGAGGCTGTTCTCAGCCTTCCATCAATTCCAGTAGCTCTAAGAGAAATGGAGAAGTAACAGGTATGCAAAATCTGAATTCTCTCTGAATTTGAATATATACGATGAATACTCTCTGAATATGCACATATAACGCTGGATTCTATTATGTTGCTCTTGCTCTCTGGTGAATTGTAGATTATCATGTTCTAGGACAGCATCATCCTCTTGCTCTACTATGTCCTGAACTTAGTTATGATCATCAACCTTTCTGTCAATTGTAGCATTACAAATTTGATTATCTGCGGCATCTTTTTGCCAAGTATCCTCATCTACTTCTCCTTCTTAACAAGTAGACTGTTCTGCTTCCGGTTGTGTTTCTTGTCCTGTTCTATGACTTGTATGAATATCTACTAGTGATTATGGTTCTTGAGTAGTTCCATGATTTCTATGAAATATTACTGGACACCAATTCCTTGAACATTTCTCTTATTTCTCTCATGTGATCCAGTAGATATTATGTTGCCAAGTAGATGGTCAGTCTGACTGCTGGCTCATGTGCCCTTCCATGCTTGAGCAAATCACTTCTCAAACATTGCACAAAATTTGTGTGATCAGCATATAGGTTCAGTACTGTCAACTATCAGTCGATGTCAACTATGTGTGTATCATTAACTAATTTACTACTTTCTGATGCTGGAGTACTTAGATCATATCAATTTAGCAAATCCACCAACTGAACATCAATGCTTTGCATGAAAACTAACACATAAAAATCAACAAAAATAGTGCATTTTTTGAATCTTGCAAATCCACCAACTGAATATTAATGCTTTGCACTTTCTGAATCTTGCAAGATCATGTCAATTTAGCAAATCCACCAACTGAACATCAATGCTTTGCATGAAAACTAACACGTAAAAATCAACAAAAATGGTGCATTTTCTGAATCTTGCAAAGAACAGAGGGAACATGACAGCTTCCAGAGAAGGCTAGAGGGGGAATTGGCAGTACCTAGCTTTTAAGTAACATCAAAATACAGATAATCATAACACAACAAAATATGTCAATTTAGCAAATCCAAACAACAGAAGATTATTCCATTGCTTGGTCATACAGATAAACATAACACAACAAAATATGTCTGTTACAAGCAGATAATCAATCATAAAGGCATTACACATCATCATACTAGTGTTCGTTAACTAAAGTTTAAAAGTAGAACACTTCAAGGTAACTAGTCTTCTGGCTATTCCCAACGATGAGTTGGGGGAGCCCCAGGCATTGTTGGGAAGATCCACATTGGCGCCTCCCACTCATTGTAATAAGTGGGTTCGTATATCAGTTGTGATCCTATTGCCGGAGCTCCTCCATTGATGTGTATACGGCTCCAATCTGGCACTGGCCTCTGGGTGTAGGGACGGGCTCGATGGTATGCAACAAACACACAGTCTTCTTGTAACAAGGACATGCCTTGTCCAGCAGATGGACCAGCTTTTGCAACATCATAACAGGGTTCTTAGTGGAAGATTGGGTTGTTGATTCCAAGAAATACTGAAAGCCCATGCAGATGCTCCTGCCTGATCCACACTGGACCATCAACAGGATCTTCGGCTTCCGAGCGAAGATTAAAGGGATGCCTTGCGAAAACGTGGCACCGTAGACTAGGATAAGTGCTCAACCGTATCCCGTCTTCAAACTGTGCAGGAGCATTGTTATTTCTATCACCATCTATCTGAATCCAAAGTAGATCGAAATTGCCATAATGGTAGGTATTGGATGCCGAGAACCAGGTAGTTTGTGAATTAACCACTACAACTTCTTCAACGTCTTCATCCGGATCGGCAGGAAATGCATCTCCTTCAGCCGCATCACCAGAAACTACAGCGGCTTGAGCCGCATCGCCAGCAACTGCAGCGGCTTGAGCCGCATCGCCAGCAACTGCAGCGCCTTCAGCCGCATCCCCTGCAACTAGATCCTCGATGTTCGGGGCAAGTATTAGACGCGGGCCTTCATCTATGCCTGCGTATGGAAGAAGATAAGCCACAATACAACAATGCAATAAGCAGGTAGAACTACCTGTAAATTCAGATAGGAAGAGGGCATAACTCACCCCAAGTGTGTGGTTCCCAAACCAGGACATCTCCTCGTGGTTCTGTAACCGCGTACACGCGGAACAAATCTGTCCGATCACTGAATAGATGAATTGCACAGGCGTCGACATACCTGCGAGGTGCAAGGTGGTAATTTTTGAGGATGACCCAGCCGTTGTCTTGGTGACTATCTACATAGGTGGTCAGTTTGTCAAAGATCACGATTGCTTCATAATGCCACTGATTACTGCATTTTTCCTTGTAAGGGGTCTTGGTAATCTGTATCTTCAGAAGCTGTAACTCACACTGCTTGTACGAAAACATGCATGTTCGAAACCTGGGGGAAACTCCAATATGAGCCAGTAATGGGAGAGGCAGAGTTACTTCTCTGTACATGTGGCGGATCTTCAGGAGGCCGTTATTCATAAGTAATGCCATCCAGTCACCGTGACTTCCTACCCAATGCCCTCTTCCATTGGAGTCATTGCAATGCATGTGTGCTTTAAGCGTCTTCTTGTTTAACGGCATAAAGAGGGTGTCAATGCCCTGCAATTGAATTTGTTTGGAAACTTTGTAAAAATGAAGGTGTTCCACAGAAGGAAAAGTTTGCTTGAATAGATGGAAAACTATATAGGTAAACCGTTACAAAAAGAGCGGTCGTGGGCAAAGTAACAGTTGTACAGCATTATTCCAATTTTTGGTATTTAAAAAGTCATTGCATGGTATTCGACAGAATGCTCACTGGATTGCAAGAACATTGTTTGGTAAACAAATGTTGTGCCTACTAGATGTTCGACAGAAGGATAACTATGCTTGAATATATCATAAACACATACAAGATGGAAAACTAAGTCCGTAAACCGAAACCCTAAAAGGCGTCATGGGTGGAGTAACTTCATTTTTTGGAAATATTATATCTAAAAATTCGATGCATGCAAGGTGTTCGACAGAGAGATCGGTGGATTGCAAGAACATAAACATACAGGAGATCAATATATATATATAACAGAATACTAAATCTAGTTACTCTTACTTGTGCATTGCTATCATATGGCCATGAGGATTCATCGGCATGGAGCATGCCCGGCGCATCAAGCGGTAGATTCGGGGTCCCTCGAATGGCACGACGCATGCCAACCATGCCGACAGCAAGGCGAGCAGCGCTTAAGAAGTCGACCCACTCGACTATGTTCTCAACCGATGCGTAGTGGAGATTACCCCACCCCATGGATTCGTGGTAACAATCAGCAATGTGCTCTTTTGGAGTCGAACGCTGACACTTTCCCCCCGGGGGTTCGTCCCACCCAGACCCAGATATGACCTATGCCGGCAAATGCAGGCACCGGCGATGTGATGGAAAGAGAAGCAGCAATGTGATGGAATGGAAACGAGAGGGCGCAGCGGTGTTGTGGAGAAGATGGGGAATGAGGCGATAAACTGCCTAGCGCAGGGTAATAAGTGGAAGTTAGCGTTGGAAAGGGGAAGGAGGCGGCGGCGGTTCACTGTACAAGGAGTGGAAATAATATTTTATCTCCACTATGGACCCTCATTGCAGCAGGCTTCCTGCCCACCAGTGCAACCCCGTACAAGGCATGCACACGTAGTTCAAAAATTAGTTTGACGTCCATCTTTCTCCAACAAATTATGCCATGAAATTTGTATTTTAAAGTTTCAAAAAAATTTGAAACAAAATTCTTATGATAGGCATTGTTGAATGCTATAAACCGGTACAAATCTCAATATGAAATACTTTATATTCTATTCTACAGAAGAAAAAAGGGATTTCTATTTTCGTGCCCCTAGTTCGTTAGTTGTACTCAGTTTTCCCCAGCTCGTTAGTTTTTCCTCAGTTTTCCCCAAGCCGTTGTCTGAAACCGTCACCAGTGCTGGAACGGCCGGTTGCCCGACGGTTGAACACCTTTGACCGTTAACTGCTGACTAGTGGGGTCACGTAGAGCCCGCAAAGACACGTCAGAGCATCCATCGTTGTTTGACCGTAAGCATCGCCGTATCCAGCACCAAAACGCGGACGAGTGGGGCTTCGGTATATCGAATGACAAGTGGGGCCATGACGCTGATACAAGGGGCAATACACGGGTAGGATTAGATTTTTAAACGGAGCTCTACAGCGATGGCACGGAGGAGGTGGCCTGCGGGGTGCCGAAATGAGATCGACGTCCACAAAGAACTCCATGAGGCGAGACCAGACGCATTAGATAGATATGATCTGGACGCGTTTAACCATGCAAAGAAGAGAAGAAATGGTCGAGGACATCGACGACGACCTCAACACTTTGACTGACGGTGTCGGACACGAACGCGCGCAGTGTAGAGAAAACTAGTGTCTCTCCTTTCTGGCGTGTATAGATAGGTGCTAGGGGAGTGTGGTGGCGAAGGGAAAGACCTCGCGGTGGTCTGTGGCGTCCAGCAGAGCGGGGCAGCGTGGCCGTGCCCACAGCGGTGTGCATGTTCGGCATTGGCATCAGCATGTACGTTCGTCATTGGCCTCGGTGGTATCTCTGGTGTGTCAGTGATCGAATGAGGGGACGGGATTGAGGGTGCATCCCGACGGTGACCTAGCAGTGGCGGCGAGCATGCATACCCGTTCTGACCATGCCGATATCGGCATCGACATCGTTTGGAGGCTGTGGTGCTCGAATCATAGTGGAAATTGCGATTTCCTATTATTTTTACATGCATAATATATAGAAAATAGCTAGATCTATAAATCGATGCATATGAAGCTACATATATATTCTGGGTCATAATCCCCTTAGATGCATGGCTTCACGTCGTCGTCGCTTTCATCGTGAGTATCTTCGTCGTCCGTGTAGTAGTACTTCCTGCACATTGTTCCGTCGAACACCTTCACTGTGAGCACATAATCGCCTTCATATTTGAAGTGTAGGAAGCAGCCGAAATCCACACCGTGCGCGATGGCGAAATTCTCCCAGCCCTTGTCGAGGTACATCCGGCCTTGTCCATCAAATAGGACCTCCACGGTCCAGAGACGAGGAGCGCAGTCAGCTGCTCGCAGATACACCTTTGCGGGCTCCTGGCCATCAAGATAGTCCGCAAACTTTTGTGGGAGTTCCTGCAAAGAAATTAAAGGTTTTTTAGAACATGCATATAATTAATCACATGCATCATATATGTGGGAACGCGTACGTACCTTCTTGGCCAAAGGGTCTTCATAGATGGTGATGAAGAACTCCTCTATGATCAATGGCAGTGTTGACGGTGGTGGTGGCAATGATGATGATCCACCACCCCGGCCGCCCCTTCCCCTTCCCCTTCCCCTTCCCCTTCCAGTCGGCGTCCGAGACGTGGAAGCCATGGCAATGGATCAAGTGTATGTGAACGAAGAAGAGAGAGGCAGAAACGAAGAAGAGAGAGGCAGAACCTATTGACATGAGGGATGGCCGTTGTGGGGGTTTATAAGGGAGAGATGACCGTTGTGGGGTTTACACCATAAATTAAGGTAGAGATGACCGTTGTGGGGTTTACACAATAAATTAAGGAGGAGATGACCGTTGTGGGGGTGGTTTATATCTCAACAAAAAAAGTAATGCCTATAAGAAATGGAAATTCGTGAAAGTTCATCATTTTACCATGAAAAGTAAAGCCTACAAGAAATGGAAATTCGTGATAGTTTATCATTTCAGCGTGAAAAGTAATGCCTACAAGAAATGGAAATTCGTGATAGTTTATCATTTCAGCGTGAAAAGTAATGCCTACAAGAAATGGAAATTCGTGATAGTTTATCATTTTACCGTGAAAAGTAATGTGTAAAAGAAATGGAAATTCGTGATAGTTCATCATTTTACCGTGAAAAGTAAAGCCTACAAGCAATGGAAATTCGTGATAGTTTATCATTTCAACGTGAAAAGTAATGCCTACAAGAAATGGAAATTCGTGATAGTTTATCATTTTACCGTGAAAAGTAATGCCTAAAAGAAATTCGTGATTACCCAACTTGTTGAATCCAGTGGCAAACTCGTCATTTAGCATACATAGAGGGGTAGTAGTTTGCCACCGATAGATAGAGAGAGGGTGGCACGATCCTGCCCGTTGGATCATAGGATCGACGGTAGGTGGGCACGATCCGTGTGACAACAGCTCGACCAATCAGGCCAAGTTTGGGCTTCTGTGAGAAGGGAGAGGGTAAAACTGAGTAGTATCAAGGATACAAGGGCAAGTAAATAGTAAACAGGCTAAGGAATTCAAATAAGAGATTTAGTAAAAGAAAAACACATGTTTTGTACAATGAAACCCATGTTGGCCTACCTCAAAGTATTAGCAATTCAAATATACATGAGTGTAAAAATTATGGCCTCATTTAGACAAACTATGTTTTGGGTATAGATGTTTTGAGAAGGGGTTTGAGTGGAAAGCCATGAACCTTCATAGCTACTAGTGATTTCAGAAGTGGCCATTTGTGTGAAAACTTGATTTATATATGTTTGTTATGATTTTATTTTGCGCATGAGTTGGAGGCACTATGATTTTATTTTTTTGATTTTTTTTGCGCATGAAATGACTCAATTAGATGGCTTAATCCCATCTGTTGACTCTCTGTTGACCAGCCACTTGAGGGTAAAACTGAGTATATTGCACTAGGCAGTATTAGTACTCGAGGGGAAAACTGAGTACAGATATTTTTCCAGTGTAAGATTCGAGGGTAGAACTGAGTACACGTAACGGTGCTGACATGTAGTCCCACGGACGCGTGTTGCGGTGAGCAGCGGTTAGCCGCGCGGTGCGCGTGTTGAGACCAAAACGTCAACTGCTGAGACGAACCGTCACTTTGCCAGTACAGAGCCCCTCTCCCTCCCTCTGCACACAGTCTCATCATAACTCACGCACGCAACCACGCCTCTCACGTCCCATCACCTTCTCAAAAAAACCCCAGCCGCCCTACGCGCGCTCCCCTGCCAGCGATGGAGAAGAAGAATGCGCCGGCGGCCGTCGCCCCCGAGCCCGTCGCCTCCGAGCCCATCGCCTCCGAGCCCGTCGCATCCGAGGGCGGCGCATCCAAGCGCGGCGCCTCCGTGAACTGGGCTTCTCTTAAGGGTGACGGACCACTTCACAAGATCGGCGACTGCTTACTGGCGAACGAGGAGTACGTGGACACCTACGCTGCTTTGAGGCAAGTTTGTACAAATTGGCGCTCAGATCTACCTGAGCCCGACGTGCACCTGCACGAATGGATCCTGGTAGAACACGCCCTTCCACGCGCCGCTGAGTTCTCCTTCCTCAACCTCCGCACATCCCGCTACGTCACCATCGATCTAACGGAAGTTCATGCAAGGTTCAAATTCCTCCATATCTATAGAGTTAATCTATTTTTATTTTCAATCGTAAACATCTTAGTGCTGAATGTTTTCTTCATCAACTCCCTTTTAGATACTACTTCGTCGGCTTTTACCGTGGCGTCATCGTGCTTGCCCAGAGGAACCAGCCGCACAAGATACGGCTTCTGAACCCACTCACAAAGACATTGAACGCTACGTTTGAGGCGCAGATGCCATCTATGATTGTGGAGTCAGTCGCTGTAATGAAGTCCCCGACTATGGTCTTCATTTGCACAGGTTACCCCAATGAAATTGCTTGGGTCGATGAGAGCTCTTCTACTAAGGATATAGATGTAGAAGATTGGGGAGAAGGAAGATTTTCGATCGAGGAAGATTCTCTCAGTTGCCTTACCCCGTTCAATGGTGAATTGTATGCAATAGCTGTGAACAATTTTGATGTCGGAACATTAGTGTGCACCAACAATGTCCAGTTGGAGAAGCGCGCGAGCACTATCAACATGGAGACACTATTTTCATTTCCAGAACTTGGAACTGACAAGTTCTACCTTGTGGAGTCTGATGGTGATCTGCTGCTTGTGTTGTTCGGCGGCAGCCCTGGCAACAGGTATTTGGAGGAAGGTCAACCATTGGTGTACCGTGTGGACACTGAGAGCCGCTCTCTCCATGCCGTCAACATTGGCAGTCGTGCCTTCTTCGTCAGTTATAAACGGTGTATCTCCGTCGACACCAGAGTGCACCCGACAGTTCGACCTGGCTGCATCTACTACGAGGGCGGTTATATCAGACAGTACTTTGATGATAGAAAGGCCTGGGATGAGTGGCCACGACTTGTGGATAGATTAGATTCCGACGGTATGAAAATAGAACAAAGGCCATACCTTTTGGAGGATCTATTGGCTGCACACTGCAGACGGAAGGAGTTCAGTCAATATTTTTTCGTCTCATGGAATATAGCGACTCCAAAATATATGATGAAGAATGAAGAACCTTCATGTTGGGCATACATTGCGTCTTATATTATTTTCAGCTTAGTTTGTCGTGAATATTAACATCGTTATTGGCTTCTTTTGGCTGCTGTATGCATTTTATGTATTATACTATACTAGATTCTAGATTAGCTTCTAGATTTGTTACCATATTGGGCAAAAAACGAGGGCCAAAAGGCAGCAATCATTGAAGAAAGACAGAAATAGAAGCTTCTCTAGATTTGATACTAATTTGGTGAAAAGAGAGAGAACTGTTTACAGAGAGAGAGGGGAAAAAGGCGCTCAGAAAAGGCGCTCTGAAAAGTCAATGCCAATTTGGCCCGAGAGAGACAGAACCGAGCTCTCACGTACAACCAAACGCGGTCTCGTCCTGTCCCACGCGGTCCCTTTCTACCAGCCCCATGCGACGCGGCCCCACACGACGCGGCCCCACACGTCAGCACGAAAATGGTCCCTTTCTACCAGCCCCACACGACGCGGCCCCACATGACGTGGCCCCACACGTCAGCACGGAAACGGTCAACTTAACGGGAATCCTCACGTCCGAGCTCCTTGAGGGTTTCAGACAACGGCTTGGGGAAAACTGAGGAAAAACTAAGGAGCTGGGGAAAACTGAGTACAACTAACGACCTGAGGGCACGAAAATAGAAATCCCAAGAAAAAAAATTCTGACATATTATATAGTGAATAGTACACGATTGAACACTATATAATTTTATTAGATTTTACCATTTTTGTGTAGCCTAGAATATAAAGAATTTCATATTGAAATTAGTACCGGTTTGTAGCATTCAACATTGCCTATCACAAAAAATAAGACAAATTCCTAAGAAAAAGATGTACTTTCTTACTACTATTTTAATACTATTTACATTCACAAATTTATCTTCTTATATCTTCCAAAATACAACATATCTTTCTATGTATTTAACGCCAATTTTTTTGAATACATAGAAGTTTGAGAATTTGAACTTTTAAAAATTCTGAATCCCTTGTCGAATCCAATGATACAAGCTTTTATGAACTTTTCAAAATTCTGAAAGTGTTGGGAGTATATTATTTTACAAGGTGCACACGACGGGCGCGTGCGGATTCTCTGACTTGCGAAGCGTGACTTGAGAGTCATTGACAGATGGGTCCCCCATGTGATGGGGCCCGCGTGCAATGAGGGCAAGTCAGAAATAAGTTAGAGTGGGCAAGTCAGGGCCTCGCTCTGGACATCAACGACACTCATGCGGCATATCTGGGCATCTCCGGCAGAGCGCGCATAGAGCACGCTCTGGACATCAACGGAAGGCATGGCCGCGCTCTGGGCATCTCCGGCCCCTTATACAGATACACTTCAGTACATAGGGAAAACACACTTACTAAATCATATATAAGGATGGTCCTCGGACACTTACATATATAGGTGGAACGAACAGTACTTGAATCTAGTATGGCATTGGAGGGGAAGGAAGCAGGCATCTTCTTGTGATACTAATTCTACAATACACTTCGTAGCATATATACGCATCCTTTGCTGCGTAGTGGATCTGCTCCGGCTGAAGTTCCCAAAGATGCCAGGTGTCGTGTAGATTCTTCTTGCGGAACTCCTCCTTGTAGTCTTTGAAGGTGTGGTCGATGACTAGAGACGCCATCTTGGCCACGCTGGTCCGGGATTGGCCCGGGACGTTGAAGTGATCTTGTAAGTCCATGTGGTCTGGTATGCGGGCGCCCAGGGCTTCAAGCTTGCTGGTGTCTTGGCGCTTGTCCACATATGCGAAGGAAATATCGGGGCGGTTGAGGAACTGTATGAGCTGAGGATAGTTCCCTGTTGCCACGAATTCATGCCAGAGTAGGCAGTGATCGCACATGCACAGTTGCAGGAGGGCGGCGCGGGCAGGCTTGGTGATGGTGTACTCGAGGTCGAGGCCGACGATCGGCTGTTGGTCCCGCTCGCCGAGCCAACGCTCAAACATGGCGATGAACTTGGCCGCCTCTCTCGGGTCAGTTGTGTGCATCACCATGAGGATGGTGTCACCATGAGCAGGGACCTTGTGGTAGTCGGTGAAGACATTGCCGTAGATCTCCATGACGGACGTGGCGCAGGGAGTGGGAGTGGAGGGGGTTATCTCTGGAGAAGAGGAAGTTGGGTATCCAATTGTTTTCCAGGCCGCGAGATCGTGGGATAAATAGTGCTCGACGGGTCGCTGGCATGCCGCGTAAGTAAATGTAGTGCAGCGCTTTGGGGGTGCTTTAGAAGTTGAACCCCCCACGTGAGCCCCTGTCGCTTCGTTTATGAGAGAAGAGGAAGTTGGGGATCCAATTGTTTTGCAGGCACGCTGCGGTAAATGCCAGTCTAGCGCTTTGGAAATTGAACCAGTCGCTTCGTTTCGTTTCTGAGAGAGCGCTAGACCGACGTGTCACCGCGGGCCCCGGTACTTCAGCCCACTTGTAAGTGAGAGGCTGCTATCGTGGGTAAGGATGTACGTATGTTTACCGCTAGGCAGCAATTAAAGAGTCTCATTGTTGGGTCCCCTTGTTGTTTGACTACAGGCAGCAGAGCGACAGTCTGAAAAAGGAGATAGCGTGCAAGGGGGGAATAAATCTGCTCTCATCTGACACGCGGAAGGAATAGAGAACAAAATCTTACTATTGAAATACTTCTCATCGAGGTCACCTGCTCCATGAGCCAAACGAGTGAGACAAACTAGTCCAGGTTTAGCATCCGAAGCATGTGGGGACCCACTTGTCTGGGTAAGGTTTGGTCCGACGTGTGTCTAGGGCCCCACTTGTCAATAGTGTTCTAGGCCTTCATGGGGCCACATGTCATTAGGGTTAGGATTCGTGGCCAGTGGAAAACTCCAAGCAACTGACGCGTCGTAGCAAGTTGTGCGTAGCAGCGGGATGAGAATTGACAGGGCAGCGAGATTTGAGAGGGCAAGTAAATTGATGAGACACACCGCAGTCTGACAAGGCGTGCTCAAGAGATCTCAGTAGCATCATCATCGCTCACTCTACTATGGCGACTAGTTCAGTAGATGGAGGAGTTCCCTTCCATGGGTAAACAAATGAATAAATGAAGGAAATTGCATAAACCAGCAACTATTCCTGTCATCGTTGCACAAATCACCAACTATTCGTGTAATAGCTTACAACTAGGTCTAAATCACAACTTAAGCGGATTAACAACACATCTAACACCAGGGGCCCACTAGTCAGTGCCGATGTGGCATTGCATGTACACATGACATCATTTAGCGTGTCTCGATCTTTATAAAAAATTTGAAAATTTCACACATTTTGACTGAATCTCACAGAAATTAATGAAACTTTCAAACAGCTAGTCCAAACTATTTCAAATATTTTCAGATTAGTTAGTTCATATTGCATCCAATTCCTGAATTTTTTCTAAGTTCAAAATTTTACCAACTTCTGCTAAATCTCACATAAAGCGACAAAATTATCAAAATGCTAGCGCAAATTGCATCGAGCAAATAGCAGATAGCCAATAGTAAACAGTTCTAGCAAATAGTTCTTAGCAAATAGTTTTGTGCTAATTGCATCGAGCAAATAGCAGAGAGCAAATAGTTCTAGCAAATAGTTCTTAGCTATGGTAATCTCGTGATACCTCTACTAATGATCAGTTCATCTCAACATCTAACTCAGCATCATTTAGCTCCTCTTCGAACAATGCCTCCTCGATGATTGCCTTGATCCTTTTTAACTTGTCGGTTTGGGCATTCCATCCCGCTCTGTTCAACATCCGTACAACATTATGTGCGCGTGTTAGCACCTGCTATAACTTCCTTTTTTCTCTATTTCATCCACATTTTTCTTCAGCATTTCTAAATTGTCCTTCAGCTGACCAGCTTCTTCCATCAGCACAACCTTCTCGGCGCATAGAGCAGAATTCTTCTTCTCTAGCTCAGCTAGTTTAATTTTGTTAGCACTTCTTGCAGTATTGCTAGAATGGTACAATCCCCATAGTCGTGATAGTGCATTCTTTAGTGTGTCTGGTCACTCTTGATCTACCCAAGAAACAAACCCACAGTTGTTCTCTTCCTATAGAAAAAGAAATGAAAAATGCTCATGCCATTACGTAACATAAGATAGGACTCGATGCAGCAAGTAATTCATATGCAAGTATACATGAAAGAAGTAAGTGCAGCAAGATAATACTAAGTGTGCAGCAATTTAGTCATGTGCATCAATTATTTAATTACTTGCAGCAAGTTTGTCATGTGCATGCAATTTCTTTTAATTACTATACCAAACAATAAACTGAAGAATCGAAGGGGAAATTGCAGCTTTCACCCTGCCCCTACATAACACAAGATAGTACTCAGTGAAGTAAGTAATTTAGACGCAAATACACATGAAAGATAGTACTAAGTGGCAAGATAGTAATCAGTGAAACAAGTAATTCATAAGCAACCTACACACGAGTGGAATTACATGCCCACAAAATTGCAGTTAGAAGTTTGAAGATAAAATCTCAAGCACGTAATCTTATCTGAACAAGGCAATAGATCAACTTAAACAAGGCAATATTATCTCCAACTGAACTAAACTTTGATGCTTTTCCACTGCTAACGTTAACATAGAAGGACTCACATTCTGCAGTGAGCACTTATAGAATTTTCGCCCCGTATCAGTCCCCTCGAAGGCGACGCACTTGAGGGGCTCAAGTTTGCGGATGTGGCAAAGTTCTTCACAGCGCGACGCTAAACTGCAAAATGCAGGGTCTTCGCAGGTTCGCAGGGCATGATCCGCTTCCCTGGGGTCCTACACGTCCACGAGTTCTAGAGAAAATCAACGTTAACTTACGTAAATCGACCGAATCGGATAGAAAATGGTCATTCACAGATCCGAAACCAAACACATAGCTTGAGGCAGTGCAGCTTACCCCGAGAGTCATGGCGACCAAGGCGGTGGCTCAAACGAACGTCAGCGAGTGCGGCAGCAGTGGACCAGGAAGAGGGGTAGATCCAGATCCACCTCAGTGGGGGGTGGGGGCTGAGAAAGTGGGGAGAAGAGGACAGGGAAGGGAAGCGACTGCAGTCAATGATACCTGTGCATTTTCCATTGTCTGAGTGGCTAAAAGGAGCATCCTGACAGCATCATGTGCATCTGTCACTAGCTTGGATGTGCACTGTTTGGCCTGCTGCCATATAATGAATTATTTTTGCCCTAAATCCATTTTAATCCAATTTTGCACTGGGGCTACAAGAAATGCACACCAGAAAAATTGGGGAAAAATACAGGGAGGTCCCCTGGGGGTGTGGGACCCTAGAACCAATACCAAACCATGGTTGCCACCCCACCTGGCAGACATCGATGGCACCCCGAGTTTGACCTAGATCTCGGAGGGGGGCCTAAGGAACTCAGAAAAAATAAAAAATAAATGGAAAAACAGTGCATGGAGTCATGGTGAGTGATGCATTGATATATCTCAAACGTATCTATAATTTTTGATACTCCATGCTTGTTTTTACACCATTTGCCTATTGTTTCGTTACACTTAGTGGCACTTTTATGCATTTTCCGGAACTAACCTATTAACGAGTTGCCACAGTGCCAGTTCCCTGTTTTCTGCTGTTTTTGTGTTTCAGAGTGATACACAGGAAATATTCTCGGAATTGGACGAAACCACATCCTGAAGTCTTATTTTACCCGAAAGCTTCCAGAGATCCGAAGAGGAGTAGGAGGAGGGCCACCAGGGCCCCACACGTAGGGGCGGCGCGGCCAGCCCCCTAGCCACGCGGGGCCCGCGTGAGGGAGCCTGACTCCCCCTCTGACATTGCCACTTCACCTATAAAGACCCCCCTGACGAGAAAAACCTAAGGACCCGATCAGTTTTCCAGAACACATCGCGATCCGCCGCCGCCGTCGACCCAAAGATCGGGAGGGTCCAGAAGCTCTTCCCGACACCCTGCCGGAGAGGGGAATCGCCACCGGAGGTCTTCTTTATCGCCATGCTTGCCTCCGGAGCGATGAGTGAGTAGTCTACCTTGGACTATGGGTCCATAGCAGTAGCTAGATGGTTGTCTTCTCCACCATGTGCTTCATGTTTAGATCTTATGAGCTGCCCTACATGATTGAGATCACCGTTATGTAATTCTACATGTTTGGTTTGTTGGGATCCGATGAATATTGGTGTTTATGATTAAGTTGCTGTACTGAATATTATCTTTTGTTATCTCTATGTTGTTTATGATCTTGCATGCTCTCCGTTGTTAGTAGCTATCTTGGCCGAGTAGTTGCTAGTGACTCCAAGAGGGGGTATTTATGCTCGATAGTGGGTTCATGCCTCTATTTCACCTGGGGGAGTGACAGAAACCTCTAAGGTGGTAGATGTGCTGTTGCTACTAGGGAGAAAACAACATTCATATGCTCAAGGGCATATGCTTTGTTTACATTACACACTTTGCTTAATGCAATTATCTGTTGTTCGCAACTTAATACTTCTAGGGTGTTCGGATTGATATCCCCGGGAGTGGATTATTAGTCATAGATGCAGTTGGATGGCGGTCTATGTATTTTGTTTTAATGCCCAGAGTAAATCACATAGTGATCTTCTTGACATATCACGTTTATCTCTATTCTATCAATTGCCCAACTGTAATTTGTTTACCCAGCATGTGTCATTTTATCTATGGAGAGACACCACTAGTGAACTGTGGACCCCGGTCCTATTTACATCATATTGCTATCACCTGTTTACTTTACTCGCATTGTTAACTTTACTCGCATACTATATTGTTTTCCACTCGATACGCTCATAACCTTTGTTTCAAGCAAACCGGTGAGATTGACAACCTCATCGCAAGTTGGGAACAAAGTATTTGTTTGTGTGTGTGCAGGTTCCGCATCACCTTCAGTCGTCATTGTCTCTCCTCTCCTGACCGACATTAAACCTTGGTTTCTTAACTGAGGGAAAACTAGCTGCTATACTCATCATACCTTCCTCTTGGGGTTCCCAACGGGCTGGTTATCCACCACGCACAAGGACAGTCTGCTCCCACGTCAACTTGGCACCATCAGTAATTTCCTGGCGCCATCAACAAGTAGCATGCATCACCTAGTAAAAATACCAAACATGCCATCCCAAGGGTTCACATGTGGACTCTCTCACAGAGAGGTGCTTCCAGGCAGGAATTCTCTTGGTCTTCCTTGCCAAATGACCATGGTTTGTGCAAGTTCCACAGCAAACTTTGGAACCATGGTCCCATTTTTGGTGGATATGTGCATCTTTGCATTCCCAACCACTTTTGCAACTAGTGTTTTTTCTAGTTTTCAAATAAAAAATGCATTTCCCATTTTTCAGGTGCTCGGAGGGGTCGAAACAGGTGCTTTTTTGTGAGGGGCCACCAAAGGCAGTGTGCAAAACATCACCACTCTAATTTTCATGGGTGGGGGACCTACCAGGGGTGCCACATCTAGGAGGTTAGGAATTATCTCGGTGTGCTGCCATATAATGAATTATTTTTGCCCTAAATCCATTTTAATCCAATTTTGCACTGGGGCTACAAGAAATGCACACCAGAAAAATTGGGGAAAAATACAGGGAGGTCCCCTGGGGGTGTGGGACCCTAGAACCAAGACCAAAACATGGTTCCACCCCACCTGGCAGACATTGATGGCACCGCAAGTTTGACCTAGATCTCGGAGGGGGGCCTAGGGAATTCAGAAAAAATGAAAAAAAATAGAAAAACTATGCATGGAGTCATGGTGAGTGATGCATCACCTAGGAAAAATACCAAACATGCCATCCCAAGGGTTCACATGTGGACTCTCTCACAGAGAGGTGCTTCCAGGCAAGAGTTCTCTTGGTCTTCCTTGCCAGATGACCATGGTTTGTACAAGTTCCACAGCAAACTTTGGAACCATGGTCCCATTTTTGGTGGAGATGTGCATCTTTGCATTTCCAACCACTTTTGCAACTAGTATTTTTCCAGTTTCCACATAAAAATGCATTTCCCATTTTTCAGGTGCTCGGAGGGGTCGAAACAGGTGCTTTTTTTTGTGAAGGGGCCACCAAGGGCATTGTGCAAAACATCACCACTCTAATTTTCATGGGTGGGGGACCTACTAGGGGTGCCACATCCAGGAGCTTAGGAATTATCTCGGCGTGCTGCCATATAATGAATTATTTTTGCCCTAAATCCATTTTAATCCAATTTTGCACTGGGGCTACAAGAAATGCACACCAGAAAAATTGGGGAAAAATACAGGGAGGTCCCCTGAGGGCATGGGACCCTAAAACCAAGACCAAACCATGGTTCCCACCCCACCTGGAAGACATCGATGGCACCGCGAGTTTGACCTAGATCTCGGAGGGGGGCCAAGGGAATTCAGAAAAAATCAAAAAAATGGAAAAATAGTGCATGGAGTCATGGTGAGTGATGCATCACATAGGAAAAATACCAAACATGCCATCTCAAGGGTTCACATGTGGACTCTCTCACAGAGAGGTGCTTCCAGGCAGGAGTTCTCTTAGTCTTCCTTGCCAGATGACCATGGTTTGTGCAAGTTCCACAGCAAACTTTGGAACCATGGTCCCATTTTTGGTGGAGATGTGCATCTTTGCATTCCCAACCACTTTTGCAACAAGTGTTTTTCCAGTTTCCACATGAAAAATGTATTTCCCATTTTTCAGGTGCCCGGAGGGGTCGAAACAGGTGCTTTTTTGTGAAGGGGCCACCAAGGGCAGTGTGCAAAACATCACCACTCTAATTTTCATGGGTGGGGGACCTACCAGGGGTGCTACATCCAGGAGGTTAGGAATTATCTCGGCCTGCTGCCAGATAATGAATTATTTTTGCCCTAAATCCATTTTAATCCAATTTTGCACTGGGGCTACAAGAAATGCACACCAGAAAAATTGGGGAAAAATACAGGGAGGTCCCCTGGGGGTGTGGGACCCTAGAACCAAGACCAAACCATGGTTGCCACCCCACCTGGCAGACATCGATGGCACCCCGAGTTTGACCTAGATCTCGGGGGGAGGCCTAGGGAACTTAGAAAAAATCAAAAAAATGGAAAAACAGTGCATGGAGTCATGGTGAGTGATGCATCACCTAGTAAAAATACCAAACATGCCATCCCAAGGGTTCACACGTGGACTCTCTCATAGAGAGGTGCTTCCAGGCAGGAGTTCTCTTGGTCTTCCTTGCCAGATGATCATGGTTTGTGCAAGTTCCACAACAAACTTTGGAACCATGGTCCCATTTTTGGTGGAGATGTGCATCTTTGTATTCCCAACCACTTTTGCAACTAGTGTTTTTCTAGTTTTCACATAAAAATGCATTTCCCATTTTTCAGGTGCTCGGAGGGGTCGAAACATGTGCTTTTTTGTGAGGGGCCACCAAGGGCAGTGTGCAAAACATCACCACTCTAATTTTCATGGGCGGGGGACCAACCAGGGGTGCCACATCTAGGAGGTTACGAATTATCTCGGTGTGCTGCCATATAATGAATTATTTTTGCCCTAAATCCATTTTAATCCAATTTTGCACTGGGGCTACAAGAAATGCACACCAAAAAAATTGGGGAAAAATACAGGGAGGTCCCCTGGGGGTGTGGGACCCTAGAACGAAGACCAAACCATGGTTCCACCCCACCTGGCAGACATCGATGGCACCGCAAGTTTGACCTAGATCTTAGAGGGGGGTCTAGGGAATTCAGAAAAAATCAAAAAAAATAGAAAAACTGTGCATGGAGTCATGGTGAGTGATGCATCACCTAAGAAAAATACAAAACATCCTATCCCAAGGGTTCACAGGTGGAATCTCTCACAGAGAGGTGCATCCAGGCAGGAGTTCTCTTGGTCTTCCTTGCCAGATGACCATGGTTTGTACAAGTTCCACAGCAAACTTTCGAACCATGGTCCCATTTTTGGTGGAGATGTGCATATTTGCATTCCCAACCACTTTTGCAACTAGTATTTTTCCAGTTTCCGCATAAAAAATGCATTTCCCATTTTTCAGGTGCTCGGAGGGGTCGAAACAGGTGCTTTTTTGTGAAGGGGCCACCAAGGGCAGTGTGCAAAACATCACCACTCTAATTTTCATGGGTGGGGGACCTACTAGGGGTGCCACATCCAGGAGCTTAGGAATTATCTCGGTGTGCTGCCATATAATGAATTATTTTTGCCCTAAATCCATTTTAATCCAATTTTGCACTGGGGCTACAAGAAACGCACACCAGAAAAATTGGGGAAAAAATACAGGGAGGTCCCCTGAGGGTGTGGGACCCTAAAACCAAGACCAAACCATGGTTCCCACCCCACCTGGAAGACATCGATGGCACCGCGAGTTTGACCTAGATCTCGGAGGGGGGCCAAGGGAATTCAGAAAAAATCAAAAAAATGAAAAAATAGTGCATGGAGTCATGGTGAGTGATGCATCACATAGTAAAAATACCAAACATGCCATCTCAAGGGTTCACATGTGGACTCTCTCATAGAGAGGTGCTTCCAGGCAGGAGTTCTCTTGGTCTTCCTTGCCAGATGACCATGGTTTGTGCAAGTTCCACAGCAAACTTTGGAACCATGGTCCCATTTTTGGTGGAGATGTGCATCTTTGCATTCCCAACCACTTTTGCAACAAGTGTTTTTCCAGTTTCCACATGAAAAATGTATTTCCCATTTTTCAGGTGCCCGGAGGGGTCGAAACAGGTGCTTTTTTGTGAAGGGGCCACCAAGGGCAGTGTGCAAAACATCACCACTCTAATTTTCATGGGTGGGGGACCTACCAGGGGTGCCACATCTAGGAGGTTAGAAATTATCTCGGCCTGCTGCCATATAATGAATTATTTTTGCCCTAAATCCATTTTAATCCAATTTTGCACTGGGGCTACAAGAAATGCACACCAGAAAAATTGGGGAAAAATACAGGGAGGTCCCCTGGGGGTGTGGGACCCTAGAACCAAGACCAAACCATGGTTGGCACCCCACCTGGCAGACATCGATGGAACCCCGAGTTTGACCTAGATCTTGGAGGGGGGCCTAGGGAACTCAGAAAAAATCAAAAAAAATGGAAAAACAGTGCATGGAGTCATGGTGAGTGATGCATCACCTAGTAAAAATACCAAACATGCCATCCCAAGGGTTCACACATGGACTCCCTCAAAGATAGGTGCTTCCAGGCAGGAGTTCTCTTGGTCTTACTTGCCAGATGACCATGGTTTGTGCTAGTTCCACAACAAACTTTGGAACCATGGTCCCATTTTTGGTGCAGATGTGCATCTTTGCATTCCCAACCACTTTTGCAACTAGTGTTTTTCTAGTTTTCACATAAAAAATGCATTTCCCATTTTTCAGGTGCTCGGAGGGGTCGAAACATGTGCTTTTTTGTGAGGGGCCACCAAGGGCAGTGTGCAAAACATCACCACTCTAATTTTCATGGGTGGGGGACCTACCAGGGGTGCCACATCTAGGAGGTTAGGAATTATCTCGGTGTGCTGCCATATAATGAATTATTTTTGCCCTAAATCCAGTTTAATCCAATTTTGCACTGGGCTACAAGAAATGCACACCAGAAAAATTGGGGAAAAATACAGGGAGGTCCCCTGGGGGTGTGGGACCCTAGAACCAAGACCAAACCATGATTCCACCCCACCTGGCAGACATCGATGGCATCGCAAGTTTGACCTAGATCTCGGAGGGGGGCCTAGGGAATTCAGAAAAAATCAAAAAAAATAGAAAAACTGTGCATGGAGTCATGGTGAGTGATTCATCACCTAGGAAAAATACCAAACATGCCATCCCAAGGGTTCACATGTGGACTCTCTCACAGAGAGGTGCTTCCAGGCAGGAGTTCTCTTGGTCTTCCTTGCCAGATGACCATGGTTTGTACAAGTTCCACAGCAAACTTTGGAACCATGGTCCCATTTTTGGTGGAGATGTGCATCTTTGCATTTCCAACCACTTTTGCAACTAGTATTTTTCCAGTTTCCACATAAAAAATGCATTTCCCATTTTTCAGGTGCTCGGAGGGGTCGAAACAGGTGCTTTTTTGTGAAGGGGTCACCAAGGGCAGTGTGCCAAACATCACCACTCTAATTTTCATGGGTGGGGGACCTACTAGGGGTGCCACATCCAGGAGCTTAGGAATTATCTCGGCGTGCTACCATATAATGAATTATTTTTTCCCTAAATCCATTTTAATCCAATTTTGCACTGGGGCTACAAGAAATGCACACCAGAAAAATTGGGGAAAAATACAGGGAGGTCCCCTGAGGGTGTGGGACCCTAAAACCAAGACCAAATCATGGTTCTCACCCCACCTGGAAGACATCGATGGCACTGCGAGTTTGACCTAGATCTCGGAGGGGGCCCAAGGGAATTCAGAAAAAATCAAAAAAAATGGAAAAATAGTGCATGGTGAGTAATGCATCACATAGGAAAAATACCAAACATGCCATCTCAAGGGTTCACATGTGGACTCTCTCACAGAGAGGTGCTTCCAGGCAGGAGTTCTCTTGGTCTTCCTTGCCAGATGACCATGGTTTGTGCAAGTTCCACAACAAACTTTGGAACCATGGTCCCATTTTTGGTGGAGATGTGCATCTTTGCATTCCCAACCACTTTTGCAACAAGTGTTTTTCCAGTTTCCACATGAAAAATGTATTTCCCATTTTTCAGGTGCCTGGAGGGGTCGAAACAGGTGCTTTTTTGTGAAGGGGCCACCAAGGGAAGTGTGCAAAACATCACCACTCTAATTTTCATGGGTGGGGGACCTACCAGGGGTGCCACATCCAGGAAGTTAGGAATTATCTCGGCCTGCTGCCATATAATGAATTATTTTTGCCCTAAATCCATTTTAATCCAATTTTGCACTGGGGCTACAAGAAATGCACACCAGAAAAATTGGGGAAAAATACAGGGAGGTCGCCTAGGGGTGTGGGACCCTAGAACCAAGACCAAACCATGGTTCCCACCCCACTTGGAAGACATCGATGGCACCGCGAGTTTGACCAAGATCTCGGAGGGGGGCCTAGGGAATTCAGAAAAAATCAAAAAATGGAAAAATAGTGCATGGAGTCATGGTGAGTGATGCATCACCTAGGAAAAATACCAAATATGCCATCCCAAGGGTTCACATGTGGACTCTCTCACAGAGAGGTGCTTCCAGGCAGGAGTTCTCCTGGTCTTCCTTGCCAGATGACCATGGTTTGTGTAAGTTCCATAGCAAACTTTGGAACCATGGTCCCATTTTTGGTGGAGACATGCATCTTTGCATTCCCAACCACTTTTGCAACTAGTGTTTTTCTAGTTTCCACATAAAAAATGCATTTCCCATTTTTCAGGTGCTCGGAGGGGTCGAAACAGGTGCATTTTTGTGAAGGGGCCACCAAGGGCAGTGTGCAAAACATTACCACTCTAATTTTCATGGGTGGGGGACCTACCAGGGGTGCCATATCTAGGAGGTTAGGAATTATCTCAGCCTGCTGCCATATAATGAATTATTTTTTCCCTAAATCCATTTTAATCCAATTTTGCACTGGGGCTACAAGAAATGCACACCAGAAAAATTGAAGAAAAATACAGGAAGGTCCCCTGGGGGTGTGGGACCCTAGAACTAAGGCCAAATCATGGTTCCCCCCAACCTGGTAGACATCGATGGCACCGTGAGTATGACCTAGATCTCGGAGGGGGCCTAGGGAATTCAGAAAAAATCAAAAAATAGAAAAACAGTGCATGGAGTCATGGTGAGTGATGCATCACCTAGGAAAAATACCAAACATGCCTCCCAAGGGTTCACATGTGGACTCTCTCACAGAGAGGTGCTTCCAGGCAGGAGTTCTCTTGGTCTTCCTTGCCAGATGACCATGGTTTATGCAAGTTACACAGCAAACTTTGGAACCATGGTCCCATTTTTGGTGGAGATGTGCATATTTGGATTCCCAACCACTTTTGCAATTAGTGTTTTTCCAGTTTCCACATAAAAAATGCATTTCCTATTTTTCAGGTGCCCAGAGGGGTCAAAACAGGTGCTTTTTTGTGAAGGGCCACCAAGGGCAGTGTGCAAAACATCACCACTATAATTTTCATAGGTGGGGGACCTACTAGGGGTGCCACATCCAGGAGTTTAGGAATTATCTCGGCCTGCTGCCATCCGCACTTTCTGCGCCTAGCTCAAAGGCGTTAAAGAAAAGCACTCTTGGGAGATAACCCAGTGTTTTACTTTCAGTTCTCTTTCTTTTATTTGAGTCTTGGAAGTTATTACTACTGTAATAACCTCTCCTTATCATTTTTATTTCGTTGTTGTGCCAAGAGAAGCCTCTAATTTGAGTGAGGTAAGATTTGGGGATGTTGCTGTCCTGAAACAGATTTCGGTGCTGCACCGTAAAAAATCGCGAAAATTCTCAGACTATCTTTTGGACCTGCGATTTCTTGCACATATGCCCCAGGTTATATCCAAACTTTTATTAGTTTAATACTTTTTGATTTGAGCAACAGAAAACCCTCTAAAAATTTGACCTTTGTCATCTGTTCTGTTTTGACAGATTTCTGCCACTATTTGTGTTTGCCTCTCGATCGCTTTCTTTTTTAGTTTTTTGATCATGGAACTTTTGGGGAAGTTGCTACAGTAGTATATGCTTTATATGTGGTGGTTTTGAGTTGAAATCTGAACCAAAAGGGGTTGATTCATTATTATGCTTACACTAATATTGCTAATAGAATTGTGTTGAATTTTGTATGAAGGAAGTTTTCAAGTGTAGGGATTGAAGAATGATGAGATGAGTTGAAGAATGGAAAAAAGCTCAAACTTGGAGATGCCCACGCACCCCAAGAAATATCCAAGAGGTACAAGCGTCAAAGCTTGGGATGCCCCCGAGGCACCCCTTCTTCATTGGCAAAAATCAGGTCACCTTTCAACACACTATATTTTTATTGCTTCATGCACTATGCGTTTTTCTTGGAGAGTCAGTTGTTTTAGTTTTCAGTTTTGTTTAGTTTTGTTTTTTGCAATAAATAGTTGGACCCCAACAAATTATTTTTGGAGAAGTTGCCTTGCTTTTTATTTGCCAAGAACACTCTGTTTTTCACTCTTATCGTTCAAACGAGTGTTCTCTTTTTCTGCTACTGCGTTTAGTTTTCATTTTTCGCCTTGATTTGTATTCAGATATTGTTATATATTTACATCAAGGTGTATTATGACCTCTGGTCCATGTTGGTATTCATCAAAGGAGTTGTTTTAAAAAGGTTCGAATGGTGTTGGAAAAGAGAAAAAGTTTCATGCAAAAAAGTGGTACAAAAAGGAGCTTGTGTAGACTGCAGCCTAGGATTTTGCATGGCGTGCTTGATGTCTTTTTGATAGTATGCTTAGTGGTTTTGCTGTAGCATGACTTGTCTCAAATGACTGAGATTGCTTAATGAGCCTTTGAAAAAATCATGCGTTGTTTTTATTATTTGGAAGCATTATTTTGGTTTTCTCCTTTGATGCTTTATTTGGGTTGACTTGGCGCATGCTCACACATGTTAGACTCATACAAAGTTATCATAAGCCTCTATGATCATTTAGTTTTTGACTTTTGATGCCATCTTATGCTTCTTTTAATGTTGCTTTGTTGCTTTGCATGATTATGGCCGTTATTGCTCTCTTAGTTGGAAGCTCCCAGTCTTTTGCTAGCCCTCATTCTATACTGAGTATGAGCTTTACTCGTGCATCCAACTCCTAAAAACCAAGTTTGCCATTGTGTCCACCATACATACCTACTAGCAATTTGCTATTCCAAAGTACATTTGACTTGCTTTTATCTATCCTTCAAATTAAACTCTTTTGGTGTTATGCGAAAATTGGTCAGTAAAGCTCTCACGAACCTGATGGCACACTTTACTTTTCTCGTTCTTAAAATTTTGACATTGTGGCTCTCTTATGTTGAGTTGTTATGCTTGCAAGTTGTAAGTTGGAAATTAGCCTAGCCATGCTGTCATGGGGCAAGCTTTCAACATTGCACTTCTTATTTGAGTTGATATCGTGATCTTTTGTTTATGGATACTCGCAATGTGAAATAAGTTGGGAATCTTGCGGGATCATGGAGTTCTTATATGTGTTAGGGAAACGCCTGGGCCGCTAATCTAAGCCATGCATAATTCATGGTGGAAATTTACAGCATGCCCATAGTGAACATTCGACGACGCATCTCAAAATAAAAAGCTATAGCAATGGTAAATAAAAGAGATGTTGAGGTGTTCATTGTTTGTTTGTCTTGTTATTTTGATGTGGGCTTGTTCCATGTCATCGGGCAGGAGGTACCCCATTGACGGTTCTAGATGATACATATATATTTACAATGACAAGAGCTTGCTTGGGACTCTAAGTCGAGTAGCATGAGGTTTGGGTATTCGTACTTCACGGGACACGAGGTTTTCAACTTATGATTTGTCAAGCATATGCTTCATAATTGTACTCGCATTAACTCTAACCATTCAAGATGCGTATGATGAGGGCAATGAGAGCTCAAAGCTAGTAAGTACCATAATTTTTGAAGGTTTATAAAACTTGCAATCACTGCTTCCCTCTGCGAAGGGCCTTTCTTTTACTTTTATGTTGAGTCACCACATTCTATCTTTATGCACCGTCTAAGAGAGCATAGTTGTCATTCTTAGTATAATGTGCATTGTCCCAAAGTTTTCATTGATTGATTCATGATTTTGGTTTCACTTGTTCTTAAATTATTTGTATCTAGTCGACCTCTTAAACTTGAAGGTGTCCTATGCATTTATGTTTTGCTATTCCATGAAGGACAAGCTGAAAACCATTTGCTATGTTTTTCCATATGATTTGAACACATGTTTGACTTTCATTGTTTCATTTTCATGATCTTTTGTTTGTGTTCTTTTCATATTATAACATGGTTGCTAAGTTTCTTCTATCAAGATTATATCTTTCATGCCCATGTTTTAAGTTATTTTGATCCCAGCACACAATGCTTACATAGATGATCAAGATTGTGTAGGTGCATGTCACCTCAAAAATTATTTCTTTGTTATCACTTACCTACTCGAGGACAAGCAGGAGTTAAGCTTGTGGATGCTTGATACGTCTCAAACGTATCGATAATTTTTTATGCTCCATGCTTGTTTTTACACCATTTGCTTAGTGTTTCGTTACACTTTGTGGCGTTTTTATGCATTTTCCGGAACTAACCTATTAACAAGATGCCACAGTGCCAGTTCCCTATTTTCTGCTATTTTTGTGTTTCAAAAAAGTTACACAGGAAATATTCTCGGAATTGGACGAAACAAAAGCCGAACGTCCAGATATTAAATGAAGCTTCTAGAAGACCGAAGAGGAGACGAAACCAAGCCAGAGGGTGGTCTCACCACCAGGGGGCACGGCCCAGGCCCTGGCCACGCCGCCCTATGGTGAGCCCCACCTGGTCCACTTCTGATGCCGCCCCTTCGCCTATAAAGACCCCCCGACGGGAAAAACCTAAACACCTGATCAATTTTCCAGAAACACATCGCGATCCACCGCTGTCATCGACCCGAGATCAGGAGGGTCCAGAAGCTCTTCTCGGCACCTTGCCGGAGAGGGGAATCACCACCGGAGGTCTTCTTCATCACCATGCTTGCCTCCGGCGCGATGAGTGAGTAGTCTATCTTGGACTATGGGTCCATAGCAGTAGCTAGTTGGTTGTCTTATCCACCATGTGCTTCATATTTAGATCTCGTGAGCTGCCTTACATGATTGAGATCACTATTATGTAATTCTATATGTTGTGTTTATTGGGATCCGATGAATATTGGTGTTATGATTGAGTTGATGTGCTGAATATTATCTTATGTTATCTCTATGTTGTTTATGATCTTGCATGCTCTCCGTTGTTAGTAGCTATCTTGGCCAAGTAGATACTAGTGACTCCAAGAGGGGGTATTTATGCTCAATAGTTGGGTTCATGCCTCTATTTAATCTGGGGGAGTGACAGAAACCTCTAAGGTTGTAGATGTGTTGTTGCCACTAGGGAGAAAACAACATTCTTATGTCCAAGGGCATATACTTTGTTTACATTACACACTTTGCTTAATGCAGTTATCTGTTGTTCGCAACTTAATATTCACGGGGTCCTCGGATGATTCCCCGTGGGTGGATTATTTGTCATAGATGTAGTTGGATGGCGGTCTATGTATCTTGTTGTAATGCCCAGAGTAAATCTCATAGTGATCCTCTCGACATATGCATGCTATCTTTATTCTATCAATTGCCCAAGTGTAATTTGTTTACCCAGCATGTCATTATTTATCTTATGGAGAGACACCACTAGTGAACTGTGGACCCCGGTCCAATTTCCTTTACATTGCTATCACATGTTTACTTTACTCGCACTGTTTACTTTCTTGCATACTACTATTGCTTTCAACTCGATATGCTCATTCCTTTGTTTACAGCAAACCGGTGAGATTGACAACCTTATCGTAAGTTGGGAGCAAAGTTATTGGTTGTGTTGTGTGTAGGTTCCACGTTGCTGCTAATTGAAGACGCGCTAACAAGTAATCGTTAACGACGTCCTTGTTGGAGTGTCACAAAGTTAGCAAGCATCACCTTCTGGAGTTTGGCTTTTTCCTACTGGACTGACAAACCTTGGTTTCTTACTGAGGGAAAATTTGCTACTGTGCTCATCATACCTTCCTCTTGGGGTTCCCAACTGGACGGTGATTTACATCAACACCATGCCACATCAGGGCGTAGGTTTGCACCAGCAACAACATGGAACCTAAACACAACACAACCAAGTACTTTGCCCCAACTTACAGTGAGGTTGTCAATCTCACCGGTTTGCTGTAAACAAAGGATTAAACGTATCGTGTGGTATAAGATAGTAGTTTGCGAGAACGTAAAAAATGCGAGTAAATGGTAAACGGTAATAACAATGTAAAAGAATGGACCGGGGTCCACAATTCACTAGAGGTGTCTCTCCATAAGATAAATAACATGCTGGGTAAACAAATTACAGTTGGGCAATTGATAGAATAAAGAAAGCATACAAATGTCATGAGGATCACTATGAGATTCACTTGGGCATTACAACATAATACATAGACCATAATCCAACTGCATCTATGACTAATAATCCACCCACCGGATGTTATCTGAGCAACCGTTGGGTATTAAGTTGCAAGCAACAGATTATCGCCTTAAGCAAAGTGTGTAAAGTAAACAATATGAATGTCCTTGGACACAAGATTGTTGTTTTCTCCCTAGTAGCAACAGCACATCTACAACTTTAGAGGTTGTTGTCACTCCCCCAAGTTACCAGAGGCATGAACCCACTATCGAGCATAAATACTCCCTCTTGGAGTCACTAGCATCTACTCGGCCAAGATATCTACTAGCAACGGAGAGCATGCAAGATCATAAACAACATAGAGATGATAAATCAATAAATCAACTTGACAAAGTACTCATTATTCATCGGATCCCAATAAACACAACATGTAGAATTACATAATGATGATCTTGATCATGATAGGCAGCTCACAAGATCTAAACATGAAGCACATGGAGGAGAAGACATCCATCTAGCTACTGCTATGGACCCGTAGTCCAAGATAGACTACTCACGCATCACTCCAGAGGCAGGCATGGTGATGAAGAAGGCCTCCGGTGGTAATTCCCCTCTCCGGCAGGGTGCCGGGAAGAGCTTCTGGACCCTCCCAATCTCTCGTCGATGACGGCAGCGGCTTGCAGTATGTTTCAAGGAAAATTGATTGGGTCTTTTAGGTTTTCTCGCCGAGGAGAATATATAAGCGGAAGGGCGGTGTCAGGAGGTGGGCCAGGTGGCCCTACCACCTGGTGGCGCGGGCCAGGGGCTGGCCGCGCCACCCTATGGTGTGGCTGGCCCCTGGCTCCCCTCCGTCTTTGCTTTGGACTTCGTCTCGTGTTGGAAAAAATAGGAATTTAGGCTTTTGTTTCGTCCAATTCCGAGAATATTTCCTATGTAGCTTTTCTAAAACACAAAAATAGCAGAAAACAGGGAACTGGCACTATGGCATCTCGTTAATAGGTTAGTTCTGGAAAATGCATAAAAACGCCACGAAGTGTAACAAAACACAAAGCAAATAGTGTATAATCAAGCATGGAGCATTAAAAATTATAGATACGTTTGATACGTATCAAGCATCCCCAAGCTTAACTCTTGCTTGTCCTCGAGTAGGTAAGTGATAACAAAACAATAATTTTTAAGGTGACATGCACCAACACAATCTTGATCGACGATGTAAAGCATTGAGTGCTGAGATCAAAGTACTCTAAACATGGGCATAAAAGTCATCTTGACAATAAAACTTAGCAACCATGTTATAACATGAAAAGTAACACAAATAAAAGATCATGAGGAATAATGCATTGAAAGTCAAGTGTGTGTTTTGAGCATATAGAAAAACATAGCAAAGTGGTTTTCAGCTTGTCCTTCATGGAGTAGCAAAACATAAATGCATAGGACACCTTCAAGTTTAAGAGGGCGACTAGATACAAATAATTTAAGAACAAGCAAAACATAATCATGAATCAATCAATAATAAATTTTGGGACTATGCACATTAAACTCAGAATGACAACTATGCTCTCTTAGATGGTGCATAAAGGTAGAAGGTGAAGACTCAACATAAAAGTAAAAGAAAGGCCCTTCGCAGAGGGAAGCAGTGATTGCAAGTTTTATAAATCTCCAAAAATTATGATACTTACTAGCTTTGAGGTCTCATTGCCCCCATCATAGGCATCTTGAGTGGTTAAGGTTAATGCGAGTACAATTATGAAGCATATGCTTAACAAATCATAAGTTGAAAATCTCATGTCCCGTGAAGTACGAATACCCAAACCTCATGCTACTCGACTTAGGTCCCAAGCAAGTTCTTGTCATTGTAAGCATACATGTATCATCGAGAACACCAATGGGGTACCTCTTGCCCGATGACATGGAATAAGCCCGCATCAAAATGACAAGACAAATAGACAATGGACACCTCGAAATCTCTTTTATTTACCATGGGTATAGCTTTTTATTGCGAGATGCGTCGTCGAATGTCCACTATGGGCATGCTGTAAATTTCCACCATGAATGATGCATGGCTTATATTAGCAGCCCAGGCATTTCTCTAACGCATATACAAACTCCATGAGCTCACAAGTTTCCAACTTATTTCACATCGCAGGTATCCATAAACAAAAAATCATGATATCAACTAAATGAGAGTAAGTGCAATGTTGAAAGCGTGCCCCATGACGGCATGGCTGAGCTAACTTCTAACTTACAACTTGCAAGCATAACATCAATATAAGAGAGCCACAATGGTCAAAATTATTAAAAGCAGAAAAGTAAAGTGTGCCATCAGGTTCGTGAGAGCTTTACTGACTAATTTTCACATAACACAAAAAGTTTAATTTGAAGGATAGATAAAAGCAAGTCGAATGTACTTGGAATATAAAATTGCTAATAGGTAGATATGGTGGACACATTGGAAAACTTGATTTTTGGGAGTTGGATGCACGAGTAGAGCTCATACTCAGTACAGAATGAAGGCTAGCAAAAGACTGGGAGCGACCAACTAAGAGAGCAATAACGGCCATAATCATATATAGCGACAAAACATTATTAACAAAAGCATAAAGTGGCATCACAAGTAAAAAACCAAATGATCATAGAGGCTTATGGTGACTTGTTAAAGTTAAACATGGTGTAAGCATGCGCCAAGTCAACCCAAATAAAGCATCAAAGGAGAAAACCACAATAATATGCTCCCATATAATAAAAACAATGCATGATTCTTTCAAAGGCACATTAAGCAATCTCAGTCATTTGAGACAAGTCATGCTACAGCAAAAACTTCTAAGCATACTATCAAAATAACATCAAGCATGACATGCAAAAGTCTAAGCCACGTCTAAACAAGCTCCCATTTGTACCACTATAGGCATGGAACTTTTTTCTCTTTTCCAACACCATTCAACCTTTTTGAATCAACTTTTAAAGATGAAAACCAACATATACCAGAGGTCTAAATACACCTTGATACAAACAAATAACACAATCTGAAAAAAATCAAGGTGAAAAATGAAAGCTGAACGCAGTACTAGAAAAAGAGAACACTCGTTGAACTATAAGAGTGGAAACTAGAGTGTTCTTGGCAATGAAAAACGGAGTGCATCTTCTCCAAAAGAAATTTGTTGGGGTCCAACCATTTATTGTAGCAAACAAAAGAAAAGAAAACTAAAAGCGAAAGTAAAGACGCTCCAAGAAAAATGCATAGAATATGAAGCAATAAAAATATAGTGTCTTGAAAGATGACCTGATTTTTAACGATGAAGAAGGGGTGTGTGGGGACCCCGGCTTACCACCCGGGATTCCCGTTATGCATACAATCCACGATCCCAGGAAGACCATCGTGAATCCACATAATAGAGTTGGCAGTACAGAATACATCATCCATTACATAACGAGTTCATAAGGTCTTACATGGCCACTTGGCCGAATATAAACGCCACGCAGGGCGAGTTCAACTGTCACACTCATACTTAGTAGATAGCAGGATACATGCAGTGTAGCTGACCCAGGTCAGGCCTACTACCCTACAGGCGACTGACCGGGAAACGATCCTAATTCGCACTGGCGTCGTCGTAGCCTCCTTCGTCCTCCTCATAGTCATCATCATAGTCTGGCCAAGTTAATAGCCAGGGACAAAGCCGTGAGTACATTTTGAATTGTACTCGCAAACCATCTAAGAGAAAGGTATTCATATGCTATTTGGCTGTAACAAAGGTTGGCTTGGCTTGAGGCAGTCAATGCTAGTGGTTTTCTCGTGTCGATATAGCATGTCATACGACATCTCTATATCCTTATTAAAGAAGATACTTGTAAGACAAGTTCTTGTAAAAGCTCTAGGAAAGGGGGAAACTCCTTTATGCTTGCCCAAGGCAACCATGGTCAATCATACATGACCATTCTCTATCACCTCGGCAGTACCCTTCGAGTACTCCGAACCATTCCCGTGCCACGGCAGTACCCTCCAAGTACTCCGTCCGACACAAACTCCATTTTTCTGAAAACATTTTGTAAAACCAAAACATGACACAGGTTAAGTATGGCCATTCCAACCGTCCATGACCGAGGACTCGGCTATTCGAATAGATTACACTCTGCAGAGGTTGTACACTTTACCCACACCATCCGATAAATCCGTCGGGATACCACCATGGACTATCATACACAAGTATGCGGGGTTCGGATAATCGATCAGAGCCCTCCATCTATCTACCTTCGTACGGGTGCCTACCCTGTGGAGTTTACCTCCCTGGCATGCCCCGGCAGTACCTCCTTCAGAGTGTAGCTCTGGCGCCACGACGGGAGGACCCAAGTGTCTTCCGGCCGGATAAATCCCGAAGGATCCTGATTTACTATTGCACACAAACTGGCGGCAACCCGGATTCCGGGGTCCTACAAACCCTTATATAGTGTGAGGCTCCCCGCACTAAAGTAGATAAACTTCAAACTAAGCCCCATCCCATACCGGGGTAATGTGGTTGCACGGGGGTAATTGGTTTGGCGAACACTTATACACAATGCCATTTTCTAGAAATCCACCAACTCCTTCATCTCCCATGTCCAACTCCATATTTGTAAAATCATTTGAAAACATATCAATGAAGTAGCAACTACTCCAAGGTTTTTGAAAACATTTTTGAAATCTTTCCCGCGAGTAGTCCCAATCCTAGAGTTTTTGGCTCCACTACAAGTTTACCAAAGACTTTGATGCTACCCATCAATCCTCTAATATGAGGGGTGTTGAATAGGTCACAAGAGGTGTCATCTCTATGGATGATATCAAGTCAACTTGTGGAGCTAAGACGCCAACTATTGCTATCTAGAGATTAATAGCAATATAGAAAACGATGCATAATTAAGAAAGCAGGAGTAAGCAATGCAAAGTGTAATAGTAGGATTCAGATATGCAACAAGTAGATGGCTTGCCTTGGTAAGCTTGTCCCTGATCTCCTTCCTCTTGATACTCAAAGACCTCCCCCTCCTCCGCACACTCGTCATTTGATTCTATCGCCGAAAAAAGGTACAACAACACATAATAAGCACACATGCATACATGATTCACACCCAATCATGCAACACACAACTCAAACATTGAGTACCAGAAGCAAACATGTTCAGATATCTGAACCAACAATATTTTCTACAAAGGGAACATTACCCAATAATAGCAAAGCAATTTCTATTGACAAATAGACCCTATTCTCAAGCAAACAACTTGCAGGCACCAACATGCATCAAGACATGACAACCAGCATATATTCAGGTAGCTAACAACATTACAGAACCACTCCAATTGGAACCAATCCAAAAGAAGCTTTTGGTGAATTATCATGAATTTCCTACTCACACTTATCACTAGAAAGGCAATTTAATTCCCTAAGATTTTCTGTAACCACTAAAATTCTACTAGAGATATTCTTAGAAAGCTACAGTAATATAGAACACACCAGAGGTGGAATCACCTGAAAATATTAAACCTACTGTGCACAATAATTAAAACAAGGCAAATCTTTATTATCACTAAAGTAATTACTACAGGAAATAGAGTACTCCTAAAATAGCAAAACTAGGTATTGAAACTTCACAACTCCACAGAGCATCAATGAAAATTGGGAACACAAGATTTCATAACACCAAACTCATATTATGGAATTAACATGGAAAAACACTAGGTCTACCAATATTAATTCACAGATAATACCTAAACTCCTAAAAATCATGCATGCAGTACATCCAGGTAGATAATAACCTCAGGAGCACACAAAAATTTGAATCACTAATTTTGGACTCACAAAAATATTTCTACACATTTTTTAAGCTAGTAGGGATTTTCAAATTGAAATAACAGATTCTAAAAAAATAGAAACGGGCTGAGGCGGCGGATCTGAGCCAGGCCGGCCCAGATTCATCAGCCTGCCCGGGCCTGGCATGGCCGAAGCGGTAAGTCGTCGTCCGATTTAGATCGGATGGCGCAATGTCATCTTCTCCCCCGGGCCTGCATGCGCGAGAGGGGGAAACGAGCGCCGGCTAGGGTTTGCGGCAGCGGGGCTCACCGTGGGGGTAGCGAGGCGGTCTCGGCGTGACGCAGGGGTAGCGATCAGCGGCGGAGGTGATGGCGAGGTGGCTGGTGCTCGAATGCGTGAAGGAGGAAGGCGTGCAGGTGGTCTCGGTCACGGCGGTCTCGGCTAGCTCCTGGCGTCGCTGGTGATGGCGATGGCCAGCGTTTCCTGCAGAGGATTGAGGGACGGGTGAGCGAGATCTCGAGAGGGAGAGAGATGTGAGTGCAGAGAAGAAGAGGGGAAACAGTTTCCCCAATCGATGGCAACCTTCACAGTTGCCGACGATCTTCTCCGGCTCGGGCGCTCAGCAACGGTGGGATGAGCTGGTCTCCATGGCGGCGAGTGTCTGCAGTGAGAGAGGGAGTGGAGGGGAAGCAAATGAGCGGCAGGGGTGTGCTCCAGAGGGGGTGCGGGGCTTTATTTGGTCCGGGTGGTCTCGGTGCAGGGTGCTCCTCGATGATGACGGTTGGGCGAGAGGGGCGGCATTTCTAGAGCGGCGTTGTGAGCTGAGTGCAGCGCTAGGGGTGGCTAGGTCGGGGGCGCACTGGTTTGGCCGCGGCACGGTCGGTTTCAGAGCGGGAGCCCGTGAAACGGTGCACGGCGCGGCGAGCTGGGTCGGCTAGGGCATGAGACAGTGTTGGCGTTGCAAAGTGGGCAAGATGCCGTGCACGATCATGTGTGGAGCGAGGCGAATGGTCGAGGGGGTGCACGGGAACACATACGCCGCTCTCGGCGTCCCCTGTTATTGCCGAGCGCGAGCAGAGTGGGGCCAGGGCGAGGCCTATGGGAGGTTTGGGCGGCAGGCGTTGATTGGTCAAGCTGGGTGGTGGTGGGTGGGGCCTGATGGTGTAGTGGTGGTCGATGGCTTCCCCCCGAAGCCTCAATGCAATGGGCGGGCGCTCTGGTCATGCCGGCGAGAGAGGGAGAGAGCAAGGTGAGGTGTGAGCTTGGTCTCACTGCGGGGTGGGGTTAGGGTGGTGTTGGAGTGGAGGTGCTGGTTGCTGGTTGGGGGTGAGAGGCGGTGGAGGGAGAAAAGGAAGAGAGGGAGAGGATCTACCCTAGCTCACCTCGGGTCTCCCTCCTTCTCTGTGTCCAAATGCTAGAGGACAAAGACTAGGGGCTGGTTTTGAAGAGAAGGCAGAGAGAGAGGAAGGGGTGGTCGGCCAGGGGTGTCACCTTGAGTGACTTGCAAAGAAAAAGAAGAAGAAACAAGAGAAAAGGAAGATAAAGGCTCATTTGGCCAAAATTCATTTGAATTTCGAAAAAAATCAAAATCTGATCCAAGAGGTGGTGGTGGTGGTTTGCTAAGATGTGTTCTACAAGTGGCAGAAACCATTCTACAAGTTTTCAGAATTTTTAAACAAGTGGAAAAGAGGTTTTGATGAAGTCCCTATTTTTGAATAAAGGTGTAAAAAATAAAAGAGAAAGAAAAAGGTGAGTGGAGAAATCAAGCAATGGAGTTGAGCTAGGGTTTTTGGTTCACACACAACCAACACTTGGTCCAAAAGCATTGCATAAAATCATAGCACAACATTCTAGTTCCTAATGCACAAGAGGTAGAAGTGATAGAATTTTAATCATGCCAAAAACACACACATGCATAAGTCATTGCATAAAACCATACATGTTATCATTTAAGCTCACAACAAAGCAAAGTTTTTAATTTACCCAAAATAAATCATTTAGCCAAGGTTTTCAATAAGGTCTACAAAAAGTGAGGTGTTACGGACCTTCCCCCCTTAAAAGAATCTCGTCCCGAGATTCGGTAGCTAAGAGTGAAGTAGTTCGGGAAATTCTCGTTGGAGATAATCCTCGCGTTCCCAAGTGGCTTCATCTTCGGTATGGTTACTCCATTGCACCTTGTACATTTTGATCTTGCATCTATGGGTAAGACGGACATCTTCTTCAAGGATGCGAATTGGTCTCTCTCAATAGGTAAGGTCGTGGTTAAGGTCAATGGAGTTGTGGTCGATCCCCTTGAAGGTCTCGAGCTTACTGGGAACTTGAAGGCATTTGCGGAGTTGCGAGACATGAAAGACATCATGGAACTCAGACAACTCTGCGGGCAGCTCCAGCTTGTAGGACATCTCTCCGCGGCGCTCTAGGATCTTGAATGGGCCGATGTAGCGGGGTGCAAGCTTACCCTTAACATGGAAGCGTTGCATACCCTTGAGTGGTGTCACTCAAAGGTAGACAAAGTCTCCCACGTTGAAGGTAACAGGTCTTCTCTTGGAGTCGGCATAACTCTTCTGTCTAGATTGGGCTGCTTTCAGATGGTTTCGGATGAGCTGGACTTGCTCTTCGGCTTCCTTAATGATGGCGGGGCCAAAGATTTGGCTCTCTCCAGTTTCTGACCAGTTGAGCAGGGTACGGCACTTGCGTACATAAAGGGCTTCAAAGGGGGCCATTTGCAGACTAGCTTGGTAGCTATTGTTGTAGGAAAATTCAGTGAATGGCAAGCAGTCTTCCCACTTGGTTCCATAAGATAGGACACAAGCTCGCAACATGTATTCAAGGATTTGATTTACTCGCTCTGTTTGGCCTCCAGTTTGCGGGTGATAGGCTGTGCTGAAGGATAGCTTAGTGCCTAAGGCTTCTTGGAGTTTTTCCCAAAATCGTGAGGTGAACTGAGGGCCTCGGTCTGAGGCAATGGTCTTCAGGACGCCATGAAGGCTGACTATGCGGGAGAGGTACAATTCTGCCAAACGGTTCCCATGATCTGTGGTCTTGACTGGGATGAAGTGGGAAACCTTGGTGAGACGGTCCACAATAACCCATATAGAGTCATGTCCCTGACTCGACGTTGGTAACCCAGTAATAAAGTTCATTCTGACTTCTTCCCACTTCCATAGGGGCACTCTCAAGGGTTGCAATAAACCAGCGGGTCTTTGGTGTTCAGCCTTGACGCGCTGGCAGATGATTGCTGGTAGATGGCGCCAAAAAAGAGTTGGTGGCGTGTAGTTGAATGACCAGCCCGTTGCGAACCCCAAGAGGAAGGTGTGATGAATACAGTAGCAAGATTTTCCCTCAGTTAAGAAACCAAGGTTTAATCGTTCTTGGAGAGGAGAGACAAATGACTGAAGGTGATGCTTGATAGCCTAGTGACACTCCAACAAGGGCGCTGTTTCACAACAAAATGACTGAAGGTGATGCTTGATATGCTTTGTTCACAACATGGAACCTGCACACAACACAACCAAATACTTTGTTCCCAACTTGCGATGAGGTTGTCAATCTCACCAGTTTGCTGGAAACAAAGGGTATGAGCATATCGAGTGGAAAGTGATAATAGTATACAAGTAAAGTAAACAGTGCGAGTAAAGTAAACAGGTGATAGCAATATAAAGGAAATAGGACCGGGATCCACAGTTCCCTAGTGGTGTCTCTCCATAAGATAAATAGCACATGCTGGGTAAACAAATTACAGTTGGGCAATTGATAGAATAAAGATAAATGTGATATGTCAAGAAGATCACTATGCGATTTACTCTGGGCATTACAACAAAATACATAGACTGCCATCCAACTGCATCTATGACTAATAATCCACTCACGGGGATATCGTCCGAACACCCCATGAGTATTAAGTTACGAACAACAGATAATTGCTTTAAGCAAAGAGTGTAATGTAAACAAAGCATATGCCCTCGAGCATATGAATGTTGTTTTCTCCCGAGTAGCAATAGCACATCTACAACCTTAAGGGTTTCTGTCACCCCCCCAGATTAAATAGAGGCATGAACCCACTATCGAGCATAAATACCCCCTCTTGGAGTCACTAGCAACTACTCGGCCAAGATAGCTACTAACAATGGAGAGCATGCAAGATCATAAACAACATAGAGATAACATAAGATATATTTCAGTATAGCAACTCAATCATAACACCAATATTCATCGGATCCCAATAAACCAAACATGTAGAATTACATAACGGTGATCTCAATCATGTAGGGCAGCTCATGAGATCTAAACATGAAGCACATGGTGGAGGAGACAACCATCTAGCTACTGCTATGGACCCATAGTCCAAGGTAGACTACTCACTCATCGCTCTGGAGGCAAGCATGGGGATGAAGAAGACCTCCGGTGGTGATTCCCCTCTCCGGCAGGGTGCCGGGAAGAGCTTCTGGACCCTCCCGATCTCGGGTCGACGATGGCGGCAGATCGCGATGTGTTTCTGGAAAATTGATTGGGTACTTAGTTTTTCCTGTCGGGGGGTCTTTATAGGCGAAGGGGCAGTGTCAGAAGTGGACTGAGGTGGCCTCACATGTAGGGGGCGCGACCAGGGGCCAGGCCGCGCCGCCCCGGTGTGAGGGCCCTTCGTGGCCCCACTTCGTCTCCTCTTCGGATCTCTGGAAGCTTCCGGGGAAAATAAGACTTCAGGAACTTGTTTCGTCCAATTCCGAGAATATTTCCTGTGTAGCTTTTTTGAAACACAAAAATAGCAGAAAACAGGGAACTGGCACTGTGGCGACTTGTTAATAGGTTAGTTCCGTAAAATGCATAAAAGTGCCACGAAGTGTAACAAAACATTAGGCAAATGGTGTAAAAAGAAGCATGGAGCATCAAAAATTATGGATACGTTGGAGACGTATCAAGCATCCCCAAGCTTAACTCCTGCTCGTCCTCAAGTAGGTAAGTGATAACAAAAGAATAATTTTTGAGGTGACATGCACCTACACAATCTTGATCATATATGTAAGCATTTGTGAGCTGGGATCATAAGAACTAAAAACATGGGCATGAAAGATATAATCTTGACAATAAGAACTTAGCAACCATGTTGTAAACATGAAAATGAACACAAACAAAAGATCATGAAAATGAAACAATGAAAGTCAACGTGTGTTCAAATCATAAGGAAAAACATACAAATAGTTTTTAGCTTGTCCTTCAAAGAGAGCAAAACATAAATGCATAGGACACCTTCAAGTTTAAGAGGGCGACTAGATACAAATAATTTCAGAACAAGTGAAACGAACAATATGAATCAATCAATGAAAACTTTGGAACAATGCACATTATACTAAGAATGACAACTATGCTCTCTTAATGGTGCATAAAGATAGAAGGTGGTGACTCAACATAAAAGTAAAAGAAAGGCCCTTGGCGGAGGGAAGCAGTGATTGCAAGTTTTATAACCTTCAAAAATTATGGTACTTACCGGCTTTGAGCTCTCATTGCCCCCATCATAAGCATCTTGAATGGTTAAAGTTAATGCGAGACCAATTATGATGCATATGCTTGACAAATCATAAGTTAAAAACCTCGTGTCCCGTGAATACGAGTACCCAAACCTCATGATACTTTACTTAGAGTCCCAAGCAAGGCTCTTGTCATTGTAAGTATACACGTATCATCGAGAACCGCCAACGGGGTACCTCCATGCCCGATGACATGGAACAAGCCCACATCAAAATGACAGGACAAGCAGACAATGAACACCTCGATATCTCTTTTATTTACCATTTGTATAGCTTTTTATTTTGAGATGCGTCGTCGAATGTTCACCATGGGTATGCTGCAAATTTCCACCATGAATTATGCATGGCTTAGATTGGCGGCCCAGGCGTTTCCCTAACACATATACGAACTCCATGATCCCCACAAGATTCCCAATTCATTTCACACCGCGGGCATCCATAAACAAAAGATCACGATATCAACTCAAATAAGAAGTGCAATGTTGAAATCTTGCCCATGACTGCATGGCTAGGCTAGTCTCCAACTTACAACTTGCAAGCATAACAACTCAACATAAGAGACCACAATGTCAAATTTTAAGAACAGGAAAAAGTAAAGTGTGCCTTCCGGTTCGTGAGAGCTTTACTGACCGAATTTCGCATAACACTAGTAAGAGTTTAATTTGAAGAGAAAATAAAAGCAAGTCAAATTTACTTGGAATAGCAAATTGCTAGTAGGTATGTATGGTGGACACTTTGGCAAACTTGGTTTTTAGGAGTTGGATGCACGAGTAGAGCTCATACTCAGTACAAGGCAAGGGCTAGCAAAAGACTGGGAGCGACCAACTAAGAGAGCAATAATGGCCATAATCATGCAAAGCGACAAAGCGACATTAAAAGAAGCATAAGATGGCATCAAAAGTCAAAAACTAAATGATCATAGAGGCTATTGGCGACTTTGTAAGAGTCTAATATGTGTGAACATGCGCCAAGTCAACCCAAATAAAGCATCAAGGAGAAAACCAAAATAATGCTTCCAAATAATTAAAAACAACGCATGATTTTTTCAAAGGCTCATTAAGCAATCTCAGTTATTTAAGACAAGTCATGCTACAGAAAAACCACTAAGCATACTATCAAAAAGACATCAAGCATGACATGAAAAAGCCTAAGCTGCAGTCTACACAAGCTCCTTCTTGTACCACTTTTTTGCATAAAGCGTTTTCTCTTTTCCAACACCATTCGAAATTTTTATAAACACCTCTTTTGATGAATAGCAATAAGATCAGAGGCAAAAATACACCTTGATAAACAAATCTAAGAAGATTTGAACTCAAATCAAGGCGACAATGAAAACCAAAAGCAGTAGCAGAAAAAGAAAAACACTCGGTTTTTGATAAGAGTGAAAACTAGAGCGTTCTTGGCGAATGAAAAGCAAGGCAACTTCTCCAAAAGAAATTTGTTGGGGTCCAACGATTCATTGCAGCAAACAAAACAAACTAATAAAGAAAAACTAAAACAACCAACGCTCCAAGAAAAACACATAGTGCATGAAGCAATAAAAATATAGTGTTTTGAAAGGTGACCTAATTTTTGCCAATGAAGAAGGGGTGCCTCGGGGGCTTCCCCAAGCTTTGACGCTTGTACTTCTTGGATATTTCTTGGGGTGATGCATGGGCATCCCCAAGCTTGAGCTTTTGTCCATTCTTCAACTCATCTCATCATTCTCCAATCCCTACACTTGAAACTTCCTTCATACAAAACTAAACACAAATCTATTAGCAACATTAGTGTAGGCATAACATATAATCAACCTCTTTTGCTTCAGGTTTCAAACCAAAACAACCACATATATAGCATATACTACTGTAGCAACTTCCCCAAAAGTTCCGTGATCAAAAGAACTCACAAAGAAAGCGATAAAGCGGCAAAAACGAATATTGGCAGAAATCTGTCAAAATAGAACAGCTGATAAAGGTCGAATTTTTTAAGGGTTTTCTGTTGCTCAAATCAAAAAGTGTTCAACTAATAAAAGTTTGGATATAATCTGGGGCATATGAACAAGAAATCTCAGGTGCAAAATATATACAGAGAATTTATACGATTTTTACGGTGCAGCACCAAAAATAGTTTCAGGTCAGCAACATCCCCAAATCTTTACCTCGCCCAAATTAGAGGCTTCTCTTGGCACAACAATGAAATAAACAAGATAAGGAGTGGTCATTACAGTAGTAATGACTTCCAAGACTCAAATAAAAGAAAAAGTACTGAAAATGAAACATTGGGTTATCTCCCAAGAGTGCTTTTTTTTAACGCCTTTGAGCTAGGCGCAGAAAATTGCGAATCAAGTAACATCAAGAGATGAAGCATCAAGCTCATTATTTGCTCTAAGAATAGAGTCAAAAAGTAATTTCTTCCTTTTCCTAGGGAAGTGTTCCATACCTTTCTTTAGTGGGAATTGATATTTGATGGTGCCTTCCCTCATATCAATGATGGCACCTACAATTCGAAGAAAGGGTCTTCCCAAAATAATAGGACATGAAGAATGGCATTCAACGTCCATAACAAGAAAATCAACGGGAACAAGGTTATTATTAACCACAATAAGAACATCATTAATCCTTCCCAAAGGTTTCTTCTTAGCAACATCAGCAATAGGAACATCATAATAACATTTTTCAAGCGGTGGTAAATCAAACATGTCATAAATTTTTCTAGGCATAATAGAAATACTAGCACCTAGATCACATAAAGCATGGAAATCAAAACCATTAACATGCATATCAATGATGGGCTCCCAACCATCTTCTAACTTCTTGGGAACAGAGGCTTTTTACTTCAACTTTTCATCCCTAATTTTTATGAGAGCATTGGTAATATGCTTAGTAAAAGCAACATTTAAAGAACTAGCATTGGGAGTCAAAGAAAGCTTTTGCAAGAACAAAATTACTTCAGATATATTGCAGCCATCAACGTCAAAATCATTAAAGGAAATAGAGCTATCATCTCCTACACTCTGAAAAATTTCAGCACTCTTTTGAGAAAAAGTTTTGGCAGTTTTAAGCTTTTTAACACAAGGAGTGGGATTTTTCTCTACACCAATCAAAGTAAGAGGATTGCTAGCATTAGGAACAACATCATTAGAGGTAGTAATAGTACAAACTTTCATATTCCTAGCAATCTCATCCTCTCTTTCCCATCTAGCATGCAATTCTGCTAACAATCTAATATTTTCATCAATTCTAACTTGAATAGCATTAGCAGTAGCAAAAACATTGTTCTCTTTCACATCATTAGGCAACACTTTTAATTTTAGAAGTTCAACATTATGAGCAAGGCTATCAACTTTAGAAGCAAGAATATCAATTTTGCCTAACTTTTCCTCAACAGACTTGTTAAAAGCAGTTTGTTTACCGATGAAGTCTTTGAGCATGACCTCAAGCTCAGAGGGCGCGGCCCTAGTGTTGTTGGAGGAATTACCATAAGAATTACCATAACCATTACCATTAGTAGAAGGATACGGCCCATAATTGTTACTAGCAAAATTGTCCCTATAAGCATTGTTGTTAAAATTATTATTTCTAATGAAGTTCACATCAACATGCTCTTCTTGAGCAACCAAAGAGGCTAAAGGAACATTATTAGGATCAACATGAGTCCTATCATTAGCGAGCATAGCCATAATTGTATCAATCTTATCACTCAAGGAAGAGGTTTCCTCAACAGAATTTACCTTCTTACCTTGTGGAGCTCTCTCGGTGTGCCATTCAGAGTAATTTACCATCATATTGTCAAGTAGCTTTGTTGCGACGCCCAAGGTAAGGGACATAAAAGTGCCTCCAGCAGCTGAATCCAATAGGTTCCTTGAAGAAAAATTCAGTCCTGCATAAAAAGTTTGGACAATCATCCAAGTAGTCAGTCCATGAGTGGGGCAATTCTTTATCATAGATTTCATTCTTTCCCACGCTTGAGCAACATGTTCATTATCAAATTGACTAAACTTCATAATATTGCTACGCAAAGATATAATTTTAGCAGGAGGATAATATCTACCAATGAAAGCATCCTTACACTTAGTCCATGAATCAATACTACTCTTAGTCAAAGACAGCAACCAATCTTTAGCTTTTCCTCTCAAAGAAAAAGGAAACAACTTGAGCTTAATAATATCACTTTCTACATCCTTATATTTCTGCATCTCACATAGCTCAACAAAATTGTTGAGATGAGCTGCAGCATCTTCAGTACTAGCACCTAGAAAATTGCTCTTTCATAACAAGGTTCAATAAAGCAGGCTTAATCTCATAAAAGTTTGCAGCAGGAGCAGGTGGCGCAATAGTAGTGCAGATAAAATCACTATTGTTCGTGCTAGTAAAATCACACAGCTTGGTATTTTCAGGATTAGCCATTTCAGCAAAACTAAAAGTAGATCAATAAAAGCAACTAACAAGGATTCTAATTTTTTTGGGTTTTTGATAAAACGATGCAGGTAAAAATAAATAAAGTAAAGCAAAACAAATAACAAAGTAAAGGATGTGTGTGCGAAAAACTCCCCTCGCAGAAGTCTTCTACTTCCTCCCTGGCAACGGTGCCAGAAAAGAGCTTGATTGCTGGTAGATGGCGCCAGAAAAGAGTTGGTGGCATGTAGTTGAATGACCAGCCCGTTGGGAACCCCAAGAGGAAGGTGTGATGAATACAACAGCAAGATTTTCCCTCAGTTAAGAAACCAAGGTTTAATCGTTCTTGGAGAGGAGAGACAAATGACTGAAGGTGATGCTTGATAGCCTAGTGACACTCCAACAAGGGCGCTGTTTCACAACAAAACGAGTTAGCGCGTCTTCAGCTAGTAGCAACGTGGAACCTGCACACAACACAACCAAATACTTTGTTCCCAACTTGCGATGAGGTTGTCAATCTCACCGGTTTGCTTGAAACAAAGGGTATGAGCATATCGAGTGGAAAGTGATAATAGTATACGAGTAAAGTAAACAGTGCGAGTAAAGTAAACAGGTGATAGCAATATAAAGGAAATAGGACCGAGATCCATAGTTCACTAGTGGTGTCTCTCCATAAGATAAATAGCACATGCTGGGTAAACAAATTACAGTTGGGCAATTGATAGAATAAAGATAAACATGATATGTCAAGAAGATCACTATGCGATTTACTCTGGGCATTACAACAAAATACATAGACCGCCATCCAACTGCATCTATGACTAATAATCCACTCATGGGGATATCGTCTAAACATCCCATGAGTATTAAGTTGCGAACAACAGATAATTGCTTTAAGCAAAGTGTGTAATGTAAATAAAGCATATGCCCTCGAGCATATGAATGTTATTTTCTCCCTAGTAGCAACAGCACATCTACAATCTTAGGGGTTTCTGTCACTCCCCCAGATTAAATAGAGGCATGAACCCACTATCGAGCATAAATACCCCCTCTTGGAGTCACTAGCAACTACTCGGCCAAGATAGCTACTAACAACGGAGAGCATGGAAGATTATAAACAACATAGAGATAACATAAGATATATTTCAGTATAGCAACTCAATCATAACACCAATATTCATCGGATCCCAACAAACCAAACATGTAGAATTACATAACGGTGATCTCAATCATGTAGGGCAGCTCATGAGATCTAAACATGAAGCACATGGTGGAGGAGACAACCATCTAGCTACTGCTATGGACCCATAGTCCAAGGTAGACTACTCACTCATCGCTCCGGAGGCAAGCATGGCGATGAAGAAGACCTCCAGTGGCGATTCCCCTCTCCGGCAGGGTGCCGGGAAGAGCTTCTGGACCCTCCCGATCTCGGATCGACGAAGGTGGTGGATCGCGATGTGTTTCTATAAAATTGATCGGGTACTTAGGTTTTTCCCATCGGGGGGTCTTTATAGGCGAAGGGGCAGCGTCAGAAGTGGACCGAGGCGGCCTCACACATAGGGGGCGTGGCCAGGGGCCAGGCCGCGCTGCCCTGGTGTGAGGGCCCCTCATGGCCCTACTCCATCTCCTCTTCGGATCTCTGGAAGCTTTCGGGAAAAATAAAACTTTAGGAACTTGTTTCGTCCAATTCCGAGAATATTTCCTATGTAGCTTTTCTGAAATACAAAAATAGCAGAAAACAGGGAACTGGCATTGTGGCGACTTGTTAATAGGTTAGTTCCAGAAAATGCATAAAAGTGCCACGAAGTGTAACAAAACATTAGACAAATGGTGTAAAAACAAGAATGGAGCATCAAAAATTATGGATACGTTGGAGACATATCAGCAGACATCGCACCGAGCGATGTAAAAGGCTATTTCCCTCTTCATACCGTGCCACCAAAACTGTTCCTTCAAGTCCTGGTACATTTTGGTGCCTCCGGGATGGATCAAATACGGGGTGTCGTTGGCTTCCTTCAGAATAAGCTGCTTCAACTCCTCAATGTTCGGGACGCATAGGCGGCCATTGTACCATAGCACACCTTCCTGGTCAATTAAAAACCCAGGTACTTCCTCTCGTCCCATCCTACGTTTAATTCCTTCAATACTCTCATGACCCTTTTGAGCTCCTTTGATTTGGTCAAAGAGAGTGGGTCGGACTTCAAGGTTCGCAAGGAAACCATGGCTTACAAGCTCAAGTCCGAACTTCTCGAACTCCTCACACAAGGCCGGTTGGTTTGACTTCAGTAAGGCATTTAGGGAGCAAGGCTCTCGGCTGAGGGCATCGGCAACCACATTCACTTTACCGGGATGGTAATGAATGCCTAGGTCATAGTCCTTGATGAGCTCAATGATACGTCTCAAACGTATCTATAATTTTTGATGCTCCATGCTTGTTTTTACACCATTTGCCTTGTGTTTCGTTACACTTTGTGGCATTTTTATACGATTTCCGGAACTAACCTATTGACAAGATGTCACAGTGCCAGTTCCCTATTTTTTGCTGTTTTTGTGTTTCAGAAAAGCTACATAGGAAATATTCTCGGAATTGGACGAAACAAGTTCCTGAAGTCTTATTTTTCCCGGAAGCTTCCAGAGATCCGAAGAGGCGAAGGAGAGGGGCCACAGGCCAGCCTCACCGCTTAGGTGTGAGGAGGCCTGGGGCCACTCCTGACGACGCCCCTTCGCCTATATAAAGCCTCAGGACGGAAAACCCAAAGGGAGTTGGCAAAATTTCCAGAACAGTTCCGTAGCTCTGCCGCTGCCATCAACGAATTTCAGGGGACAGAAGTCTCTGTTCCGGCACCCTGCCGGGATGGGGAAGTGCCCCCAGAGCCGTCTCCGCCATCTCCATCGACCTCACCGCCATCTCCATCAACCTTGCTGTCTCCTATGATGAGGAGGGAGTAGTTCTCCTCCGGGGCTGAGGGCTCTACCGGTAGCTATGTGGTTCACCTCTCTCTCCCATGATGTGATCTTTATGTGATCGTGAGCTTTGTATCATGTTGAATAAGTAGATGTTACTCTTCTTCATTATGTGTACTCTAGTGTGTTATTAAAGTAATCTATTCCTCCTGCCATGGTGTAACGGTGACAGTGCATGCATCGTGGTGGTACTTGGTCTAGGCTACGATTGTGATCTCTTATGGATTATGAGAATAATTATCACTATGATAGTATTGAAGTGATCTTTTCCTCCTTTCATGGTGTAATGTTGACAGTGTGCGCACCGTGTTAGTACTTGGTCTAAGTTGTAATAATATTTATCTTGAGTTGTGATTTGATTTGGATATCTCTATGAGTGGTGTTTGTCAAGTACTTGATGAACTTTAAGGAGTGCTTTGTAGCCCTACGCAATAATTAGTATTGTTCAATAGGAGAGTAATTCAGAGTACCATAGTGAAGAGAAGTTATTTATTTGTTCAATTATGTTATATTTGTTGGGAGTGTGTCCACTAGTGAAAGTATGATCCCTAGGCCTTGTTTCCAAGCTTTGCACACCGTTTACTTGCTGTTTTGTTACATGTTCGCTTGCTGCCATTTTTATTCCGGATTGCATTTACTACTTATAATCATCTATACCACTTGTATTTCACTATCTCTTCGCCGAACTAGTGCACCTATACATCTGACAAGTGTATTGGGTGTGTTGGGGACATAAGAGACTTTCTGTATCGTAATTGCAGGGTTGCTTCAGAGGGATAGCTTTGACCTCTTCCTCCCTGATCTCGATAAACCTTGGGTGATCCACTTAAGGGAAACTTGCTGCTGCTCTACGAACCTATGCACTTGGAGGCCCAACACTGTCTACAAGAACAGACACGTGCGTAGACATCAAGCTCTTTTCTAGCGCCGTTGCCGGGGAGGTAAGGTAAAAGGTACTCGCATCCTCCTGTGTGAGTGCTCGGAGTTATTTCCTTTAGATTCTGCAATTATATCTTTTTGTTTCTTATTTTTATTTTCACTAGTTACGCTTAATGGAAAATAAAGAGTTCTTTAGTCTTTTTTCTGAGTTTAGATTTGAAGAGAAAATTGAAAAACCTTTGGAGCTTATTTTGCATAGCAATGTAATTCGTACGAATGCTTTTAATCCCATTATTGCTAATGCTATGGAAAAGTCTAAGCTTGGGGAAGCTGGTTTTGTTAAGCATGATATTTTTAGTTCCCCAGCTTTAGTGGAGAAAGTTTGTTCTGATAATATTTTATCTTCCATATGTGATGTTTCTAATGATGCTTGTGCTCCTCATCCTTTTAAAATACCTACGAAGATTGTTGAACGTGTCAGGGATAACTGCTATTTAGGAGATGGAACTGTCCATCCTGGTGATCATTTACTTTTTATACATGAATTATGTGAGTTGTTCCAGTGTGCAGGTATTTCAATGAACCAAGTTAAGAAGAAGCTATTCTCTTTATCATTGAAAGGGAGAGCTGAGGAGTGGTATCGACTGCTTCAAGATGGTCCATCTATTGCATGGGAGGAAATTGTATCTCTCTTTTATTCTAAATTCTATCCTTCTAGTCAGGTTTATAAAGATAGAAACTACATTTATAATTTTCATCCGCATGAGGGAGAAATCATTGCCCAAGCGTGGGGAAGATTGAAGTTACTAATGCACAAATGTCCTATTCATGATCTTCCCCGTAATATTGTTATTAATAATTTTTATGCAAGGCTTTCAGGATATTACAAGGACTATCTAGATGCATGCTTTGATGGGTCTTTCACAAGTAAGGATGTTGACACCAAGTGGGATCTGCTTGAAACGATTCAAAACAATATTGAAGGTTGGGATAGCGACAAAGGTAAAGGATCAGGTATGAATTACGAGTTTGATTGCATTAAGTCTTTCACTAAAATTGCTGATTTTCAAGAGCTTAGTGCTAAGTATGGTCTTGATCCTCAAATTATGATCGATTGTTTTAAAACCTTTGCTTCCCATATTAATGTTCCTAAAGGAAATGGGGACGTTTATCATGAACCTTTTAAGGACACTTGCATAGAAAATGATATTGTTGTTGATGATTCCAATAAACATGCTCAAACTTCTAAAAGTCCTATTTCTTATAAGCATGTTAATTTTTGTGGAATACATAGACCATGTGAATAGAGTTACAACAAGGAAGATTATTGCGTCACCCACACAAATGAAGAAACCAGTATGTGTCTCAAGGATCTAGATGTGCTTGGTGAAAGGGTTTGTGAGCTTTATCCTTTTCTTTGTGAATTTTGCGGTGAAAAGGGTCACTTTAATTTTCAATGCCCAATTAATCAAACGAGTACCGCAGATTTGTATTGTGATAATAAGATTACTTTCAATCAGTATGATGAGCTTACTTTGTTTTTGAATTGTGAAGAGATATCTAGAAAGATTTCTTTGGTTGATATGAGAGATGTTGATATTAATAGCACCCCTCATGGTTGTCGTCTCCATTGTGCTAAAGATTGCCTCACAAATACTTATTTACAAGATCTTATAAAACATGATGTTTTTCCAAGCTATGACAGGACTAATAGATGTTTCGATCTTATTAATAGAGAGGAGGAATCCTCCAAAGTTTCTTCTGTTGTTTCTGTCAGCAAACCAGATTATGTGGAGAAGATGCCCTTCAAGTCTCTCCCTCCTAAAGGAGAGAGTAAGAAGAGTATGAAGAAGAAGAAGAGGAGTAAGAGGTGAGAGGACACGGTATCTTCCCCTAAGCGTTATGATCCTGCTATAGATTATGATAATTCTGATTGGGATGATGTTCCTATGCCTATTACCTATGTTAGTGATCATGATTGGGAAAAGCACTCTACTTTTGATATTGAAAATCTTTTTGGTACAAATTCTAAGATTAATAATTGTTGTACCATTAGTGCTATCCATGTTCCTTCTTATGATGATATGTTTGAAGAGTATGCTTTGCGAAATAGTTGTTCTCTCGCTCATGATGATACTAAACCTCTAGTTTATGATGGTTATGATGATGAGAATAATATTTTCAGTCCACCTACTTTTGAGGAGAAAATTAGTTATGATTACAATATGCCTCCTGTTTTTGATGATTATGGTGATGGGAATAATTATTCTGTTGAATCTGCTCCTACTACTATTGTTCATGTGGGGAGTATTAATTCTTTTATGCATGTGGCTCATGATAGAGATGCTTTATGTGATAGTTATGTTGTTAGTTCTATTCATGATGCTACTGAAAGTTATTATGAGAGAGGGAAACATGGTTTGATGGATCTCAACAATATTGAGTTTCCCCTCTTTATGTTGCAATTCTTGAAGATGTACTTTTTTTGCCTTCCTATGCTTTTTGCTTTGCGCTTTTATGACTTATCTCGTTACAAGACTATTTTTCATAGGAAGTGGTTTAGATTTAAATGTGTTTATTACTTGCTTTTTGATGCTCTCTTTTGCTTCAAGTTCCTATATAGCGCCCTTGCTTCAAGCCCTTATATGGCGCCTACATGAGCATCTTTGCAAAATTACTGCGCCTAGCTCAAAGGCGTTAAAGAAAAGCACTCTTGGGAGATAATCCAATGTTTTCTTTTCAGTACTTTTTCTTTTATTTGAGTCTTGGAAGTCATTACTACTGTAATGACCTCTCCTTATCATTTTTGTTTCATTGTTGTGCCAAGAGAAGCCTCTAATTTGAGTGAGGTAAAGATTTGGGGATGTTGCTGTCCTGAAACTGTCTTCGGTGCTGCACCGTAAAAATTCGAAAAAATTCTATGTATATATTTTGGACCTGCGATTTCTTGTGCATATGCCCCAGGTTATATCCAAACTTTCATTAGTTGAACACTTTTTGATTTGAGCAACAGAAAACCCTCTAAAAAATCGACCTTTATCAGCTGTTCTGTTTTGACAGATTTCTGCCAATATTTGTGTTTGCAGCTTTATCGCTTTCTTTTTGAGTTCTTTTTATCACAGAACTTTTGGGGAAGTTGCTACAGTAGTATATGCTTAATATGTGGTGGTTTTAGGTTGAAACCTGAAGCAAAAAGGGGTTGATTATATGTTATGCTTACACTAATGTTGCTAATAGATTTGTGTTTAGTTTTGTATGAAGGAAGTTTTCAAGTGTAGGGATTGGATAATGATGAGATGAGTTGAAGAATAGACAAAAGCTCAAGCTTGGGGATGCCCATGCATCACCCCAAGAAATATCCAAGAAGTACAAGCATCAAAGCTTGGGGATGCCCCTGAGGCACCCCTTCTTCATCGGCAAAAATCAGGTCACCTTTCAAGACACTATATTTTTATTGCTTCATGCACTATGCGTTTTTCTTGAAGCGTCAGTTGCTTTTGTTTTCAGTTTTCTTTTGCTTTGTTTTCTGCAATAAATGTGATCACATCATGTTGGTTTGGAGGGAGACATACTTCACTTTTCATTTGCCAAGAACACTCCGTTTTTCACTCTTATCGTTTCAACGAGTGTTCTCTTTTTCTGCTACCGCGTTTAGCTTGCATTTTTTGCCTTGATTTGTGTTCAGATCTTGTTATATCTTTCCATGAAGGTGTATTTTTGCCTCTGGTCTTTATTGGTTTTCATCAAAAGAGTTGTTTATAAAAAGTTTAAATGGTGTTGGAAAAGAGAAAAAGCTTTATGCAAAAAAAAAGTGGTACAAGAAGGAGCTTGTGTAGACTGCGGTTTAGGCTTTTGCATGTCGTGCTTGATGTCTTTTTGATAGTATGCTTATTGGTTTTGCTGTAGCATGACTTGTCTCAAATGACTGAGATTGCTTAATGAGCCTTTGAAAAAATCATGCATTGTTTTTATTATATGGAAGCATTTATTTGGTTTTCTCCTTTGATGCTTTATTTGGGTTGACTTGGCGCATGCTTACACCATGTTGACTACAAAAATAAGTTGCCTATAGCCTCTATGATCATTTAGTTTTTGACTTTTGATGCCATCTTATGCTTCTTTTAATGTTGCTTTGTCGCTTTGCATGATTATGGCCGTTATTGCTCTCTTAGTTGGTCGCTCCCAGTCTTTTGCTAGCCCTCGCTTTGTATTGAGTATGAGCTCTACTCGTGCATCCAACTCCTAAAAACCAAGTTTTCCATTGTGTCCACTATAAACTCCTATGCATGGTATTTGTAAGCCATTCCAAGTAAATTTTCATGTGCTACCTTTCAAAAAACTTCAAAATACTTCTCATTTTGTGACACTGTTTTCAGCTCATGGGGACGTAGTGGTCGGATTTGCTATCTTCCATATTGCTTATTCCAAAAAGAAAAAAAAAGAAAAAAGAAAAGAAAAAAAGGCACTCCTCCATGGAATGTGAATATTGGTGGGCACCCGATGGAATCGGTTAGCCATGGTTTGAGAAAGGAAAAAAAGGTTTATAAAAGAGCACAAAAGTGCCAATCTCTCTCTCAAAAACTTGCTTCATTTTTGTATGGAAGATAGTAAGAACCCCATTGCCAGTCGTTGATAAAAGCAACCACCTCTCAAAACTCAAGTTTTATCTCTCTGTTTTACAAATGAAAAGCTCTAGCACATGTTTAATCACTGCTTCCCTCAGCGAAGGGCCTTTCTTTTACTTTTATGTTGAGTCACCACCTTCTATCTTTATGCACCATTAAGAGAGCATAGTTGTCATTCTGAGTATAATGTGCATTGTCCCAAAGTTTATCATTGATTGATTCATGACTATGGTTTCACTTGTTCCTAAATTATTTGTATCTAGTCACACTCTTAAACTTGAAGGTGTCCTATGCATTTATGTTTTGCTCTCTTTGAAGGATAAGCTGAAAACCATTTGTATGTTTTTCCTTATGATTTGAACACACGTTTGACTTTCATTGTTTCATTTTCATGATCTTTTATTTTTGTTCTTTTTCATGTTATAACATGGTTGCTAAGTTTCTTCTATCAAGATTATGTCTTTCATGCCCATGTTTTAAGTTCTTTGATCTCAGCTCACAATTCTTACATATATGATCAAGATTGTGATGGTGCATGTCACCTCAAAAATTATTTCTTTTGTTATCACTTACCTACTCGAGGACGAGCAGGAGTTAAGCTTGGGGATGCTGATACGTCTCAAACATATCTATAATTTTTGATGCTCCATGCTTGTTTTTACACCATTTGCCTTGTGTTTCGTTACACTTCGTGGCATTTTTATGCGATTTCCGGAACTAACCTATTGACAAGATGCCACAGTGCCAGATCCCTATTTTCTGCTGTTTTTGTGTTTCAGAAAAGCTACACAGGAAATATTCTCGGAATTGGGCAAAACAAGTTCCTGAAGTCTTATTTTTCCCGGAAGCTTCCAGAGATCCGAAGAGGCGAAGGAGAGGCGCCACAGGCCAGCCTCACACTAGGCCGGGGTGTGAGGAGGCCTAGGGCCACTCCTGACGACGCCCCTTCGCCTATATAAAGCCTCGGGACAGAAAACCCTAAGGGAGTCGGTGAAATTTCCAGAACAGTTCCGTAGCTCCGCCGCCGCCGTCGATGAATTTCGGGGGACAGAAGTCTCTGTTCCGGCACCCTGCCAGGACGGGGAAGTGCCCTTGGAGCCGTCTCCATCGACCTCACCGCCATCTCCATCAACCTTGCTGTCTCCTATGATAAGGAGGGAGTAGTTCTCCCCCAGGGCCGAGGACTCTACTGGTAGCTATGTGGTTCACCTCTCTCTCCCATGATGTGATCTTTATGTGATCATGAGCTTTGTATCATGTTGAATAAGTAGATGTTACTCTTCTTCATTATGTGTACTCTTGTGTGTTATTAAAGTAATCTATTCCTCCTGCCATGGTGTAACGGTGACAGTGCGTGCATCGTGGTGGTACTTGGTCTAGGCTACGATTGTGATCTCTTATGGATTATGAGAATAATTATCACTATGATAGTATTGAAGTGATCTTTTCCTCCTTTCATGGTGTAATGTTGACAGTGTGTGCACCATGTTAGTACTTGGTCTAAGTTGCAATAATATTTATCTTGAGTTGTGATTTGATTTGGATATCTCTATGAGTGGTGTTTGTCAAGTACTTGATAAACTTTAAGGAGTGCTTCGTAGCCCTACGCAATGATTAGTATTGTTCAATAGGAGAGTAATTCAGAGTACCATAGTGAAGAGAAGTTATTTATTTGTTCAATTATGTTATATTTGTTGGGAGTGTGTCCACTAGTGAAAGTATGATCCCTAGGCCTTGTTTCCAAGCTTTGCACACTGTTTACTTGCTGTTTTGTTACATGTTCGCTTGCTGCCATTTTTATTCCAGATTGCATTTGCTACTTATAATCATCTATACCACTTGTATTTCACTATCTCTTCGCCGAACTAGTGCACCTATACATCTGACAAGTGTATTGGGTGTGTTGGGGACACAAGAGACTTTCTGTATCGTAATTGCAGGGTTGCTTGAGAGGGATAGCTTTGACCTCTCCCTCCTTGAGTTCGATAAACCTTGGGTGATCCACTTAAGGGAAACTTGCTGCTGCTCTACAAACCTGTGCACTTGGAGGCCCAACACTGTCTACAAGAACAGATGCGTGCGTAGACATCACTCAATCCATCTCCTCTGCCTCATGTTTAACTCCTTCTGAGAGAAAATATACTTCAGGCTTTTGTGGTCGGTGTAGATCTCACATCGGTTTCCTATAAGGTAGTGTCGCCATGTCTTGAGGGCATGGACAACAGCGGCAAGCTCTAGGTCATAGGTGGGATAGTTCAACTCATGTGGGCGAAGCTGACGGGATAGGTAGGCGATGACCTTGCGTCTTGCATCAAGACACTTCCAAGCCCAAGCTTGGAGGCGTCATAGTAGACATCGAAGCTCTTGGTAATATCGGGCATGGTTAGGATAGGAGCCGACATGAGTCACTTCTTGAGTTCTTGGAAACCCTCCACGCACTTAGCAGTCCACTCAAACTTCTTATCCTTCTTGAGTAGTTGGGTCATCGGGTGAGCGATACTAGAAAACCCTTCTACAAACTTCCGGTAATATCCGGCTAGCCCAAGGAATGCTCAGACTTCGGTGGGGTTGGTCGGGGCTTTTCTTTCTAGGATAGAGGTGATTTTCGAAGGGTCCACGGATACTCCACCGGCTGAGATAACATGGCCTAGAAATCCAACTTCTTTCAGCCAAAATTCACACTTGCTGAATTCGGCGTAAAGCTGGTGCTCGCGCAGGGTTCCCAATACTAGCCGCAGATGCTCTGCGTGCTCTTCCTCAGTCTTGGAGTAGACCAAGATGTCATCGATGAAGACCACTACAAATTTGTCCAGGAACTTCATGAATACCTTATTCATGAGATTCATGAAATAGGCAGGGGCATTGGTTAAGCCAAAGGACATGACCGTGTACTCGAACAGGCCGTAGCAAGTGGTAAAAGCGGTCTTGGGAATGTTGGACTCTCGGACCTTCAGCTGATGATATCCAGTGCGGAGATCAATCTTGGAGAATACCTTAGCTCCATTCAGCTGATCAAACAGGTCTTCAATCTTTGGGAGTGGATACTTATTTTTGATGGTCACCTTATTCAGTTTACGATAATCCACACACAGGCGTATGGTACCGTCTCGCTTGTCCACAAAGAGAACAGGCGATCCCCAAGGTGATTGCTGGGACGGATAAGGCCTTTGCTGAGCATATCAGCGAGTTGTTTCTTTAACTCCTTGAGTTCTTGGGGGTTCATATGGTAGGGTCTTTGAGCAATGGGAGCTGTTCTGGGAATCAACACAATTATGAACTCGATATCCCGGTTAGGGGGCATACCTGGCAGCTCCTCAGGGAAGACGTCGGGGTATTCGCATACCACCGGAACTTGGTCAAGAGTTGGCCCAGCGACAGACTTCTTATAGTAAGCTTTGCAGGATGGCATTGTTGCGATGTGCTCAATCTGAACTCCATCACTGCTGGTCACGGTTATAGCTTTCTGGGCACAATCTATATGACCCTGGTACTTGGACATCCAGTCCATTCCAAGTACCACATCCAAACCCTTTGTGCCTAAAATGATTAGGTTGGCTTTGAAAGACACCCCATGGATATCTACCAGCACATCTATGCAATTCCTCTTGGTTTTCATGACTGACCCGGGGATCTGAACTAGCATAGCTCTAGGCATCATGGTTGGTTCTAACTTCCCTTTTGTAACAAAGTTCTCGGTCACGAAAGAATGAGATGCACCAGAATCAAACAACACTCTGGCAGGGATGGAGTTGATGAGAAACGTACCCAGAACAATGTCGGATGCTTCAGCGGCTTCTTCAGCAGTGACATGGTTGAGGCGGCCCCGGGCAGCATTGGCTTGAGTCTTTGGGTTCCTCCCAGGGGATCCACAGCCTTGACCCTGATTGGGTCTCGGCGCGCTGAGGCTCAGCGCAGATGGCTTCTTCAGGGGACACTCCTTAGAGAAGTGCCCAGGCTGACCACAAGTGTAGCAGACACTTCCTTGGCTGCGGTTGGCAGGGTTGAAAGTGTTGCAGTTGCCTCTAGAGAAGTTCCCGCTGGCAGGGCGGCTGCTTTGGTACTGGCGGTTGGGGTTGTTAGGCCTGGGGGCTTGAGAGGCAAACCTTTGCGGCGGCGGCGCAGGCCTAGATGGGGGCATGTTGTGGGACCTTTGGTTGCTTGGTCCACCATGGCTCATCATCCTTCTCTTGTGGCTTTCACGGGCAGCTTTGTTCTTGTCTTCCACCATGATAGCAGCATCCACCATGGCTTCCAGGTCATTGTAGGGGACAACTACGAGATAGGTTTGCAGCTCCTCCTGAAGCCCATTCAGGAAGCGCTCTCTCTTCTTCTCATCAGTGTCAATGTCTTTAGGAGCGTACCTTCCCCAAGTAGTAAACTTGTCGAGGTACTCCGTAACACTCATCCCACCTTGCTTGAGGTTGAGGAACTTGTCGCGCATAATCTTGATAAGTCCGGTGGGAACGTGGGCTTTGCGGAACTTGGCCTTGAAAGCATCCCAAGTCATCACCTGGCCTTCGGGCTGCATGGCATGGACATTTTCCCACCATGCACCCGCTGCTCCAGCTAGGAAGTGAGTGGCATAGAGCACCTTCTTGTCCTCTCCAACTCCTTCATACTCTAGCTTGTTTTTTATGGTGCGGAGCCAGTCATCGGTGTCCAGGGGTTCAGTGGACTTGGCACAGATGGGAGGGTTGGAGTTCTGGAAGTCCCTAAGCTTGTTGTGGGGCTCGTCATCATCATTGCCACCACGGTTGTTGTGGTTGGTGGCAATCTGTGTGAGGTGCTAAAGAGTGGCAAGGTTGGCTTGACGCTTGGCGCGAGTGGCTTCGCGGTCCTCTAGCATGAGCCGCACCAGCTGCTCCATGCTGGGCTCAGGTGGTGGGGGCGGATTGCCTCCAGTGTGGCCTCGCATTTCTGGAGCCATTCTGGAGAGAAATAGGTTTTGTAAGACAATAAAACAATGGAACCACAATCATATTTCAACAAAGGATAGGACCTCAACACAGGCATAATATGTCAACATAACAAGGCATACATACCAACACTCCATCATCACACATGCACAGGCAAGTTCAAGCATATTTATACACAAGCAAAAGGGTGCTGATAGCTCCAGGCACGCACATACCACATAGTCTCATACAACACTAGTACCAAATGGGTCCAGTCAGACCATGCAACATGGATATGCAAAAGGGGATAAACTAACAACTACGCGCCAACCTACATGAGAGGGATAGGGCACTGGACCAACTCGTCACCGCGGACGTGGGGGACAACCTCCTCGGGGTCCTCCTCGCTGGGAGTCCCGAAAGCATAGAAGTTCATGATAGCGTTGCGGTCATCACCGCTATCGCTACCACAGTAGTCGTTGTTGGTGCTCGCGGGCTCCTCATCGAAGGCTGATACGTCTCAAACGTATCTATAATTTTTGATGCTCCATGCTTGTTTTTACACCAATTGCCTCATGTTTCGTTACACTTCGTGGCACTTTTATGCATTTTCCGGAACTAACCTATTAACAAGTCGCCACAGTGCCAGTTCTCTGTTTTCTGCTATTTTTATGTTTCAGAAGTGATACACAGGAAATATTCTCGGAATTGGACAAAACAAGTTCCTGAAGTCTTATTTTTCCCGGAAGCTTCCAGAGATCCGAAGAGAAGTAGGAGTGGGGCCACTAGGGGCTCTCACGCCAGGCTGGTGTGGCCCAGGCCCTAGCCACGCCGCCATGGTGTGAGGAGGCCTGGGGCCACTCCTGACATCGCCCCTTCACCTATAAAGACCCCCCGATGGGAAAAACCTAAGTGCCCGATCAATTTTCCAGAAACACATCACGATCCGCCGCCGTCATCGACCCGAGATCGGGAGGGTCCAGAAGCTCTTCCCGGCACCCTGCCGGAGAGGAGAATCGCCATTGGAGGTCTTCTTCATCGCCATGCTTGCCTCCGGAGCGATGAGTGAGTAGTCTACCTTGGACTATGGGTCCATAGCAGTAGCTAGATGGTTGTCTTCTCCACCATGTGCTTCATGTTTAGATCTCATGAGCTGCCCTACATGATTGAGATCACCGTTATGTAATTCTACATGTTTGGTTTGTTGGGATCTGATGAATATTGGTGTTATGATTGAGTTGCTATACTGAAATATATCTTATGTTATCTCTATGTTGTTTATGATCTTGCATGCTCTCCGTTGTTAGTAGCTATCTTGGCCGAGTAGTTGCTAGTGACTCCAAGAGGGGGTATTTATGCTCGATAGTGGGTTCATGCCTCTATTTAATCTGGGGGAGTGACAGAAACCCTTAAGGTTGTAGATGTGCTGTTGCTACTAGGGAGAAAACAACATTCATATGCTCAAGGGCATATGCTTTGTTTACATTACACACTTTGCTTAATGCAATTATCTGTTGTTCGCAACTTAATACTCATGGGGTGTTTGAACAATATCCCCGTGAGTGGATTATTAGTCATAGATGCAGTTGGATGGCAGTCTATGTATTTTGTTGTAATGCCCAGAGTAAATCTCATAGTGATCTTCTTGACATATCACGTTTATCTTTATTCTATCAATTGCCCAACTGTAATTTGTTTACCCAGCATGTGTTATTTATCTTATGGAGAGACACCACTAGTGAACTGTGGACCCCAGTCCTATTTCCATCATATTGCTATCACCTGTTTACTTTACTCGCACTATTTACTTTACTCGCATACTATTATCATTTTCCACTCAATACGCTCATACCCTTTGTTTCAAGCAAGCCGGTGAGATTGACAACCTCATCGCAAGTTGGGAACAAAGTATTTGGTTGTGTTGTGTGCAGGTTCTGCGTTGCAGCTAGCAAGCAAAGCTTGGACGAGGTGCCATACATAAATTGTCCAAAGCTGTCGCAAACTAGCAAGCATCACCTTCAGTCGTATTGTCTCTTTTCTCCTGATCGACATAAACCTTGGTTTCTTAACCGAGGGAAAACTAGCTGCTATACTCATCATACCTTCCTCTTGGGGTTCCCAACTGGCTGGTCATTCACCACGCACAAGGAAGCTTCTACTGCCGTCAACCACGCACCATCAAGCTAATTTTCTGGCGCCGTTGCCGGGGAGAAGAGTGGAAGACCTCTGCAAGAGGAGTTTTTCGCACACACATCCTTTACTTTGTTTTATAGTTTTGCTTTACTTTATTTATTTTACCTGCATCGTTTTATATCAAAAACCCAAAAAAATTAGAATCCTTGGTAGTTGTTATTTCTTTACTTTTAGTTCATTATGCTGTTCCCTAAGTACGTTCTGGAGGACCTCTCAGTAGGTAGTGGTTCAATTATTGGAAAAAGTAACATTGAGGAGTTCTTTAATCACATTAGTATGCATAAGGAAGTTGAGGAAAAATCTTTGGTTGAGCTAGCTCCTAGTATTGTAGTTGCTTCTGCTTATTTAATTCACATGTTGGAAACTAGGGTTGCTAGTCTTAATCCTTTTATGCAATACATGTTCCTTAAGCTTCATGAAATTGAAGATCCTGAAAAGAAAGCTTTTATTTTGGAAGCTTTGCGCCTAGAATTTAAAGATGTCGTTATTGAAGCTAGAAAAGTTCTTAAATGTTTTAATAAACTCGGTTCACCTATAAAGTTTATTAGTACGAACAATGAAGAAGCCGAAATACCTATACCTAGCAAGCTCTTGGGATTGTGTGAAGCTTTCGAAAATAATTTTGACTGGATCTGTCCCAAAAATCTTTTTAGTGATTTGAGTGAACCAAAGCGTGATCACAAAGGGTCTTCTAAAACTTATGTGGATGAAATACAATGCCTTATTGACAAGACCTCTGCAGTCGATCTTAATGCTCCTTCTGATATTACTTGATTCGCAATTTTCTGCGCCTAGCTCAAAGGCGTTAAAGAAAAGCACTCTTGGGAGATAACCCAATATTTATTTTCAGTACTTTTTCTTTTATTTGTGTATTGGAAGTCATTACTACTGTAATGACCGCTCCTTATCTTGTTTATTTTGTTTTTGTGCCAAGAGAAGCCTCTAATTCGAGTGAGGTAAAGATTTGGGGATGTTGCTGTCCTGAAACTGTTTTCGGTGCTGCACCGTAAAAATTCGTATAAATTCTCTGTATATATTTTGGACCTGCGATTTCTTGTGCATATGCCCCAGGTTATATCCAAACTTTCATTAGTTTAACACTTTTTGATTTGAGCAACAGAAGACCCCTCAAAAATTCTACCTTTGTCAGCTGTTCTGTTTTGACAGATTTCTGCCAATATTTGTGTTTGCCGCTTTATCGCTTTCTTTGTGAGTTCTTTTGATCACGGAACTTTTGGGAAGTTGCTACAATAGTATTTGCTATATATGTGGTGGTTTTGGGTTGAAACCTGAAGCAAAAAGAGGTTGATTATATGTTATGCTACACTGATGTTGCTAATAGATTTGTGTTTAGTTTTGTATGAAGGAAGTTTTTAATTGTAGGGATTGGAGAATGATGAGATGAGTTGAAGAATGGACAAAAGCTCAAGCTTGGGGATGCCCATGCATCACCCCAATAAATATCCAAGAAGTACAAGCGTCAAAGCTTGGGGATGCCCCCGAGGCACCCCTTCTTCATCAGCAAAAATCAGGTTACCTTTCAAAACACTATATTTTTAATGCTTCATGCACTATGTGTTTTTCTTGGAGCGTCAGTTGTTTTAGTTTTATTAGTTAGTTTAGTTTGTTTGCTGCAATAAATGGTTGGACACCAACAAATTTCTTTTGGAGGAGATGTACTCGTTTTCATTTGCCAAGAACACTCCGTTTTTTATTCTTACAATTTCACCGAGTGTTTTTCTTTTTCTGCTACTGCTTTTGGTTTTCATTTTTGCCTTAATTTGCGTTCAGACCTTGTCATATATTTTCATCAAGGTGTATTTTTGCCTCTGATCTTTATTGGTATTCATCAAAAGAGGTGTCTTTAAAAATTTCGAATGGTGTTGGAAAAGAGAAAAAGCTTTGTGCAAAAAAGTGGTACAAGAAGGAGCTTGTGTAGACTGCGGCTTAGGCTTTTTCATGTCATGCTTGTTGTCTTTTTTATGGTATGCTTAGTGGTTTTGCTGTAGCATGACTTGTCTCAAATAACTGAGATTGTTTAATGAGCCTTTGAAAAAATCATGCGTTGTTTTTAATTATTTGGAAGCATTATTTTGGTTTTCTCCTTGATGCTTTATTTGGGTTGACTTGGTGCGTGCTCACACATGTTAGACTCTTACAAATTCGCCAATAGCCTCTATGATCATTTAGTTTTTGACTTTTGATGCCATCTTATGCTTCTTTTAATGTCGCTTTGCATGATTATGGCCATTATTGCTCTCTTAGTTGGTCGCTCCCAGTCTTTTGCTAGCCCTCGCCTTGTACTGAGTATGAGCTCTACTCGTGCATCCAACTCCTAAAAGCCAAAGTCTTCCAAAGTGTCCACTATACATACCTACTAGCAATTTGCTATTCCAAGTAAATTTGACTTGCTTTTATTTTCTCTTCAAATTAAACTCTTACCAGTGTTATGCGAAATTCGGTCAGTAAAGCTCTCACGAACCGGAAGGCACACTTTATTTTTTCCTGTTCTTAAAAATTTGACATTGTGGTCTCTTATGTTGAGTTGTTATGCTTGCAAGTTGTAAGTTGGAGACTAGCCCAGCCATGCAGTCAAGGGCAAGCTTTCAACATTGCACTTCTTATTTGAGTTGATATCGTGATCTTTTGTTTATGGATGCCCACGGTGTGAAATGAATTGGGAATCTTGTGGGGATCATGGAGTTTGTATATGTGTTAGGGAAATGCCGGGCCACTAATCTAAGCCATGCATAATTCATGGTGGAAATTTGCAGCATACCCATGGTGAACATTCGATGACGCATCTCATAATAAAAAGCTAAACAAATGGCAAATAAAAGAGATGTCAAGGTGTTCATTGTCTGCTTGTCCTGTCATTTTGATGTGGGCTTATTCCATGTCATCGGGCAGGGAGGTACCCCATTGGCGGTTCTCGATGATACATATATACTTACAATGATAAGAGCCTTGCTTGGGACTCTAAGTAAAGTAGCATGAGGTTTGGGTACTCGTATTCACGGGACACGAGGTTTTCAACTTATGATTTGTCAAGCATATGCATCATAATTGTTCTCGCATTAACTTTAACCATTCAAGATGCTTATGATGGGGGCAATGAGAGCACAAAGCCGGTAAGTACAATAATTTTTGAAGGTTATAAAACTTGCAATCACTGCTTCCCTCCGCGAAGGGCCTTTCTTCTACTTTTTATGTTGAGTCACCACCTTCTATCTTTATGCACTATTAAGGGAGCATAGTTATCGTTCTGAGTATAATGTGCATTGTCCCAAAGTTTTCATTGATTGATTCATATTGTTGGTTTCACTTGTTCTCAAATTATTTGTATCTAGTCGCCCTCTTAAACTTGAAGGTGTCCTATGCATTTATGTTTTGCTCTCTATGAAGGACAAGCTAAAAACCATTTGTATGTTTTTCCTTATGATTTGAACACACGTTTGACTTTCATTGTTTCATTTTCATGATCTTTTGTTTGTGTTCATTTGCATGTTTACAACATGGTTGCTAAGTTTCTTATTGTCATGATTATATCTTCATGCCCATGTTTTTAGTTATTATGATCCCAGCTCACAAATGCTTACATATATGATCAAGATTGTGTAGGTGCATGTCACCTCAAAAATTATTCTTTTGTTATCACTTACCTACTCAAGGACGAGCAGGAGTTAAGCTTGGGGATGCTTGATACATCTCAAACATATCTATAATTTTTGATGCTCCATGCTTTCTTTTAAAACCATTTGCCTAATGTTTTGTTACACTTCGTGGCACTTTTATGCATTTTTCGGAACTAACCTATTAACAAGTCGCCACAGTGCCAGTTCCCTGTTTTCTGCTGTTTTTGTGTTTCAGAAGTGATACACAGGAATATTCTCGGAATTGGACGAAACAAGTTCCTGACGTCTTATTTTTCACGGAAGCTTCCAGAGATCCGAAGAGAAGTAGGAGTGGGGCCACCAGGGGCCCTCACGCTAGGCTGGCGCGGCCTAGGCCCTGGCCGCGCCGCCATGGTGTGAGGAGGGCTGGGGCCACTCCTGACATCGCCCCTTCGCCTATAAAGACCCCCCGACGGGAAAAACCTAAGTGCCCAATCAATTTTCCAGAAACACATCGCGATTCGCCGCCATCATCGACCCGAGATCGGGAGGGTCCAGAAGCTCTTCCCGGCACCCTGCCGGAGAGGGGAGTCGCCACCGGAGGTCTTCTTCATCGCCATGCTTGCCTCCAGAGCGATGAGTGAGTAGTGTACCTTGGACTATTGGTCTATAGCAGTAGCTAGATGGTTGTCTTCTCCACCATGTGCTTCATGTTTAGATCTCATGAGCTGCCCTACATGATTGAGATCACCGTTATGTAATTCTACATGTTTGGTTTGTTGGGATCCGATGAATATTGGTGTTATGATTGAGTTGCTATACTGAAATATATCCTATGTCATCTCTATGTTGTTTATGATCTTGCATGCTCTCTGTTGTTAGTAGCTATTTTTGCCGAGTAGTTGCTAGTGACTCCAAGAGGGGGTATTTATGCTCGATAGTGGGTTCATGCCTCTATTTAATCTGGGGAAGTGATAGAAACCCTTAAGGTTGTAGATGTGTTGTTGCTACTAGGGAGAAAACAACATTCATATGCTCAAGGGCATATGCTTTGTTTATATTACACACTTTGCTTAATGCAATTATCTGTTGTTCGAACTTAATACTCATGGGGTATTCGGACGATATCCCCGTGAGTGGATTATTAGTCATAGATGCAGTTGGATGGCGGTCTATGTATTTTGTTGTAATGCCCAGAGTAAATCTCATAGTGATCTTCTTGACATATCACGTTTATCTTTATTCTATCAATTGCCCAACTGTAATTTGTTTACCCAGCATGTGTTATTTATCTTATGGAGAGACACCACTAGTGAACTGTGGACCCCAGTCCTATTTCTATCATATTGCTATCACCTGTTTAGTTTACTCGCACTTTTTACTTTACTCGCATACTATTATCATTTTCCACTCGATACGCTCATACCCTTTGTTTCAAGCAAACCGGTGAGATTGAAAACCTCATCGCAAGTTGGGAACAAAGTATTTGGTTGTGTTGTGTGCAGGTTCTGCGTTGCAGCTAGCAAGCAAAGCTTGGATGAGGCGCCATATATAAATTGTCCGAAGCTGTCGCAAACTAGCTAGCATCACCTTCAGTCGTATTGTCTCTTTTCTCCTGATCGACATAAACCTTGGTTTCTTAACTGAGGGAAAACTAGCTGCTATACTCATCATACCTTCCTCTTGGGGTTCCCAACTGGCTGGTCATTCTCCATGCACAAGGAAGCTTCTGCTGCCGTCAACCACGCACCATGAAAGGCCTCCTGGTGGTCATCGTCGCGGCTGAGTACCGCCTTGTTCTCCTTGCGGAGCTCGGCGGTCTCCTCCTCTAACTCGAACACGTGACTCTCAAGAGAGGCAAGCTGGTCCTGAAGGTCACGAACACGGCGCCTAAGGTTCCTGTTCCTCTTCGCGATCCTCTTCTTCACGGCTATGAGGTGGTGGCGAGAGAAGATGGCCGCCTGCAGGTTCTCACGAAGGACGGCCAACTCCAAGCCACGCTCATTGGCAACCATACAGACATGGTCCAACTGCTCCTGGGAGTGGTGCAGAAGGACCTCCGTGTGGGTAAGGTGGCGGCTGAAGGGAGTCGGCAAAGGGGGCTCAATAGGAAAGCCCTTGTCGTCGCACCTCCCGTAGTGCTCGTAGCATGTACCCGCCAACTCGGCAGCGTGAAGGTGGACAAGGCGTGAGATGGCGTGCTGCAGAACACGCATCACACCCTCGCCCTAGGTGCGCTCGATCACCTCAAAGGTGAACTCCTCGGACGTAGGCGGAACCTCCGTCCCGCGGACCTGGCAGACGATACGGTACGCCAGCTCGTGGGTGCCCTCCTCAAAGAGGCGGTAGCCCCTCACCTCGCGACGCGGGCGCCCAAGGCGGGCTGCCAACTCCACTAGGTCGCACTCAAACACAACGATCTCCTCGTGTGTCCCAACCTGTTGGTGTGCCGTGGGAGCGTCCATCTACACAAGTTTTATTGTAGATTTAATTAATGACTTACCTAGGTTTGCAGAATTTTAATACATAAGTAAAACTTGAATTAAGATGCAAGTAATTAAAGATGCTTAGAGAATAAGGGAAGAGATGAGAGCAATATATATTTACCTTAGATATATATAGCCATCTCTTTTAGTTTTAGAAAATAGTTTTTGGTCCGATCTAACGCCCGTGCTAAACTAGGGTCTCCTAAGGTCAGGATGGCTCTGATACCAACTCTGTGGGGACCCCGGCTTACCACACGGGATTCCCGTTATGCATACAATTCATGATCCCAGGAAGACCATCGTGAATCCACATAACAGAGTTGGCAGTACAGAATACATCATCCATTACATAACGAGTTCATAAGGTCTTACATATGGCCACTTGGCCAAATATAAACGCCACGCAGGGCGAGTTCAACTGTCACTCTTATACTTAGTAGATAGCAGGATACACGCAGCGTAGCTGAACCAGGTCAGGCCTACTACCCTACAGGCGACTGACCGGGAAACGATCCTAATTCGCACCGGCATCGTCGTAGCCTCCTTCGTCCTCCTCATAGTCATCATCATAGTCTGGCCAAGTTAATAGCCAGGGATAAAGCCGTGAGTACATTTTGAATTGTACTCGCAAACCATCAAAGAGAAAGGTATTCATATGCTATTTGGCTGTAGCAAAGGTTGGCTTGGCTTGAGGCAGTCAATGCTAGTGGTTTTCTTGTGTCGATATAGCATGTCATACGACATCTATATATCCTTATTAAAGAAGATACTTGTAAGACAAGTTTTTGTAAAAGCTCTAGGAAAGGGGGAAACTCCTTTATGCTTGCCCAAGGCAACCATGGTCAATCATACCTGACCATTCTCCATCACCTTGGCAGTACCCTTTGAGTACTCCGAACCATTCCCATGCCACGGCAGTACCCTCCAAGTATTCCGTCCAGCACAAACTCCATTTTTCTGAAAACATTTTGTAAAACCAAAACTCGACAGAGGTTAAGTATGGCCATTCCAACCGTCCATGACCGAGGACTCGGCTATTCGAATAGATTACACTCTACAGAGGTTGTACACTTTATCCACACCATCCGATAAATCCGCCGGGATACCACCACGGACCGTCATACACAAGTATGCAGGGTTCGGATAATCGATCAGATCCCTCCATCTATCTACCTTAGTATGGGTGCCTACCCTGTGGAGTTTACCTCCCCGGCATGCTCCGGCAGTACCTCCTTCAGAGTGTAGCTCCGATGCCACGGCGGGAGGACCCAAGTGTCTTCCGGCCGGATAAATCCTGAAGGATCCCGATTTACTATTGCCCACAAACTGGCGGCAACCCGGATTCCGGGGTCCTACAAACCCTTATATAGTGTGAGGCTCCCCGCACTAAAGTAGATAAACTTCAAACTAAGCCCCGTCCCATACTGGGGTAATGTGGTTGCACGGGGGTAATTGGTTTGGTGAACACTTATACACAATGCCATTTTCCAGAAATCCACCAACTCCTTCATCTCCCATGTCCAACTCCATATTTGTAAAATCATTTGAAAACATTTCAATGAAGTAGCAACTACTCCAAGGTTTTCAAAAACATTTTCGAAATCTTTCCCGCGAGTAGTCCCAATCCTAGAGTTTTTGGCTCCACTACAAGTTTACCAAAGACTTTGATGCTAACCATCAAGCCTCTAATATGAGGGGTGTTTAATAGGTCACAAGAGGTGTCATCTCTATGGATGATATCAAGTCGACTTGTGGAGCTAAGACGCCAACTATTGCTATCTAGAGATTAATAGCAATATAGAAAACGATGCATAATTAAGAAAGCAGGAGTAAGCAATGCAAAGTGTAATAGTAGGATTCAGATATGCAACAAGTAGATGGCTTGCCTTGGTAAGCTTGTCCCTGATCTCCTTCCTCTTGATACTCAAAGACCTCCCCCTCCTCCGCACACTCGTCATTTGATTCTATCGCCGAAAAAAGGTACAACAACACATAATAAGCACACATGCATACATGATTCACACCCAATCATGCAACACACAACTCAAACATTGAGTACCAGAAGCAAACATGTTCAGATATCTGAACCAACAATATTTTCTACAAAGGGAACATTACCCAATAATAGCAAAGCAATTTCTATTGACAAATAGACCCTATTCTCAAGCAAACAACTTGCAGGCACCAACATGCATCAAGACATGACAACCAGCATACATTCAGGTAGCTAACAACATTACAGAACCACTCCAATTGGAACCAATCCAAAAGAAGCTTTTGGTGAATTATCATGAATTTCCTACTCACACTTATCATTAGAAAGGCAATTTAATTCCCTAAGATTTTCTGTAACCACTAAAATTATACTAGAGATCTTCTTAGAAAGCTACAGTAATATAGAACACACCAGAGGTGGAATCACTTGAAAATATTAAACCTACTGTGCACAATAATTAAAACAAGGCAAATCTTTATTATCACTAAAGTAATTACTACAGGAAATAGAGTACTCCTAAAATAGCAAAACTAGGTTCTGAAACTTCACAACTCCACAGAGCATCAATGAAAATTGGGAACACAAGATTTCATAACACCAAACTCATATTATGGAATTAACATGGAAAAACACTAGATCTACCAATATTAATTCACAGATAATACCTAAACTCCTAAAAATCATGCATCCAGTACATCCAGGTAGATAATAACCTCAGGAGCACACAGAAATTTGAATCACTAATTTTGGACTCACAAAAATATTTCTACACATTTTTTAATCTAGCAGGGATTTTCAAATTGAAATAACAGATTCTAAAAAAAATAGAAATGGGCTGAGGTGGCGGATCTGAGCCAGGCCGGCCTAGATTCATCAGCCTGCCCGGGCCTGGCGCGGCCGAAGCGGTAAGTCGTCGTCCGATTTAGATCGGATGGCGCAACGTCATCTTCTCCCCCGGGCCTGCATGCGCGAGAGGGGGAAAAGAGCACCGGCTAGGGTTTGCGGCAGCGGGGCTCACCGTGGGGGTAGCGAGGCAGTCTTGGCGTGACGCAGGGGTAGCAATCAGCGGCGGAGGTGATTGCGAGGTCGCTGGTGCTCGAATGCATGAAGGAGGAAGGCGTGCAGGTGGTCTCGGTCGCGGCAGCCTCGACTAGCTCCTGGCGTCACCGGCGATGGCAATGGCCAGCATTTCCTGCAGAGGATTGAGGGACGGGTGAGCGAGATCTCGAGAGGGAGAGAGATGTGAGCGTAGAGAAGAAGAGGGGAAACGGTTTCCCTGATTGACAGCAACCTTCACCGTTGCCGACGATCTTCTCTAGCTCGGGCGCTCAGCAACGGCGGGATGAGCTGGTCTCCATGGCGGCGAGTGTCTGCAGTGAGAGAGGGAGTGGAGGGGAAGCAAATGAGCAGCAGGGGCATGCTCCATAGGGGGTGCGAGGCTTTATTTGGTTGGGTTGGTCTCGGTGCAGGGTGCACCTCGACGATCACGGTTGGGCGAGAGGGGCGGCATTTCTGGAGCGGCGTTTTGAGCTAAGTGCAGCGCTTGGGGTGGCTAGGTCGGGGGCGCACTGGTTTGGCCGTGGCACGGTCAGTTTCAGAGCGGGAGCGCGTGAAACGGTGTGCGGCGCGGCGAGCTGGGTCGGCTAGGGCATGTGGCAGTGGTGGCATTGCAAAGTGGGCAAGATGCCGTGCACGATCATGTGCGGAGCAAGGCGAATGGTCGAGGGGGTGCAAAGGAACGCATACGCCGCTCTCGGCGTCCCCTGGCATTGCCGAGCGAGAGCAGAGTGGGGCCAGGGTGAGGCCTATGGGAGGTTTGGGCAGCAGGCGTCGATTGGTCGAGCTGGGTGGTGGTGAGTGGGGCCTGATGGCGCAGTGGTGGTCGATGGCTTCCCCTCTAAAGCCTCAATGCAACGGGCGGGTGCTCTGGTCATGCCGGCGAGAGAGGGAGAGGGCAAGGTGAGGTGTGAGATTGGTCTTACTGTGGGGTAGGGTCGGGGTGGTGTTGGAGTGGAGGTGCTGGTCGCTGGTTGCGGTTGAGAGGCGGTGGAGGGAGAAAAGGAAGAGAGGGAGAGGATCTACCCTAGATCACCTCGGGTCTCCCTCCTTCTCTGTGTCCAAGTGCTAGAGGACAAAGACTAGGGGCTGGTTTTGAAGAGAAGGCAGAGAGAGAGAGGAAGGGGTGGTCGGCCTGGGGTGTCACCTTGAGTGACTTGCAAAGAAAAAGAAGAAACAAGAGAAAAGGAAGAGAAAGGCTCATTTGGCCAAAATTCATTTGAATTTTGAAAAAATCAAAATCTGATCCAAGAGGTGGTGGTGGTCTGCTAAGATGTGTTCTACAAGTGGTAGAAACCATTCTACAAGTTTTCAGAATTTTTAAACAAGTGGAAAAGAGGTTTTGATGAAGTCCCTATTTTTGAATAAAGGTGCAAAAAATAAAAGAGAAAGAAAAAGGTGAGTGGAGAAATCAAGCAATGGAGTTGAGCTAGGGTTTTTGGTTCACACACAACCAGCACTTGGTCCAAAAGCATTGCATAAAATCATAGCACAACATTCTAGTTCCTAATGCACAAGAGGTAGAAGTGATAGAATTTTAGTCATACCAAAAACACACACACATGCATAAGTCATTGCATAAAACCATACGTGCTATCATTTAAGCTCACAACAAAGCAAAGTTTTTAATTTTCCCAAAAAAAATCACTTAGCCAAGGTTTTCAATAAGGTCTACAAAAAGTGAGGTGTTACAGGGTGCCTCGGGGCATCCCCAAGCTTTGACGCTTGTACCTCTTGGATATTTCTTGGGGTGACATGGGCATCCCCATGCTTGAGCTTTTTTCCATACTTTATCTCATCTCATCATTCTCCTTTCCCTACACTTGAAAACTTCCTTCATACAAAACTTCACACAATTCTATTAGCAACATTAGTATAAGCACAATAGTAAATCTACTCTTTTGGTTCAGTTTCAAACTCAAGTATAACACCCATTAAAGCATAAGCTACAGTAGCAAGTTCCTCAAAATTTTTGTGATCAAAAGAACTAAAAAAGAAAGCGATCGAGAGGCTAACACAAATAGTGGCAGAAATCTGTCAAAACAGAACAACTATTTTTCAGAGAATTTTCTGTTGCTCAAATTGAAAAGTGCAAAACTAATAGAAGTTTGGAAATAACCTGGGGCATGTGTACAAGAAATCGCAGATCAAAAAGACATTCTGAGAATTTTCACAAATTTGTGCGGTACAGCGCAGAAATCTATTTCAGGATAGCTACTTCCCCAAATCTTACCCTCCTCCAATTAGAGGTTCTTCTTGGGACAAAAACGAAATAAAAATGATAAGGAGAGGTCATTACAGTAGTAATAACTTCCAAGACTCAACAAAAAGAAAAAGTACCGAAAAGAAAACATTAGGTTATCTCCCAAGAGTGCTTTCTTTAATGCTTTTGAGCTAGGCGAGAAAGTGGAAATCAAGTAATATCAAGCGATGAAGCATAAAGTTCATAATTTCCTCTAAGAATAGAGTCAAAAAGTAATTTCTTTCTCTTTCTAGGGAAGTGTTCCATACCTTTCTTGAGTGGGAATTGATATTTAATGGTGCCTTCCTTCATATCAATGATGGCACCAATTGTTCTAAGAAAAGGTCTTCCCAAAATAATAGGACATGAATCATTGCATTCAACATCCAAAACAAGGAAATCAACGGGAACAAGGTTATTGTTAACCATAATAAGAACATCATTAATCCTTCCCAAAGGTTTCTTCTTAGCAACATCCGCAAGAGGAACATCAAAACAACAATTTTCAAGCGGTGGTAAACCAAGCATATCATAAATCTTTCTAGGCATAATAGAAATACCTGCACCAAGATCACATAAAGCATGGCAATCAAAATCATTCACATTCATATCAATGATGGGCTCCCAAACATCTTCTAACTTCTTGGGAATAGAAGCCTTTTGTTTCAACTTTTCCTCCCTAATTTGCATGAGAGCATTTGTAATATGCTTTGTAAAAGCAACATTCATAGAACTAGCATTAGGACTTAAAGCAAGCTTTCGCAAGAACAAAATAACTTCAGAGATATTGCAACCATCAACATCAAAATCATTAAAAGAAGTAGAGCTATTGTCTCCCATACTCCGAAAAATTTCAGCACTTTTTGTAGAAAAAGTTTTTGCAGTTTTGGGCTTTTTTGCACAAGGAGTAGGAGTTTTCTCTACACCAATCAAAGTAAGAGGAGTGCTAGCATTAGAAACAACATCACTAGTGGTGGTAATAGTACAAACCTTCATATTTCTAGCCATCTCATCTTCTCTTTCCCACCTAGCATGCAATTCCGCTAACATCCTAACATTATTATCAATCTTAACCTGGATGACATTCAAAGTCTTGCTTTCTTTCACATCATGAGGCAAAACTTTTAGTTTTAGAAGTTCAACATCAAGAGCAAGGCTATCAATTTTAGAAGCAAGAATATCAATTTTACCCAACTTTTCCTCAACAGACTTATTAAAAGCAGTTTGCTTACCAATGAAGTCCTTGAGCATGACTTCAAGCTTAGAGGGCGCGCCCCTAGTGTTGTTGGAGGAATTACTATAAGAGTTGCCATAACCATTACCATTGGTAGAAGGATACGGCCTATAATTGTTGCTAGCAAAATTGTTCCTATAAGCACTGTTATTGAAATTATTCTTTCTAATGAAGTTTACATCAACATGCTCTTCTTGAGCAACCAAAGAGGCAAAAGGAACATTATTAGGATCAACATGAGCTCTATCATTAGCAAGCATAGTCATAATAGTATCAATCTTATCACTCAAGGAAGAGGTTTCCTCAACAGAATTCACCTTCTTACCTTGTGAAGCTCTCTCGATGTGCCACTCAGAATAATTTACCATCATGTTATCAAGAAGCGTTGTTGCGCCGCCCAAGGTGATGGACATAAAGGTACCTCCAGCAGCTGAATCCAAGAGATATCTTGAAGAAAAATTTAGTCCTGCATAGAAGGTTTGGATAATCATCCAAGTAGTCAGTCCATGAGTTGGACAATTCTTTATCAAATATTTCATTCTTTCCCAAGCTTGAGCAACATGTTCATTATCAAACTGTCTAAACTTCATAATATCACTTCACAAAGCTATAATATTAGCAGGAGGATAATATTATCTGATAAAAGCATCCTTACACTTAACCCAAGAATCAATACTATTTCTAGGCAAAGATAGCAACCAATCCTTAGCTCTTCCTCTTAAAGAGAAAGGAAACAACTTAAGCTTAATAATATCACCATCTACATCCTTATACTTCTGCATCTCACATAGCTCAACAAAATTGTTGAGATGAGCTGCAGCATCATCAGTACTAACACCATAAAACTGCTCTTTCATAACAAGATTCAACAAAGCAAGCTTGATCTCATAAAAATTTGCCTCAGGAGCAGGTGGCGCAATAGGAGTGCAGATAAAATCATTGTTGTTGGTGCTAGTAAAATCACACAACTTGGTGTTCTCAGGAGTACCCATTCTAGCAAGACTAAAAGCAGACATGCAAAAATAATAACTATAAAGGAACTAATATTTTTGTATTTTTGATAAAAAGATGCAAGCAAAAATAAAATAAAGCAAAACAATAATAAAGTAAAAGATTGGAAGCGAGAGACTCCCCTTGCAGAAATCCTCTTTCTCCCCGGCAACAGCGCCAGAAAAATTGCTTGATGGCGTGTAGATAACCGCCCAGTTGGGAACCCCAAGAGAAGGTATGATGAGCATATCAGCAAGTCTTCCCTCAGTATGAAACCAATGTTTATTGAACCAGTAGAAGAAAGAACCAACTTCGAAAGGTTGATGCTCGCGGGCTTGGCGACAGCTCCAGACAATTTATATATGGCGCCTTATCTGGGGCGTAGCTTTGCACTAGCAGCAACGTGGAACCTGCACACAACACAACTAAGTACTTTGCCCCAACTTACAGTGAGGTTGTCAATCTCACCGGTTTGCTGTAAACAAAGGATTAAACGTGGTAAAAGATAGTAGTTTGCGAGAATGTAAATAATACGAGTAAATGGTAAACGGTAATAACAATGTAAAAGAATGGATCGGGGTCCACAGTTCACTAGAGGTGTCTCTCCATAAGATAAATAACATGCTGGGTAAACAAATTACAGTTGGGCAATTGATAGAATAAAGAAAGCATACATATGTCATGAGGATCACTATGACATTCACTTGGGCATTACAACACAATACATAGACCATAATCCAACTCCCTCTATGACTAATAATCCACCTGCCGGATGTCATCCGAGCAACCGTTGGGTATTAAGTTGCAAGCAACAGATTATCGCCTTAAGCAAAGTGTGTAAAGTAAACAATATGAATGTCCTAGGACACAAGATTGTTATTTTCTCCCTAGTAGCAACATCACATCTACAATTTTAGAGGTTGTTGTCACTCCCCCAAGTTACCAGAGGCATGAACCCACTATCGAGTATAAATACTCCCTCTTGGAGTCACTAGCATCTACTCGTCCAAGATATGTATTAGCAACGGAGAGCATGCAAGATCATAAACAACATAGAGATGATAAATCGATAAATCAACTTGACAAAGTACTCAATATTCATCGGATCCCAACAAACACAACATGTAGAATTACATAACGATGATCTTGATCATGATAGGCGACTCACAAGATCTAAACATGAAGCACATGGAGGAGAAGACATCCATCTAGCTACTGCTATGGACCCGTAGTCCAAGGTAGACTACTCACGCATCACTCCGGAGGCAGGCATGGTGATGAAGAAGGCCTCTGGTGGTGATTCCCCTCTTCGGCAGGGTGCCGGGAAGAGCTTCTGGACCCTCCCGATCGACGACGATGGTGGCTTGCAGTATGTTTTGAGGAAAATTGATCGGGTCTTTTAGGTTTTCTCACCTAGGAGAATATATAGGTGGAAGGGTGGCGTCAGGAGGTGGGCCAGGTGGCCCCACCACATGGTGGCGCAGGCCAGGGGCTGGCCGCGCCACCCTATGGTGTGGCTGACTCCTGGCTCCCCTCCGTCTCTGCTTGGACTCCGTCTCATGTCGGGAAAAATAGGAACTTCGGCTTTTGTTTTGTCCAATTCCGAGAATATTTCCTGTCTAGCTTTTTGAAACACAAAAATAGCAGAAAATAGGGAACTGGCACTGTGGCATCTCGTTAATAGGTTAGTTCCGGAAAATGTATAAAAACGCCATGAAGTGTAACAAAACACACAGCAAATGGTATATAAACAAGCATGGAGCATGAAAAATTATAGATACGTTTGAGACATATCAGGTATCTTGCTTGCCTTTATTTGTGGAGCAAAACATAAATGCCAAGGCACCTCTGAAGTCCAAGAGAAGACTAGAAGTAGGAATATCAAAGATACAAGCATCAAAGTTATACCACAATTAACCGTGTTCTGGAACAAGCACATTACACTAAGAATGACAACCATGCTCTCAAGAAAGTGCTTAACGTTAGAAGATGAAGACTCAACATAAAGTAAAAGAAGGGCCCTTCGCAGAGGGAAGCAGGGATTTAACATGTGCTAGAGCTTTTCAATTGTAAAATAGAGATAAAAATTGTTTTGAGAGGTCGTTGTTCTTGTCAACGACTGGAAATGGGGTTCTTGCTATCTTCCATAATAAACAAGTTGAGAGCGGTTCCGAGTTCTTTGGAAAATTGGCACATTGGTGCTCTTTTATAAAGCTTGGAACTCCTCCCCACTTTTCCTTTCACAAACCATGGCTAACCGATTCCATCGGGTGCCCACCAACTTTCACATACCATGGAGGAGTGCCTTTTTTCTTTTCTCTTTTTACTAAGGTCACAATGGTCTGACCAGCTCCCTTGCAAAATTAATGATGAGCAGATGAAGCATGCAAGTCGAGGGGTACTTAATTCAATATGGAAGATAGCAAACCCGACCACTACATCCTCATGAGCTAAAAATAGTGGCACAAAATGAGAAGTATTTGAAGGTTTTGAAAGGTAGCACATGAAAATTTACTTGGAATGGATTGAAATACCATGCATAGGAATTTATAGTGGACTCTTTGGAATAACTTGGTTTTCAGGAGTTGGATGCACGAGAAGTATTCCCTCTCAGTACAAGTGAAGGCTAGCAAAAGACTGGGAAACGACAATCGAGAGAGCAGTAACTGTTATAATCATGCTTGCGACAAAACAAAATTAATATAGGCATAAAAACGATATAAGAGCTTTGAGGCAAAGTACATCATCAAGGCTTAATTGACTTTTTGTTCAGTCATATGCATGCTTGAGCATGTGCCAAGTCGATTCAAATGAAACTTTTCAGAGGAGGATACCACAATGTCACACCGTTTTATGAATAGAACAATGCAAGCAAACATCTACATGACATGCTACAAACTATTAGTAAATTGGAACTAATCATATGAGAGCAAGAACTACTAAGCATCTATTAAATAACATACACCTTACACAAACAAGCTAAGCACATCCATATAAATGAGTATATGTACAAAAATGAAGACAAATAGAGTTCATACTAGCCTCTTACCACATCTTGAATTGTCATATATCGTCATTATTGCCTTTCACTTGTGTGGCTTGAATAATATAAAGTGATAACCAAGCTCCAATGGAGTCACGAGAGACTGAACTCTGTAGCAAACTTAACAAAACCAGAAAAGAACAACAAATATTTTTGGGTTTTCGAATTTTAGAACAAGAACAAAAGGAAACAACAAACAAAGCAAAAACTTTTTGGATTTTTTGAATACCAAACCAAAAATAGAAAGTAAAGCAAACCAAAACTAGAAAACTAAAGAGGCAAACAAAGAGAAACAACATAAATGTTTTTGGTCTTTTTGTGTTTTGGAAAGCAGAAATAAAAACAAGAACAACAAAGAGAAAGAAAGCGAAACATGGATACACAAAGTACCAACAAAATAGGATGTATAGATGAGTGAGTTGTCGGCATACCTCCTCCCAAGCTTAGGCTTTTGGTCTAAGTGGAGATCAATCCCAACGAGGCCATGAAGTGGCATCTCCAAAATATGACGAAGAAGTACCTTCGTCCTGATACGAGCTCGAGGGCGTCCCGGTGTGATACACGGTGTAGTGGTCAGCTGGTGCCTCCTCTTTGACGCCCTGCTGTACGTGGAAGCCATGCAACCTAAGTTACACGTCCAACTCCTCCTTCGAGCGTGACCAAGGTCCCCTGCAAATACTAAACAAACTGGGTTGTGGCAAGGGAACTTCCCTTTCATCTCCATCAGTAAATAACATTCTATAAACTAGTTTCCCTGTACATGAATTAGCAGTAACAAAGTGATGGATCTTCATAGCAGCAAGATCAAGTCTCGGTGGGACTAACAATGTATCATTAGGAGCAATAGAAAGGCCCAAAGCAGCAACAATGCGCGCAGCCATAATGCCTCCATAGATAGGTCCCGTAGCAGCTAGGCGACAAGCAATGAGAGCACCGAGGTTGTACCTTTTACTAACATCAAGCGCAGTAGCTAGAAAAGCTAAATGATAGTTAGAAATATTACTAGTGTTCTCCCTACCAAGAATACTAGTGGCAAGATAATAAGCAAAGTATCTAATAGCTGGGAGTTGAATGTTTCTTATCTTGCCACACTGGGCTGTGCGGTCATCATTATTGGTCACCCCTTGGTAGAGCTCTAGCAAATCAGTAGGTCGATTCTGAATCTTCTTCGCTGTCCCAAACATGGTGATACCTAGGATGCAGCAAAATCTCTCCAAAGACATGGTGATAGACTTATCATAAATTTTAAATGTGATAGATGGCTTGAAAGCGGAGTTAGTAAAATTAAAACTCTCAACAAAAATCTTTGTGAGCATAGCATATTGGTTACTCTCATCAAGCATGTATGTAGTCAATCCAACCCTGTCAACAAGGAGTAAGAAATCCTCAAGAATCCCTACATCACTCAAAAAGTTAGTACAAGGGAAAGTTGATGGATGTGCATCTCCATCATCCCCCTCATCACCAATGCTTGGTGACATAAGGTCTTCATTGTAGGATGTCCTAAATCGAGTAGTTGATCTTGAAGGCCTTGAAGACCTTGGTGCTTCTGTCTCAAAGACTTCTCCATAAGTGTGGTTATCCATTTACCTTTTCTGAAATTTTTAAGCAAACCTCATAAAAAAAGATTTTGAGAAAAACAAATGTAGGGAACTACTATAGGGAGTTGCAAGAGGGCTAACATGCATCAAAATAACTTATCTAAGCAATAGAACAAGCATGCAAACTCATTTAACCTGTCACCTATATTGCTAAAATACTCAAGAAATACTCTACTAAACAAAATTCTACCTGGACAATTGAAGGAGTCACATACTGGAGAATAAATGCTCCAAATCTCAGAAACAAAGATGGGCTGAGCTAAGAGATCAAAAATCATGAGCAAGAATAGCAAGAACTCATGCTGAGCTATGGAGTGAAGATATTTCGGGAGGGAGAGTGAAGTGACTGGTGGAGAGGTAAGTGGAGGGCCAGGGGCCCCACACCATGCCACGGCGTGGCCTGGCCCTAGCCATGCCACCATGTGGTGTGGTGGCATGGTGGGTCCCCCTGAGGTGTCCCAGGTGCCCCAAATTTGACATAAAATTTTAAAAAGAATTTTTTGGATTTTTTCGAGAAACTTTATTTTCGAGGATTTTCAGAAATTGACAAAAGATTAAAAACTTGGGAAAACGAATATGGAACGATAGAAAGCAAATCCAAACCAAGTCTACAACAGCTCTAAGATACTCTAATACGCAACTAAACAGCGGAAACAAAAGTGAACAAGGTGGAAACATGAGTAAACAAAAGTAAATATGGTGAAAACATAGTTTCATTCATTCAAAAACCGCTTTGTTAACAAGGTTGAACAAGTCTTGTTATCAAACCAATTTTCTATGAAACAAAACTTTGCATTTCACTAAATGATTATGTTACCTCAACCTTGATAGGCATAGTCCCAACCAAAACAATTTTATATTCTTCCTTGGGCTTTAGCCTTGAACAATAGATTTCTCCAACTTTGATGGTCTCAATATTTTGATTGAATTTAGACCATATTTTCTATCAATCTTCTTGGGGAAATAAACCGTGTGCTCCCTGTCATTGACATTAAAAGTTACTTTCCCTTGGTTGCAATCAATAACAGCACCTGCAGTGTTAAGAAAAGGTCTCCCAAGAATAATAGACATATTATCGTCTTCAGGCATTTCCAACACAACAAAATTAGTTAATATCAAACAATTATTAGCCACTTGAACAGGAATATCCTCACATATACCAATAGGAATAGTAGTAGACTTATCAGCCATTTGCAAAGATATATCAGTCGATATCAATTTTTCTAGGTCAAGTCTATTATAAAGAGAAAAAGGCATGACACTAACTCCGGCTCCCAAATCACACAAAGCAGTTCTAACTTAGTTATTTTTAATAGAGCAAGGAATAGTTGGTATACCTAGATCTCCAAGCTTCTCCACAACCTTACCATCAAAAGAATAATTAGCAAGCAAAGTGGAAATTTCCTCGCTAGGAATCTTCCTTTTGTTAGAAACAATATCTTTCATATACTTTGAATAAGGAGGCATTTTAATAGCTTCAGTCAAAGGAATTTGCAAAAATGAAGGTTTCATCCATTCACAAAACCTATTATAGTGTTCTTCTTCCTTGGATTTGTGTTTCTTACCAGGAAAAGGCATTGGTTTTTGCACCCAAGGTTCTCTCTCACTACCATGTTTATTGGCAATGAAATCTTCCTTGGTGTACTTTGCATTCTTAGCAAGATTTTCTGGTTCCTCCTCAACTTCTTCTTTATCAGAAGCATTACCGCTTTCAGTTTTAGCATCAGAAATAGAAACACTATTAGGATCCTTACCTGTTTTGAAAGATTCTGCAACTGTTTTATGCTTCTTCTTATTTTTCTTGCAAATGATACCATTACCTACAGCACGTTGAGAATCTTGCTCGATCCTCTTAGGATGTACTTCAGGATATAAAGGATATTGAGTACAAGCACCACTTCTAGTGCTTATTTCACAAGCATGTTTTTCTCATGAAGCATTAACTAGCAAATATTTTTGCACCTTAGTGAGCTGATCAATTTGAGTCTAAACCATTTGAAAATGTTTAACAAGCATCTTCACATCATTGGAGGTTCTCTCCACAATATCCTGCAACTTATTAATAGCTCTAGAGTTCTCCAACAAATGATTCTGCACCCTCTTATTAAAGTTATCTTGCTTAACAATGAAATTGTCAAACTCATCTAAGCATTCATCAGGAGGTTTAGAGTAAGGAATATCTCTATTATCAAAGTGTTGAAGAGAGTGTACCTCAACAGTGAAGGAGCGAGGGATTGGCTTACATATTTCTTCTATAGGTGGTAGATTCTTCACATTTTCAGATTGAATACCCTTCTCATTAAGAGATTTCTTGGCTTCTCTCATCACTTCATCATTTAGTTCAATCATCCCTCTCTTCTTTGGTGTTGGCTCAGCCATAGTCCAATCATCATAATTCCGGCTTATTTTAGCCATTAATTCTTCAGCTTCAGCAGGAGTTCCTTTCCTAAAAACACAACCAGCACAACTATCCGGATATGTCTTAGATTCATTAGTTAGTCCATTATAAAATATATCAAGGAGTTCATTTTTAGGCAATGGCTATCAAGGCAGTGCTTTAATTAAAGAACAAAACCTTGCCCATGATTCAGGTAGTTTCTCTCCTTTTACCTGCTCAAAGTCAAAGATTTTCTGCAAAGCAGCATGTTGAGTACTAGCAGGAAAATATTTCTAAAAGAAAGCATTAACCAAAGCAATAGAACTATCAATAGATCTAGGAGACAAATTATTAAACCAAGCTTTAGCCTCATCTTTCAACAAGAAAGGGAAAATCTTGGCAACAAAGTAAGTACGCAACTTAGTATCATCAGAAAATAAGTTACTCAAAGCAGAAAGCTCATTCATATGTCCCACAGAACTTTCATTTTTAGTACCACAAAAAGGTTCTTTCTCAATAATAGATATGTAAGATAAATCCAAAGAGAAATCATAATCCTTATCACTAATGTTTATGGGAGACGTAGCAAACTTAGCATCAGGAGACAACTTATATCTAACAGTGCGTCTTGCAAGAAGATCTCTAATAGCACCAGCATCACTTGTAGCATAAAATTCATCAATAAAATCATCATTGAGCTCAATATAAGCTTTCACAAGATCATCACTAGGACATTCTCTAGACTCAGGTGAACTAACAAGTGTAACAGTAGTGTTCCCCATTTGCTTAGTCCTAGCAATTGTAGCATCTAAGAAGGAACCTAATGAACCACTCTCATCAAGCATAGTAGAAGCATCATCAAAATTATTAGAAGCATGTTCAAACTCAGCAGAAGTAGTAGCATGTGCATGTGGTGGTGTAAGCAACTTACTCATCACAGATGGTGAATCAAGAGCAATGGAGGTGTTCAGAGTTGTACCTTTTCTTGTAGTGGATGGCAATATAGGAAACTTTCCATCATGAGGTTTACCCATGATGAATGGATTGCAGCAAACAATATGAATCCCAAGTGAACTTACAAATAAAGCTATGCTCCCCGGCAACAGTGCCAGAAAATAGTCTTGATGACCCACAAGTATAGGGGATCACAACAGTCTTTGAGGGAAGTAAAACCCAAATTTATTGATTCGACACAAGGGGAGCCAAAGAATATTTATAAGCCTTGACAGATGAGTTGTCAATTCAGCTGCACCTGGGAACAGACTTGCTCGCAGCGGTTTATTAGTAGCAACAGTTTTATAGTAGTGGCAGTAGTGAAATAGTAGAAGAAATAGTAAAGTAAAGACAGTAACGGTATCAATAGTAAAGAGTAGGATTAAATACTGTAGGCATAGGGATGGATGAACGGGCATTGCATGGACAAGATAATTCATGTAATAATCAAGGCATGGGCAATTGCAGATAAATAAAGATAAAGCATCCTAGTACTAGACAACTATATGCATGTGTTTCGTATATAGTCGTACATGCTCGCAATGCGAAATATGCACGACATCTTCTGTCCTACCAGCCCGTTTGCAGTGGGGCATCAAGGGAAACTACTGATAATTAAGGTACTCCTTTTGATAGAGTATCGGAGTAAAGCATTAACACTCAGTGAACATATGTGATCCTCACATCACAGCCATCCCCTCCGGTTATCCCAATTATTGTCACTTTGGGGCCTCAGGTTTCGGACAATGATATGTGTATACAACTTGTAGGTAAGATCAAAAACAACAATTATCATCATAAAAAATAACAAGTTCAGATCTGAGATCATGGCACTCGGGCCCAAAGTGACAAGCATTAAGCATAACAAGTTGCAACAATGTCATAAGCACTAACAATGGATACTAGGCACCATGCCCTAACAATCTCATAGCAATTACATGAATGATCTCATCCAATCCCTACCATCCCCTTTGCCTATAGCGGGAATTACTCACACATGGATGGGGAATCATGGATGGTTGATGGAGAGAAGTTGGTGATGATGATGGCGATGATCTCCTCCAAATCCCCATCCGGCAGGGTGCCAGAAGGGAGTTTCTGGTTCCGAATCGCATTTTCTGATGGTGGGGGCGCAGCGGAACTCTATCTGGGAAAACGCCAAACCCCCAATATTTCCAGGTCAGAGGGTATATGTCGGTGGAAGGAGGGCTCGAGGAGATGGCTTGGGCGGCCACACCACCCCCTGGCGCGACCTGGCCTGGCTCGCGCCACCAGGTGGTGTGGTGCCCTCCTGGCTCGTCTCCGTATCGTACTCTGGCTCTGTGAGTCTTCTGGTAAAATAGGAATTTTGCAGTATTTTCTGGGATTTCTCCTGAAAGTCGGATTTCTGCACAAAAACAAGACACCAGGGCAATTCTGCTGAAAACAACGTTAGTCCGTGTTAGTTGTATCCAAAATATTTGCCCATGAGTGTTGGACAACGATTGGTATAGTTTGGGATTCTAATTTACCAATTTCAGATATAATTATTATTGCCAGAGCTGCATTCAGAGGACCATGCTTTATGGAAATTTTTGCGTGTGCTGCCTGGAACATTTGGAAAGAGAGAAATGATTTCATCTTTAATCACCAGCCCCATTCTTTGAATCGTTGGAAAGTTAGATTTCAAAGTGATCTTCTCTTGCATCAATATAGGGTGAAGGCTGCCATGGTTCAACCTCTCCTTGAATGGGGTCTTCATACCTTTGTGTGACCTCAATGTATTTATTTTTATATGTTCATTTCCTCCCTCCTTGATGTAACTCAGATAAAATTTGTAAGGTTTCTTCTTCTTATTTAATATAAAAAATCTACACCGTAGGGGCTTCCCCTACGGTAATTTGTATAAAAAAAGTTGTATCCAACACACACAAATTAGAGGAGAAACAACAGCAAAAGTGTTTGGGAAAGTAGATATGTTTTGGACGTATCAGTCATCATTACTCATTATACTTCTACTCTTCTTCCCTCATTTGCCAACCTTCCCTCCTTCATCCCCAGCGCCACTTCATCGCCATGTCTGCCAAGGTAGAGATCGAAGTAGAAGATGCGGTAAAGATGCTACCCACTTTTTCCTCCCCTCGGCTTCCTCATTCCTGCTCATTTTCCACCATGACACACAGGTTTCTTTGACTCATTTTCCTTTCCTTCTACCGGTTCTTAGACCTTTAACTTCCATAGGAGAGGGCCCAGCTTGCCGGAGAAGATGAGGTAACGGAGATGGTCATGCTCAGAGGAGAAGATGAGATGGTCAAGCTTGGAGAAGATGTGGTGGCAACAGACATATGGCTTATCAGGTGCCATAAGAATTTCTCTTCCCGCTTCCTGTTTCCATTATCATTTCCACTCCTTTTCATCTCCTCTCAGAGGAGATTTAGTATCTATTCAGGATTAATGACCTAGAGTCATATTTAAAAAAAAGAGACATGGAGCACGATAAGGTCACAACCTTCGGCGGCAAGACCGAGCCACATCTCGGAGGGGAAGATATGCTGCCAGCCGAATACCGAGGTTAATTCAACTCAACCTCAGCTCAGAGAAGATAAGTTGCCAGGTTACCATCCATTGAAGAGGACGAAGGAGCCCAACACCAAGGTTAATTCCACTCCCTTACATTCTTTTTGCCGATTATACACTGACTTAGATCTGTTACCTTTCACAGGATCCAACCTTTTGTTGTCGATGTCAGAGGTTGGACCCGAATCTTACGCACATGTTCCATCTGAACACAATATTATGCAGCATTGTCAATATAAGTAGCAAGAGTACCACGGAGTTTGGTCATGCGATGCAAGAGATCCAATATGATCTCGAGAGAGTCCACGGGAAACTAGAAAGCATAGTAGCGGATTCAGCTAGTGCTAGCGGAAGTGGTGCGGTGTAGAGACCCTATGATTTGGAGATGAAGGATTTCTTCCATAGTAGTTTAATATCTCTGATCTGGCAGTTGCCGTACTTTTGAAATTTGTGATCAAGGGTGCATGCGAGCTTAGCGTATGGGCAGATTTTGGGGGTAGGATCTAGTGTTTGTTGTAATGTGTGTACGTACGTATGCAGAAGCTTGCAGCTAGCTTGACAGGTGGAAGCCGAACTGAACTGTCGGTTTTTTGTAGTGTATTAATGTCCAAGTGTAGTACTCTTTTATGTTGTTCACATCAATTTCTATATTAATCAGTTCTGATAATGGTGTTAATTCGCCCAACCTCCCTTCCGAACTAGAATATTTGGTTTGCATTTTTCTGATTCGCAAGTACTATGTGTTTTGAGTTATATCTGCACATTTTAATAAGCCGAAACCTACTGGGTAACTGAACATCTTTATAAATTCGAATGGAGGGTGTACTTTTGTATCCATTTTGGACTGTCTCGGTGCATGTATACATCTTAACCGGGTAGACCATACTATTAACGTACGACTAGTGTGTGTACACGTGCAAATGCTCGTTCCAATATCATGGAAGGCAGATATTTCACATTTAAGAAAAAGTAGGAATTAGTAGTCCATCCTTATTTTTTGTGACGCAGAAAAGAAATGTAGAAAGATATTGATTAATCAAGAGATTTATCGGATACAAGGATTGTGCCCATTCTACTAGAGGCTCAATGCATCTTCCACTCACGAGACATAGCTCATGATGTTTTTTGATCAAAGCGATGCGATGGTTTGAATGTAGTGGCATGTGAACAGTCATAGCACTAGCCACTCCATTCATCTAGAACCATCGATAGGACTAGCCACTACATTCATCTAGAACCATCGATAGAACCACCTGTGGCTAAATATTCCGGTGATAGACCAGTAAACATTATTCTTGATCAATAAAGAGCCTAGCAGATTGTTCTAAAAAAACCATGGTTTGATTCTTATTTCTAATTCAGCAGTAGGGTTTGGGACCCACCTTTCATTGACCTAAAGTCAAGAAATGTCAGGGTGGGCAAAGTCAGAGGATCCCGCTCTGGGGTGAGGGGGCTTTTATAAGTACTACTACTCCATGGTCCTCATTACTACTACTCTTCTTCCCTCATCTGCCCACCGTCGCTCCTTCGTCCCCAAATCTGCTTCGTCGCCATGTCCGGCAAGGCAGAGGTTGATGCAGAAGCTACGGTAAAGATGCTACCCGCTGTTTCCTCCCCTCAGCTTCCTCATTCTTGCTCATCTTCCCCCACTCGATACACCCTCAACACACCTTCCACGGGAGAGCTTGGAGTAGCAGATGTGGTGGCAGCTACCGCCCCATTGATGAGCCAGGTTACTCATTTTCCTTTCCTTCTACTGGTTCACTTAGACCTTTAAATTCCGTAGGAGAGGGCCCAGCTCAGAGGAGAAGATGAGGTAATGGAGTTGTTCAAGCTTGGAGAAGAAGATTCTGAGGCATTGGTCAGCAGACGGCTTATCAGGTGCCACAAGGATTTCCCTTCCCTCTTCCTATTTCCATTATCATTTCCACTCCTTCCCATCTCCTCTTGGAGGAGATGTATCTATTTAGGATTAGTGACCAGGAGTCATATTTCATGAAAAGCGAAAGGGAGTTTCAGGAGAAGCATCTGAAACTACGCCAGCATATCAGTTGGTTGCAGAAGGTCATAACTCTCGGCGACAAGATGCGGCGGCTATAGCTCGGAGGAGAAGATAAGTTGTCAGATTCCCTGCCATTGAAGAGAATTAAGGAGCCGAATACCAAGGTTAATTTGAATCAGCCTCAGCTCAGAGAAGATGAATTGCCAAGTTCTCTGCCGTTGAAGAGGATGAAGCAGCCGAATACCAAGGTTAGTTTGACTCGCTTACATTCTTGTTTGCCGATTATACACCGACTTAGATCTGTTACCTTTTGCATGATCCAACCTTTTGCTGTCGATGTAAGAGGCTGGAGCCAGATTTTACGAGGGTGGATGAGGTGAAAGGCCTTCTGGAAGATGTTGGCATTATCTGTAGAAACCGTACCCTTGATTTGGGTGAGGTTATGGCACGTAGCAACTCTGATATCGACAAAATCATGCAATATTTATGTGAAAGTGTGAAGTATGTTAGAGAGAAGTTTGTTGATGAGGTAGAAGAGACTATAGGTAATTTCGACGATATGGAGTGACACGCAAAACTGGCACTCGCGATACTTTTCCCAGTACTATAGTTGATGTTTTTTCCCTTATTAGTAGATGTAACGAGGGATTAGCCATAATTTTCTATAGGCATGCTATGTTTCATTTCCAAGTTTCTTAATTGTAATTGTTTGATGAATGACACTGTTTACCTAACTCCATGTGAATTCACCAACTCGGTACCACCATGAGAATTAGGTGGAATGGGTGACACAATGTTTCAGATGAAATTCAAGCATCCACAATGTTGCCATTGCTAAAGTCTTCCAAAATGTTAAATCTGGCTATAGTGTGAAATTTAGCAACAACTCCACAACGTAGCTATTCCAAACATCTATACTACTAGGTCCCACCTAAAAAATAAAAAGTCACTCTTTCTCCCCACATCTGCCTCTTTGCCTGATAGTCCGGTGTTCATGTGTCTGCGCTTATGAGAGAGATATCATATAATATTGGTGGAGAAAAATTTAGCATCGACACATGTAGGTGAACCGGTTCCCATATTATCTGGTTATGTGTAGGGAACTAGTTCCAAAAGTTAAAAAGACAATTTGGAACTACTTTTGGCTACACATTGTGGATGCCCTTTAGGTACACTAGGGATAAAATTGGATTGGAAATATAGGAACACGAAGAAGGTTCAAAAATTAGACAACAAAGAATGTTCTGACTGCAATATTTTACTGACATACAAAGTTCATTTGCCTTGGTTCATATTTCCACGTACGTGTTCTTATAGACGTATTTCAGTGAGATAATGACCAAGTTTGAACATGCAAAGCATGTGCAGCTAACTAGTATGTATATAGAGAGAGGGAGAGAGAGAGAGTAGTCAACTTGAGACCCAGATTCCACCATCTTTCTTTCCCTCCACCCCACAATCCCTCTTGTCCTACACTGCCATGGACCTACCAGAATTTCATGGAGACAACCAATTGGGCCTACAGTGTACTATAGCACCTTGACGGGCGTCTGGTCTCTGCTATCGACATCCTGAATCTGATAGGATCTACATGCGTTTCTGACCCTTTGGCGGCCCCATCTTTTCCAGCGGTAGCTGCTCCATCTCCCGCGGCATTGTGTTCCGGCCGGAGGTACCATCTTCCCGGTGGCCTCGACACTGTCTTCTCTGATGGAAGCACTATCTTCTCCGACCTTCCTAGGCCCACCTACGACGGCAACGAGCCCATCTCTGGCGGCCCCGGCTCGACCTCCCGCGCCTCTGTCTTTTCTTGCGGTATATATGGACAGGAAAGAGTAGCATTTCTTCTCCGTATATGTTATACTACTAGTACTAATTTGGTTTTTGTTTACAACTGTATACAAGGATTGTACCAAAGATGAAAGAGCTTAACTAAGAATCTGACACTAAGTTATCCATGTTATATTTAGTAGTCTCAGGGAGTACTTCAAATCTATCAAATAGGGCAGCGGCTCTAAACTATCCATGTTACCTGTTCCTGAAAGAATTGCATCGCATCTGTAAAATCTTGTAATTTATACTATTGATGCTAGATTTGGTAAGGGGTCTGAGTTCACATGTAAGTGACATAGGGCGATGAAATTACAAAATTGCAAAGTAATTAAATAGGGGGAGGGGGGTTAATCATCAACTTGTATTTTATGTATGCTACATTTTGATTTGTATGCTGCTGATTGTCATATATATATACTGTGGTTCATAACTTGATGTAGGACGATGAGCAACTACCTCTTGCTCTCGATTGGGGATGTCCTCTGGCTCACCTCGAGTTCAGAATTTAGAGGAACACTCTGGTTAGAAAGCCAATGGTGCTCGGCAGGCCTCATGGGCCATTACTAAGACATCGTGTGCGAGGCCGCCCTAAAAAGGTTGTTGGCTACACCATGGACCCTCCGCATCAATCGTGCTTCTATGTGCAACTCGCCGAGATTGACCTGTATTCCTTGGTCATCCCCAGAGAGTTCAGGCAGCAGCTAAAGGGGGTTTCCCAGGCCTCTCCAGATTAAGAGAATGTTAGGGTGCGTCTGGTCTATGCACATCAAGGACATTAGTGGTGAGCTGGTCTTGAAAGAAGGTTGGTACGATTTTGCACTAGAGCATGAACTGGAGCTTGATGACGTCCTAGTCTTCAAGGTGATAGATGATTCCTCGATGAAGGTGGAAATCTACGAGAGTAACAGCTCCACCAAGAGGGTGAACTTTTGTGCTGACCACCCTTAGTTGCATCTTGCATGCATGATCTGCTGTGCATTTACGATGAGGGATTAGAAACCTAAATTCCTAATGAATTAACTAGATGGTGATTTTTGATCAGGGTAGAACCCTGCTGATAATCAAGAAGATGTTTAAGAACTTGGCTTTCGTATTAGGGGACCCATATACCTTATGATGTAAGTATGTTAATTACTACCTAAGCTTGTGTTGTGCAACTATGTATGTTACACGGTGTTATGTTAGTTGAATTGACTATGTGATGCAAGAACATAGCCAAATACTATACCTTGTATTTATGCAACTATGTATGTTACACTGTGTTATGTTAGTTGAATTGACTGTATGGTCTGATGATGTTTATTGTACTACATAGTAACTACATGGAGCTCAGTGTGATGAATAATTCAAGAAGTGGATTATTCAGTTCCAGAAAATCTCCAATTTTTTCAAAGAAGTATATATGTAGCCAATGGTTCTACCTTCTTGCGCAATCTCATAGCCAAATACTATACCTTGTATTTTAGGCTGCTCAAATATAACAAAACTGTTTATCTAATTGTGCAGTTTTCTGAACCACCACAATTTGTCAGTTTTATATTTTTGCATAGCCCAGAATATATGTAGAAGGTATTTCGAAAGTATTTGTTTTCACCCGCTGGTAGAATACACAATGGCTACATCAATTATTGTTTTCAGATATTTTTTGTAATTTCTAAAGGTCCATTTTGTCTTTTCATTCAGAAAAGGGGTATATATATGGGTAGGCAATATGTGTCAGTGTGCACATTGCATCACACCACTAACGATAGATTAGTTTTCTGTGTATGCATGGATGATGCCTCGGTCCCTGGCCAGCCTTGTTCCTTCCCAAGACACAGTGCATTTATTCCCACATCGGTGCTCATCTATCATGCTCACACCTCCCCTCTTCTTCACATCACTCATCCCACTCGCCCTCTTGCCTCCCTCTACAGCATCGGCGACCACCACCGCTCGAACTCCATTTTCTAAGGCTGCGCGGTGACGGTGCCGCAGAAAACTAATCTAAGGCGGTGGCCCATCGATCCCTAAACATCTCTTGCCCCGTGGCAGCAATGGCGGGAATCCCATATCCCTTGGGTATTACCATTATTTGATGATTTGTTGGCGGTTTGTTTTAGCATTCTTTGATGTAGAGTAATTGTCAATCAGGGTACTTAATCTGTCTGCGTGGAGTAGGATTACACATGCGAGCTAGTATATTGGGGCTAGATCTACTGTGAACAATAAAATAAGTTCAAATGTTGGATTGATCGATCACCGCCGTGAAGCCAGATTTTTTTTAGGGCGTGCACACTCTTGAAAAAATTCTACAGTGAGCTGTTTCTCTTCACTTTTGATGATTGTTAACAATTAGCATGATGGGCAAACAAATGCTTAGCTGATCTTACAATTTTCACAGAAGGTCTGGGTGTGCCAGGGCACACCCGTGGCTTTGCCTATTGATCATATCTGTGAGGTGATTGGGCATGTTTTGCTTTGGTGCCCTGTAGAGCGTTGATGATTTGTTGTCTTTTGCTTGTTTGCATTTGCATGCATGACCCTCTCGCTCAATCTGGCTAGAGTGTATATAGTATGTTCTATCCCTGTAGCTAGCTAGGGTTTGCATTGTTTTGAATTCGGTTTGTTTATGATGACAAAATAATTTGTTGAACTGATATATCGGGTCATATGTATGTATCGTCCTAGCTAGGTTCAGACAAAGCTTAACGTTCAGACTATGCATGCTTGATAAGAACAATGCTCACCCTTTTTTTAATCAAGGCAACAATGCTCTGATTAGGTATATATTTACAATTGCTACATTCAATAAAGAACCCAGAGCCTATCTGATCGAGGCCATTTTGTTTGCAGAGTTCAAGCAAGAAGCTCAAGCTTGGGAAGAGCTCATCATGTAAGAAGACAGGAGGGCGCTCAGCCTGGATGGGGAGGCCACAGAAGCAAGTTGGGCACATCCCTGAGGATAACACGCCTAATAGCTTCTGTAGGATTCTATCTATATCTGTGATAGACTTGCTTGCCATCCCCTATCACTTTCACCATACTTGGTTTGCTGATGATTTCTCAGATACCATCAAACTGAAGACCTCCACTGGCTGCATCCGGGGTGTCGGTCTGAAGAAGGAAGATGGCAATATTTTCATGGACGAAGGATGGTCAGAGTTTGTCAAAGCACATGACCTGAAGACATGATACTTCATGGTATTCAAGAAGCTTGACGCCAGATCTTTGAAGGTGACCATATTTAATTACAAGTCCTACGAGCAGGTGATCAGGTGTGCATGTTATCACCCTTCACTAGAGGAACAATATGAATCGGAGCTGTATTAAATATGGTTTTGGCTTGCTGTTCCATTCTCCTAGATATGCAAGTTATTCTGGAGAGTGGTCTATAGTAATACCCCTTTCTTAATGATGCATTCTGCTGAACGTGATGGTAATCGTATGTCTCCATCTCCATGAGAAGCTATTATATTGTGTTAACCTAGACTACAGGTCATTGTCTACTTATATTATTATTATGTACTTCTGTTGGATATATTGTGATGAACTCATGAACACACACTATTCTTTGGTTTGGTGAAGTCAAATGTAATAACAAACATATGTTCAAAAACATGTGCAAGGCGCAAAACATGAAGCCTCCTGGAGTTTCCTTTCAGCAGCAGCTACTCCCTCCGTTTAGAAATATAAGATGTTTTAGCTTTGTGAAGCTAGTGTATCTAGACATCTTTTAGTGTATAGATTCGAGCAAACCTATACACTAAAGATGTTTAGGTACATTCACTTCACGAAGCTAAAACATCTTATATTTCCAAACAGAGGGAGTATATATTACGAGGTAGTACATGCTATATATATGAGTACCTTCTGTAAATTTTCTCTTTGGGATGAAGATACCTTTTTTCTAATAGCAAAAAAGGAAGCATACCCCACAAATCAGTCCTTATTATTGGGCCAAATTTATTGTGGGTTTAGCTCGCCATAGCAGCCCGAGTAGGCGAGAGCACAAAGGTGGCCCAGGTAATATTTTTTGCAAAAATGTGATACGTGCTGACATCAGGGACCCACCCGTCAGAAGCATCCCTCAGCCTTATCATATTTCATGTGCGGCTTCGAAAATAAAATTCAAGTATGTAGCAATCACGGGGAACAAAATAATAAATCCAATAGATCACACGTTTCTTTTTCAGGCGGTCTAACATCGAGGACCCACCACTCAGCAGCGTCCATCCACCTTATCATGTTCGAATTTCAGTGGCAGGTTCAAAGTAGCCAAGTAGCCAACATTCATGGGGTAAAAAAAAAAAATTCTGATATCACACGTATTTTTCAGATATTCTGATATCTAGGACCCACCAGTCAGCAATGTCCCTGCTGGCGTGTAGTTGACGTGGGAGCTTCTTCTTATTTGTTCCCCGGCAACGGCGCCAGAAAAGAGCTTGATTGCTGGTTGATGGCACCAGAAAAGAGTTGGTGCCTTGTTGAATTACCAGTCCATTGGGAACCCCAAGAGGAAGGTGTGATGAATACAGCAGCAAGATTTTCCCTCAATTAAGAAACCAAGGTATGTCGATCAGGAGAGGAGAGACAAACGATTGAGGGTGATGCTTGCAAGCTTCGCGACAGCTTCGGACAATTTATATGGCGCCTCGTCCAAGCTTTGCTTTGCGAGCAGCAACGTGGAACCTGCACACACACACAACCAAGTACTTTGTTCCCAACTTGCGATGAGATTGTCAATCTCACCGGTTTGCTTGAAACAAAGGGTATGAGCGTATCGAGTGGAAAACACTGAAAGTATGCGAGTAAAGTAAATAGTGCTACTAAAGTAAACAGGTGATAGCAATATGATAGAAATAGGACCGGGGTCCACAGTTCACTAGTGGTGTCTCTCCATAAAATAAATAACACATGCTGGGTAAACAAATTACAGTTGGGCAATTGATAGAATAAAGATAAACATGATATGTCAAGAAGATCACTATGAGATTTACTCTGGGCATTACAACAAAATATATAGACCGCCATCCAACTGCATCTATGACTAATAATCCACTCACGGGGATATCGTCCGAACACCCCATGAGTATTAAGTTGCGAACAACAGATAATTGCATTAAGCAAAGTGTGTAATGTAAACAAAGCATATGCCCTCGAGCATATGAATGTTGTTTTCTCCCTAGTAGCAACAACACATCTACAACCTTAGGGGTTTCTGTCACTCCCCCAGATTAAATAGAGACATGAACCCACTATCGAGCATAAATACCCCCTCTTGGAGTCACTAGCAACTACTTAGCCAAGATAGCTACTAACAACGGAGAGCATGCAAGATCATAAACAACATAGAGATAACATAAGATATATTTTAGTATAGCAACTCAATCATAACACCAATATTCATCGGATCCCAACAAACCAAACATGTAGAATTAAATAATGGTGATCTCAATCTTGTAGGGCAGCTCATAAGATCTAAACATGAAGCACATGGTGGAGGAGACAACCATCTAGCTACTGCTATGGACCCATAGTCCAAGGTATACTACTCACTCATCGCTCCAGAGGCAAGCATGGCGATGAAGAAGACCTCCGGTGGTGATTTCCCTCTCCGGCAGGGTGCCGGGAAGAGCTTTTGGACCCTCCCAATCTCGGGTCGATGACGGCGGCCGATCGCGATGTGTTTCTGCAAAATTGATCGGGTACTTAGGTTTTTCCCGTCGGGGGGTCTTTATAGGCGAAGGGGCAGCGTCAGGAGTGGACCGAGGCGTCCTCACACATAGGAGGCGCGGCTAGGGGCTGGGCCGCGCCGCCTTGGTGTGAGGGTGGCCTGTGGCCCCTCTCCGTCTCCTCTTCGGATCTCTGGAAGCTTCCGAGAAAAATAAGACTTCAGGAACTTGTTTCGTCCAATTCCGAGAATATTTCTTGTGTAGCTTTTCTGAAACACAAAAATAGCAGAAAACAGAGAACTGGCACTGTGGCGACTTGTTAATAGGTTAGTTCCAGAAAATGCATAAAAGTGTCACGAAGTGTAACGAAACATTAGGCAAATGGTGTAAAAACAAGCATGGAGCATCAAAAATTATAGATACATTTTGGACGTATCAAGCATCCCCAAGCTTAACACCTGCTCGTCCTCGAGTAGGTAAGTGATAACAAAAGAATAATTTTTGAGGTGACATGCACCTACACAATCTTGATCATATATGTAAGTATTTGTGAGCTGGGATCATAAGAACTTAAAACATGGGCATGAAAGATATAATATTGACAATAAGAACTTAGCAACCATGTTGTAAACATGAAAATGAACACAAACTAAAGATCATGAAAATGAAACAATGAAAGTCAAACGTGTGTTCAAATCATAAGGAAAAACATACAAATGGTTTTTAGCTTGTCCTTCATAGAGAGCAAAACATAAATGCATAGGACACCTTCAAGTTTAAGAGGGCGACTAGATACAAATAATTTGAGAACAAGTGAAACCAACAATATGAATCAATCAATGAAAACTTTGGGACAATGCACATTATACTAAGAATGATAACTATGCTCTCTTAATGGTGCATAAAGATAGAAGGTGGTGACTCAACATAAAAGTAAAAGAAAGGCCCTTCGCGGAGGGAAGCAGTGATTGCAAGTTTTATAACCTTTAAAAATTATGTTACTTAAGGGCTTTGAGCTCTCATTGCCCCCATCATAAGCATCTTGAATGATTAAAGTTAATGCGAGAACAATTATGATGCATATGCTTGACAAATCATAAGTTGAAAACCTCGTGTCCCGTGAATACGAGTACCCAAACCTCATGCTACTTTACTTAGAGTCCCAAGCAAGGCTCTTGTCATTGTAAGTATACATGTATCATCGAGAACCACCAACGGGGTACCTCCATGCCCGATGACATGGAACAAGAACACATCAAAATGACAGGACAAGCAGACAATGAACACCTCAACATCTCTTTTATTTACCATTTGTATAGCTTTTTATTTTGAGATGCGTCGTCGAATGTTCATCATGGGTATGCTGCAAATTTCCACCATGAATTATGCATGGCTTAGATTGGCGGCCCAGGCATTTCCCTAGCACATATACAAACTCCATGATCCCCACAAGATTCCCAATTCATTTCACACCGCGGGTATCCATAAACAAAAGATCACGATATCAACTCAAATAAGCAGTGCAATGTTGAAAGCTTGCCCATGACTGCATGGCTGGGCTAATCTCCAACTTACAACTTGCAAGCATAACAACTCAACATAAGAGACCACAATGTCAAATTTTTAAGAACAGGAAAAAGTAAAGTGTGCCTTCCGGTTTGTGAGAGCTTTACTGACCGAATTTCGCATAACACTGGTAAGAGTTTAATTTGAAGAGAAAATAAAAGCAAGTCAAATTTACTTGGAATAGCAAATTGCTAGTAGGTATGTATGGTGGACACTTTGGAAAACTTGGTTTTTAGGAGTTGGATGCATGAGTAGAGCTCATACTCAGTACAAGGCGAGGGCTAGCAAAAGACTAGGAGCGACCAACTAAGAGAGTAGTAATGGCCATAATCATGCAAAGCGACCAAGCGACATTAAAAGAAGTATAATATGGCATCAAAAGTCAAAAAATAAATAATCATAGAGGCTATTGGCAACTTTGTAAGAGTCTAACATGTGTGAGCATGCGCCAAGTCAACCCAAATAAAGCATCAAGGAGAAAACCAAAATAATGCTTCCAAATAATGAAAACAACGCATGATTTTTCAAAGGCTCATTAAGCAATCTCAGTTATTTGAGACAAGCCATGCTACAGCAAAACCACTAAGCATACTATCAAAAATATATCAAGCATGACATGAAAAAGCCTAAGCCGCAGTCTACACAAGCTCCTTCTTGTACCACTTTTTTGCATAAAGCTTTTTCTCTTTTCCAACACCATTCAAACTTTTTATAAACACCTCTTTTGATGAAAATCAATAGAGATCAGAGGCAAAAATACACCTTGATAAACAAATATAAGAATATCTGAACGCGAATTAAGGCAAAAACGAAAACGAAAAGCAGTAGCAGAAAAAGAAGAACACTCGGTTTTTTATAAGAATGAAAACTAGAGCGTTCTTGGCAATTGAAAAGCAAGGCAACTTCTCCAAAAGAAATTTGCTGGGGTCCAACCATTTATTGCAGCAAACAAACTAAACTAATAAAGAAAACTAAAAGAACTGACGCTCCAAGAAAAACACATAGTGCATGAAGCAATAAAAATATAGTGTTTTGAAAGGTGACCTGATTTTTGCTGATGAAGAAGGGGTGCCTCGGGGGCATCCCCAAGCTTTGATGCTTGTACTTCTTGGATATTTCTTAGGGTGATGCATGGGCATCCCCAAGCTTGAGCTTTTGTCCATTCTTCAACTCATCTCATCATTCTCCAATCCCTACACTTGAAAACTTCCTTCATACAAAACTAAACACAAATCTATTAGCAATATTAGTGTAGCATAACATATAATCAACCTCTTTTTGCTTCAGGTTTCAACACAAAACCACCACATATAAAGTATATACTACTGTAGCAACTTCCCCAAAAGTTCCGTGATCAAAAGAACTCACAAAGAAAGCGATAAAGCTGCAAACACAAATAGCGGCAGAAATCTGTCAAAACAGAACAGCTGATAAAGGTCGAATTTTTGAGGGGTTTTCTGTTGCTCAAATCAAAAGGTGTTCAACTAATGAAAGTTTGGATATAACCTGGGGCATATGCACAAGAAATCGCAGGTCCAAAAGATATATAGAGAATTTATACGAATTTTTACGGTGCAGCACCGAAAACAGTTTCAGGACAACAACATTCCCAAATCTTTACCTCACCCAAATTAGAGGCTTCTCTTGGCACAACAATAAAATAAACAAGATAAGGAGCGGTCATTACAGACTTCCAAGACTCAAATAAAAGAAAAAGTACTGAAAATAAAACATTGGGTTATCTCTCAAGAGTGCTTTTCTTTAACGCCTTTGAGCTAGGCGCAGAAAATTGCGAATCAAGTAACATCAAGAGATGAAGCATCAAGCTCATAATCTTTACTATAGGATTCCAGTTGGTGATGGTGAAGCCACTTTTGGTTAAAACATTTGACTTCCCATTCTACCCCTAAGAAAAAAACACAACAGCAGACTATATTTAGGCTATATTTACATCACGAAAATTAATCACGCAATCAACAAAATCGGGCTATATTTAGGCTATACATCACAAAAATTAATCAAGTGGAACACGGCGTGCCAATACCAACAGATGCAAGCAAAAATATGTTGTTAGGGTATCGCTATGCCTTAAGACAGCAATCAAAGCAACTAGCAAAAGAGAGAATTGAAATACAAAAAAGAAAAGATTCAGCTATTGCAGCAAGCGCAGCTTATCACAAAGCACGCAGCGATGCATCATACACAAACAGCAGAAGGCATCGTCGACATGGATCAAGGTTTGAAAATCTCGAGTACTCCGAAAGGCAACGCCTTTCCAAAAACCTCGACTCGTCCTTCCTATCGGTCGACGGGCAAGGCAACATCATACCAAAGATGCCAGAAGCAGCGCTTGTGGCAGCACAAACATATATGTACACAACACGGCCAAGTCCAGGAGACCCAAGGGAACATATGCACCGAGCAGCACTGCAAGGCTTAAGGATGGTAGGCAATAAATTGACAGCAAAAGAAGAGGAGGCACATCGCAACAAAGGAATGCATAAACCAAGGTCACCACGCCGTCACAACAGTCCTCGGCACAGAAGTGGCAGCCGACGATCTAGAACACCATCACCAAGGCGGCACAAAAAGCCTGAAGCATGGAGAAACCTGAAGGTCTAGGTTTCCAACCAAAGCATATGACTATGAAGATGATGAAAAAGAGATGGGGGCATCGTGCTTTACTCACAGGGTTCGCACCACGCCAGTACCCAAGGGTTTCAAACTACCCCATGACCAGCAAAAGTATTATGGATCTCAGGAGCCACAGTCATGGCTCTCAGATTACTTACAGGTAGTGAAAATATTGGGAGGAACAAAAGAAACAGCAATGCAAAGTTTGCAATTACACCTCACCGGCACAACAAGTTCATGGTTGAGCAAATTAGAAAGAGGAACAATTGGAAGCTAGGAGGAACTCACAAAGCAATTCAGAAGTAACTTCAAGTCGACATACAAGCGGCCAGTGTCGATAGAAGAAGTCAAAGCCTGCATACAGCAACGCAATGAGACATTAAGGTCGTATATCCAAAGGTGGAGCATTATAAAGAATTCTGCAGTCAAAGTTTCAGACGAAAGAGCAATAGACGCTTTCACGCTCAGTTTGCAATGAGGAGACCTAGTCGAAGAGATGGGTATAATCAAGCCGAAGACAGTATCCGATTTAATGGATATAGCGAACAGATTTGCAAATGGCGAAGATGCATGCAATAACAAACAAACGCGATCACCAAAAGATGACAGAGGAAGCAGATATGGTGGCCAAAGGAGAAGATCTGCAATTACGACAACTATGGCTCCCACAGCCAAGTAGCCGCAGGATACAAAGACAACAATTATCAAGGAGATGACCGCAGAAACTCAGGATACCGCAGCTATGGAAGAGAAGACTATGGGAGCAGCAAAAGGTTTCAGTCAAGAGAACCTCGAGAATACAACCCATCACCAGATGACATGCTAAACGGACCATGCCATATAGACTTCGCGTTTGTTAATAGAAAAAGAGTGTCCAGGCACGCAATGAAAGATTGCAAAACATTCTTGAAACTCCAGGAGGCAGCAATAAGCAAACAAGCCGAAGCAAAGAGATAAGGATACTAAGGGAACACGAATAATGCGCCTACAACAGCTCAACAGGCAAACAATGGAGCCTCTCAAGGTCAAAATCAGCCAAATCAAGGACACAACAATGATGGAGGATATGTCCTGTCCAAAGGGCACATCACAGAAATGATACAACCAGTGCCAAAGTCGAACAAAGAGGAAAAGAGCATAACTCGCCAAGTTAACCTAGCAGCAGCATCACCTCCAGCAACCACGGAATATCTACACTGGTCAGAACAACCCATAGAATTTAGCAGGGATGATCACACAATAATAGTACCTCGGCCGGGAAACGCGCCTCTGGTACTCAAAGCTCAAATTGGGACATACGACGTCGATAGAGTATTCATGGATGCAGGAAGCGGAATAAATCTTATATACACAAAAACACTCCGGGCAATGCACATATCATTAGAGTTTCTGAAGCCAACAGACTGTTCCTTCCATGGGATCATCCTAGGGAGTGCTAACTATCCATTAGGTCGAATAGCACTCAATGTTTGCTTCAGAAATTGTCAAAACTACAGAAGAGAAAAGCTCGACTTTGAAGTCATGGACTGGCCATCACAATATCACACGATCCTCGAGCGACCCGCATTTTCGCGATTCATGGCAGTACCTCACTATACATATCTGGTACTCAAGATGCCAGGACCCAACAAAATTATCATAGTAAAGGGAAGCTTTGAACTCTCAGATCTATGCGATAAGGAATTCCACAAAATGGCCCAAAATTTTGGCATGATGGCCAACTATTGAGAACCCAAACGAAGCAAAAAGCGCGAATATAGGAGCCACAAAACAACTAGAAGGACATCCAGTGGAGCCAGAAGTGAAGAAATTGCGGGTACAGCCATCAGACCCAGGGGAAGATACATGAGAAGAGGAAAAGACCTCGGCAACATAGACATCAAGTACGCAAGAGTAGAGTAGAAAATTAAGGCTATTAAAGCCACAAGCTATCCTAGGGCAATGCCCTCTAGATCTAGAACATGGGTCACTGGCCAGATCTCTTGGGACACCCCATGTACCTTACATTACGAGCATAAATAAAGACAAAGTTCCTCCTATTCGAGTTTACGTGTCTTATGAATCTCAAACGAAATTGCGGCAAATGCACTAAACACAAAGCGCCTTGAGAACAAAAATTTCTGGCAAAAAGCCCTAGAAAATGAAAACTCTCGTGTTTTACATACAAAACACATATACAACAAAGAGCTACGACATTGGTTGATCTGAATCATCCACTGCAAGGGGATTCAAGTAATGGTGCTCGCGGAAAAATCCAGCATCCTCTCGAAGCAATCTAGCTATGATCCTCCTTGCCGGTTGAAGCGTGGCATCCATATGGACTCGCAGCTTCACGCCCCCTGAGGGAAAACTTAGAGACATGGAACTATAGTTCAGCCTAGGATGCCACTTGCATATCCACCCAAGAGCAAAATTAGCACCAGCCACTAAGTTAAGCTCTATCAACTGATGAATTCATTGACTAGATCTGAAAGCATCGAGTAGCTGCTTAAAATTCTTCGGCGGAGGATTGTGGGGAAGCATAACAGAGTACATGGTCGTCAACGATCTTTGACAACCATCGACAGCCTCCCCAATGTGTTGAGCATGATCCTATAGGAGAACAACAGCGCTGCGGTGCCGTGGGTCAGCCCACAAAGAATTCGTATACTTTGACACCTTTCCCAAAGCCGCAATTTGCTCGGCAACTCGACGATCTTCATCAGCAGGATGTAAGCAAGTACCTGGAAGACACAAATTCATCCAAAATACAAAGACAAAAGAAGCAGCACAAAAGTCAAGAAGATCTGCAGGAAACTTACACTTCAGCTACTCACAAGCTGACTTGATAAAATCAACAAGAAAGGAATCACACTCCTTCAGATGCGTAACTTGGGCCACCAGACCCGACATTTTATCCTCAAGAACGGATATCTACTTCATCAAGTCACAAGATTAGTCGGCTTGGTCCAAAGCAGTTTTTGCCTGACGCTTCATCAAGGATAAACGACCTTCGAGGTCCAAAATCCTTGATACGTCTCCAACGTATCTATAATTTTTTATGCTCCATGCTTGTTTTTACACCATTTGTCTAATGTTTCGTTACACTTAGTGGCACTTTTATGCATTTTCTGAAACTAACCTATTAACAAGTTGCCATAGTGCCAGTTCCCTGTTTTCTACTATTTTTATATTTCAGAAAAGCTACACAGGAAATATTCTCTGAATTGGACGAAACAAGTTCCTAAAGTCTTATTTTTCCCGAAAGCTTCCAGAGATCCAAAGAGGAGACGGAGTGGGGCCATGAGGGGCCCTCAAACCAGGGCAGCGCGGCCTGGCCCCTGGCTGCGCCCCCTACGTGTGAGGCCGCCTCGGTCCACTTCTGACGCTGCCCCTTCGCCTATAAGAACCCCCCGACGGGAAAAACCTAAGCCCCCGATCAATTTTCCAGAAACACATCGCGATCCGCCGCCATCGTCAACCTGAGATCGGGAGGGTCCAGAAGCTCTTCCTGGCACCCTACCAGAGAGGGGAATCGCCACTGGAGGTCTTCTTCATCGCCATGCTTGCCTCCGGAGCGATGAGTGAGTAGTCTACCTTGGACTATGGGTCCATAGCAGTAGCTAGATGGTTGTCTCCTCCACCATGTGCTTCATGTTTAGATCTCATGAGCTGCCCTACATGATTGAGATCACCGTTATGTAATTTTACATGTTTGGTTTGTTGGGATCCGATGAATATTGGTGTTATGATTGAGTTGCTATACTTAAATATATCTTATGTTATCTCTATGTTGTTTATGATCTTGCATGCTCTCCGTTGTTAGTAGCTATCTTGGCCGAGTAGTTGCTATTGACTCCAAGAGGGGGTATTTATGCTCGATAGTGGGTTCATGCCTCTATTTAATCTGGGGGGGGGGGTGACAGAAACCCCTAAGGTTGTAGATGTGCTATTGCTACTAGGGAGAAAACAACATTCATATGCTCGAGGGCATATGCTTTGTTTACATTACACACTTTGCTTAATGCAATTATCTGTTGTTCGCAACTTAATACTCATGGGGTGTTCGAACGATATCCCCGTGAGTGGATTATTAGTCATAGATGCAGTTGGATGGTGGTCTATGTATTTTGTTGTAATTCCCAGAGTAAATCTCATAGTGATCTTCTTAACATATCACATTATCTTTATTCTATCAATTGCCCAACTGTAATTTGTTTACCTAGCATGTGTTATTTATCTTATGGAGAGACACCACTAGTGAACTGTGGATCCTGGTCCTATTTCCTTTATATTGCTATCACCTGTTTACTTTACTCGTACTATTTACTTTACTCGCATACTATTATCACTTTCCACTTGATACGCTCATACCCTTTGTTTCAAGCAAACCGGTGAGATTGACAACCTTATCGCAAGTTGGGAACAAAGTATTTGGTTGTGTTGTGTGCAGGTTCCACGTTCCTACTTGCTGAAGACGCGCTAACTCGTTTTGTTGTGAAACGGCGCCCTTGTTGGAGTGTCACTAGGCTATCAAGCATCACCTTCAGTCGTTTGTCTCTCCTCTCCTGATCGATATACCTTGGTTTCTTAATTGAGGGAAAATCTTGCTGCTGTATTCATCACACCTTCCTCTTGGGGTTCCCAACGGGCTGGTCATTCAACTACACGCCACCAACTCTTTTCTGGCACCATCTACCAGCAATCAAGCTCTTTTATGGCACCGTTGTCGGGGAGGAAGTAGAAAACTTCTGCGAGGGGAGTTTTTCGCATGCACATCCTTTACTTTGTTATTTGTTTTGCTTTATTTCTTTTTCCCTGCATCGTTCTATCAAAAACCCAAAAAAAATTAGAATCCTTGTTAGTCGCTTTTATTTATCTACTTTTAGTTTTGCTGAAATGGCTAATCCTGAAAATACCAAGCTGTGTGATTTTACTAGTACGAACAATAGTGATTTTATCTGCACTCCTATTGCGCCACCTGCTCCTGCTGCAAACTTTTATGAGATTAAGCCTGCTTTATTGAACCTTGTTATGAAAGAGCAATTTTCTGGTGCTAGTACTGAAGATGCTGCAGCTCATCTCAACAATTTTGTTGAGCTATGTGAGATGCAAAAATATAAGGATGTAGAAAGTGATATTATTAAGCTCAAGTTGTTTCCTTTTTCTTTGAGAGGAAAAGCTAAAGATTGGTTGCTGTCTTTGACTAAGAATAGTATTGATTCATGGACTAAGTGTAAGGATGCTTTCATTGGTAGATATTATCCTCCTGCTAAAATTATATCTTTGCGTAGCAATATTATGAAGTTTAGTCAATTTGATAATGAACATGTTGCTCAAGCGTGGGAAAGAATGAAATCTATGATAAAGAATTGCCCCACTCATGGACTGACTACTTGGATGATTGTCCAAACTTTTTATGTAGGACTGAATTTTTCTTCAAGGAACCTATTGGATTCAGCTGCTGGAGGCACTTTTATGTCCCTTACCTTGGGCGCCGCAACAAAGCTACTTGACAACTGACAAGGGTATAGTTAATAGAGCCCGTTAGTTGAGTACCCCTAAGGCCCGTATAGCTAGGCCCAATTGTAATAATAGTCGAATACGAGTCTTTACCGTATATCGATATTGTAATCTGTATCGGACCCTACCCGATCCTCGAGACCTGGCCATCTATATATAGGGGCCAGGAGGGGACGGTGTAGGCCAGATTGAAAGCAAGCCAGGTTGAACACCCAAGTTTACTTTCGACACACGCCTATTTCGACTAACTTTACCTTCGAGTTCATCCGATGCCCTATCTTCCCGATCCTAAGTCCTTCATCTAGGACATTTGTCGAGTTAACCCTCGTCAATTGGCGCCGACCGTGGGGACCTTGGGCGTTGGAATCATGAATTTGACGGCTTTTTCGCTTTTAGCCAACAGCAGTACAGAAATCGACGAAAATCAAGAGATGGAGTTGAGAATCGGAAGCTTAAACATCCTCATCGGACCGTCGGGTTCATCTCGCCTTTCAGATCTGACGAAACAAGATCCGTCGGCAAGTGAGCCCAAAACAACAGCAATGATGGAATATTCTGAAGGCTCTTCCAGCGAGGTAAACTCGCCGGTCAGCCCAGAGGAAGTACAAAAAGAGAAGATCGCAGAGGACAACGAAGAAAAGGAAAATTTTGACGTGGAAGTCCAACTCGAAGATCTCACGATCTGCCTCGACGATATCGCAGACAAGTCAACAGATACATGGAAGATAGGATTAGAGCTTTTTGGGGATAGTAACTTGATCTTCTCAAGCTTCAAGGGTAACACCGGCAAACAGTGCTAGGTGTTCGCCATTATAGGAGATAACTCAGAAGAATTTGACGAAAACGACAATCCAGTATTAAACCCAGCAAATATCGACAGATGGGCAAATCACCTAGCAGAAGGGCAAACACCAGAGTCCCTCGGAACCAGGGAAAAAATTCGACTATCAGTCGACGAATGGAGGATAATAAGAGAAGCCGTAGAACACAGCATGCCAATACCACCAAATTCTAGCAAAAACATGCTTTTGGGGTATCACTACGCCCTAAGGCAGCAGGCCAAGCAATTAGCAACGGAGAAAATAGAGATACAAAAAAGAAAAGATTCAGCCATTGCAGCTAGCGAAGCTGCTCGAAAAGCACGAAGCGACGCATCATACAGCAACGCAAGGAAAAATCGTCGACATGGTTCAAGGTACGATAACCTCGAGTACTCCGATAGGCAAAGTATTTCTAAAAACCTCGACTCGTCCTTCCTATCGGTCGACGAGCAGGGAAACATCCTACCAAAAACTCCTGAAGCAGCACTAGTGGCAGCACAAGCATATCTACTTACAACCCGACCAAGCCCAGGAGATCCTAGAGAACATATGCATAGAGCAGCACTAAACAGACTCAACATGGTGGGCCACAAGCTATCAGCAAAAGGAGAGGAAGCATATCATCACAAGGAAGCGCACAAAGCAAGGTCACCTCACCGTCACAATAGTCCTCGGCGCAGAAGCAGCAAGCACCGATCTCGATCGCCATCACCAAAGCAGCACGGTGGAACTCGAAGATCATGATCCCCAAATGAAAAACGCGACTATGAAGATGACGAAAAAGAGATGGGGGCATCATGCTTTACCCGCAGGGTTCGCACCACTTCAGTTCCCAAGGGATTCAAGCTACCTCATGATCAGCAAAAATATGATGGATCACAGGAACCACAATCATGGCTCGCAGATTACTTACAAGCAGTTCAAATATTAGGAGGAACCAAAGAAACAGCAATGCAAAGTTTGCAACTACACCTCACCGGCGCAGCAAGGTCATGGTTGAGCAAACTAGAGAAAGAATCTATTGGAAGCTGGGAAGACCTCACAAAGCAATTTACAAGTAACTTCAGGTCGACATACAAATGACCAGCATCAATAGAAGAAGTCAAAGCATGTGTGCAACAACGCGACGAAACACTCCGGGCATACATCCAAAGATGGAGCCTTATCAAAAATTCAGCAGTCGAAGTTTCAGACGAAAGAGCAATAGATGCATTCATCATTGGATTAAGACGAAGAGACCTAGTCGAGGAGATGGGTAGAATCAAGCCGAAAACAGTGTCAGACCTCATGGACACAGCAAACAGATTTGCAGATGGAGAAGATGCATGCAACAACAAAAGGACGCGATCTCCAGAAGACGATAGAAGAAATAGATATGGAAGTCAAAGAAGACGGTCCAGAAATTTCAATAACTATGGCCCTCATAGCCAAGTCGCCGCAGGATACAAAGACAATAGCTATCAAGGAAGTGATCGAAGAAGTTCAGGATATCGAAGTTACGGAAAAGAGGACTATAAAAAATTCCCCGTAAGAGAATCCAGAGAATACAACCCCTCGCCAGAAGACATGCTCAATGGACCTTGTCATATACACTCAGCGTTCGTCGATGGGAAGCGAGTATCAAGGCATGCAATGAAAGATTGCACAACATTCTTAAAACTTCAAGAGGCGGCAATAAACAAGCAAATCGAAGCAAGGCGACAAGGATTCGAAGGAAGCAACAACCCTCTGGCAAAGCAGCAAGGAAACAATGGAGCTCCTCAAGGACAAGACCAGCAAAATCAGGGACACGACGACGACGAAGGGTATGTTCCATCAAAAGGACACATCACAGCAATGATACAACTGTACCCAAGTCGAACAAAGAAGAGAAGAGCATAATTCGACAAGTCAACCTAGCAGTCATATCACCTCTAGCTACAACGGAGTATCTGCACTGGTCAGAACAACCAATAGAGTTCAACAGAGAAGATCACCCTATAACAGTACCTCAGCCGGGAAATGCACCTTTGGTACTCAAAGCTCAAATCGGCGCGTATGATGTCGACAGAATATTCATGGATGCAGGGAGTGGAATTAACCTGATATACGCGAAAACACTACGAGCAATGCACATATCACTAGAGTTTCTGAAGCTAACAGATTGTTCCTTCCATGGAATCGTGCCAGGAAGCGCCAATTACCCATTGGGTCGAATAGCACTCAACGTTTGCTTCGGCAACCGAGAAAACTACAGAAGAGAAAAGCTAGATTTTGAAGTCATGGACTGGCCATCTCAATATCACGCGATCCTCGGATGACCCGCGTTTTCGCGATTCATGGCAGTACCTCACTATACATATCTGGTACTTACAGTGATCGAAGAAGTTCAGGATATCGAAGTTACGGAAAAGAGGACTATAAAAAATTCCCCGTAAGAGAATCCAGAGAGGAATAATTACAGTGAAAGGAAGTTTTGAAGTTTCAGATCTCTGTGACAGGGAGTTCCACAAAATGGCGCAAAACTTCGGCATGATAGCCAACTACGCAGAGAAGGCGAAAAGCACGACAACAGAAGGCGTCAAACCACTCGAAGGACACGCTGCGGAGCCAGAGATGAAGAAACCGCGAATAGGAGCATCAAAAGAGGACAAAAATACAGGAGAAGAGGAGAAAGCTACGACAGCATAAGCATCAAAAGCACAATAGAGTAGAAGAATAAGGCTATAAAAGCCACGAGTTATACCAGGGGCAATGCCCTCTAGATCCAGAACACGGGCCATAGGCCGGATCTCTTGGGTCACCTCATGTATCTTACATCGCAAATATAATGAAGACAAAACGTTCCTCATATTCGAGTTTATGAGTCTTTCAAAGAAAAAATGCGGCAAATGCACGAGTCATACAATAACGCTCTGAGAACAAATTTTCGTCATAAAGTCACGAAATAAAATACTCTCGCGTTACACACACACAAAGTATATTACAACATCGGGTTGTCAGAATCATCTACATCTAAAGGGTCTAAGTAGTGAAACTCGCGGAAAAATGCGGAGTCTTCTTGCAACAACCTGGCTATAATTCGTCGGGCAGGCTGCAAGGTACTCTCTAAGTGTACTTGAAGGCTTGCCCCACCAGGAGGATAGCTCAGCGACATAGAACTATAATTGAGTCTTGGCTGCCACTTGCGTATCCACCCAAGAGCAAAGTTGCCACCTGCTACTAGGTTCAGTTCTATCAACCGATGGATTCGCTGGCTGGTTCTAAAAACATCAAGGAGCAATGGAAAAGTAGCAGGCAGAGGATTGCGAGGAAGCATCACCGAGTGCATAGTTATGAGAGCTCTCCTACAGCCATCCACTGCCTCGCCAATATGCTGGGCACGGTCTTGAAGCAATACAATAGCGTTTCGGCGTCGAGGATCAGACCATAAATTTTCAACACCTGTGGACATCTTTTCCAGAGCCGCACTTCGTTCGGTAACCCGACGATCTTTAGCAGCGAAGTCCAAGCAAGTGCCTACAAGGGCAGAGGATATCACAAAAGTAACAGTAGAAAGAGAAGAAAATAAGTCGAGAGGAAGATCACATCGCAACATTTCGCAGGCGGATTCGATGATACCAAGAATGAAAGAATTGCATTCTTCGTGATGCAAAATCTTTGCCGTCAAGCTGGACACTTCATCGCTAAGAATCGATACCTGCTTCGTCAGGGCAGAAGTTTTGCTAGCCTTATCAAACGCCATCTGAGCTTGGCGTTTGGCTGAAGTCAAGCGAACCTCAAGGTCAGAAATCCTTGACGAATATTCTGCGCACTGATTGCATCGACTAGGAGTCGACGAAATCTAAGAACCGAACACATGGGTAGAAGAAGGAGCAGGACCGTGAGTCAAAGGATCATTGGCGCACATCGACTGCAAGCCAAAGGGGAAAGAAAGGAGAAACATTTCAGAGAGACAACATAATACTTCATACGCCAGAAATATATTTACATAAGTGCAACACCCTATGACTAAGGTTCTCGGGTTGCACCCAACTAAAGTTTTTGCATCCAAAAAGAGAAAACTAAAAGCTACAAAGAAAGCCAAGTCTACACCACCTCAGCATTGTGTTCCATGGTAGAAGAGGGAACGACAACTTCCTCGCCGGAAGTCGACGGTGGCACTGGATTTTCCGTTGCTGGAGATGGTGCGACAGGCACCGCAGAAGCTGCCGAAGGAGAAATAGTTGTCAACAACGCAGGTGCCAACTTCTTCGCCTTCTCGAAAAAAGCCTTCATCTCATCACAGGTGTGGCCATGAGGGGAGCTAACCCTCTCCCAGTCAAAACTCGTACCGTGCGCAAGAGAAAGCGCAATAGCACCCTCGGCGCCACGCTTAATTGAAAGTCCTTTTAGCTGAAGAGTGGGGTCTTCAGTTGTATCAAAGGTCTTGGCAAGATCGCTCAAGTTGTCCTTCGGGACCGCTGACCTTTTCTTCGGCCATAACCCGACAAAGAGCCGTGAAAGAACGCGGCTAACTAACTCGAAAGTTTCCTGGATAGATATCCAGTTTTCCTCGAGTAAGTTAACCGCAGTCATCAGGGGGTCACCGTCCGGTTGCAGGGCCGATGGAGATACCCCAGTAAAACCTACATGACACAAAGGAGGTAGAAAAGAAAAGAAGGAGGAGGATGTCAGTGCAAGCAGCAGTGCAATGGAAGTCAAAAATAGGAGACAAGGCGAAACACTTACTTTCAGCAGCAGTGGATATTGTGTGGAGACGCTCCGCCACGGCTTGCTCTCGCTGGGCATGATCTTTGTTGGCATTAGCTAAAGCTTTTTCAGCTTTCTTCGCCTTACCAAGCGCAGATTTCTGCGACTTCTCAGCATTTGCTTTGGCAGTAGCCGCAGCATCGTAAGCTTTCTGAGAAGCACGGAGCTCCGCTTCCAGCAACGCAATCCGGGCATTGGCTGTGGCTAGAGCAGCTAAAATGGAAGAAGAAAGGAAGTCAGAAAAATAGCACAAGATATGCAAGGAGGAAAAACCATGAATGGATGTCGAACATACCTTCGGAAGCTTTCGCAACCTTTAGGTACTCAGCACATTCAGTGCCCAGAGCAATGAATCTTTTCAATAATGCCTGAGAAAAGGAGTGTGTAAGAGCAGAAGTGCATGAAAGGAAAGCAAGTAAAAAAGAATTGCTCACATCGTCAGAAGAAACCGTAGATGCATGGGCTTCTAGAGAAACTTCGGGTTCTTTGGCCTTCTTTGAGCGTTTGGGGTATCGGGCTTGAGGAACCTTCTTCACAGAAGACCTGGTAGCCCTCGGCGCAACATCTGGCTCAATAGGCTTATCAGTGGCCGCAGGAGAAGTGGGGGGAGCAGCTGTCGCATATGCTGGTGGCTCTTCATCATCACTGCATGAAGAATATAAATTATGGAAACAAGGCAAGAACGTTGCAATTGAAGAACTTGAATAAAATACTTACGATGCTAGCATGTTGAAGTACTCCATATCTTCTGCAAGAACGGGGGCTTTACCAGCCGCTGCAGAACTTGATGAAGCAATTTCGTCGACACGCTTCCTTTTCTTGTCGACATCAACATCTTCAGCAAGTGCAGGAGGAGGCAATGTCGACGAGCTAGTTTCCTCTTCTAATTCTTTGACATCATCTCCGTCCTGACTTTCGTCAGCCTCGGGGGCTTCAGATGCAGGAGAGGCTAGATCAGCCGGTAGGGGCCCTGCCTCTGGAAGAGGAGGACGAGAGACAAGGAATTGGTGACCCTGCATATAAATAAGTCAGCAGGGTACAAAGGCACAGAATAACACAAGTCGAACCAAGCAAAGTTTGACAACAAGTGAACGCGAAGATACATACCTCAGGCAGAGGGCGCACAGAGTCGAAAAAATCAGCGGTTAAATCTGCAACTGCATGTTCTTTGGTGAGCTTGGTGAGATTCCTGACTCGCTTGTCGACATCTTCTTTCGATATCAAATCTTCAGATATGCGGGTAGGATCTTCCAAGTCGGAGTAGTTCCAAAGTTTGGTAAGGCGGTGTTGTAGGGGTTGAACTTGACATTGAATAAAACATGCCATGAGTTGCATACCCGACAGAGCACCTCCTTGACCTCCTTTCAAAGCCTTGATGCGGGAAAGAAGAGGAAGAATTTCTTCTACTTCTGCATCTGAGGGGAGCGCATCCCACGATGCCAACACTAGTAGGGAAAACCTCTTCTATGGCGCACCCATATATGCATTCTGTGGCGCATGGGTGGTGCTCCACAGAATCTTCGCCACAAAAATAAGCTTTCTGTGGCGCACCAGTACATGCGCCACAGAATTCCTTAATTCTGTGGCGCACCAAGCCCTAATGCGCCACAGAATTAAGTAATTCTGCGGCGCATTATGGCTTGGTGCGCCACAGAATTAGGTGCGCCACAGAATTACATTTTAGTGCGCCACAGAAATATTACAAGTTTTATACAGAACTTATTCTGTCTAGTGTAGATATACAGGTTTAAATAGATATAATATAGCAGTATACAGATATATCAACAGATTTCATATAGCACAATTATATATCTCCATATAAAACTCATTTCATATAGAATATTAACAGATTTCATAGAGCTCCATGCATATACAACTCATCATACATATATAGATCTCCATACAACTCATAATCCATGCAAATTAAGTGCATCATCTCGAGATACAAATGAAGTGACACCGGCTGCCGCCTACACTAGGATGAAATAGAGTACCGCTCTGACGATGGTGAGCAAGAGCGAGAGCACAATGAAGGTCTTCATCTTGCTCTTGTTCGACTGGTGCTTCCTCCACTTGGCAACCGCCTCTTGTTGAGTCGGGTAGCCTTTGTAGCAGTTGCCGCTGAACTTGTGCACCTGTTCCTTGCAGTCCGTCCACTCCTCATAGACTCCTGGAACCCGCCCCTCGAACATGACGTACCACGTCATCTCTATGGACACAAGGCATATAACAACACCTTTCTCTATAGACATGTAGAGAAAGGTAGCTCTACCTATAGCTCTATAGACATGTAGTATATATGTTATGCAACGAAAGGAATGACAAAGTGCAAAAACATGCTTGCATGATCACAAATACAATGGCAAGGATTCATAAGCCTAGAATAAAACATAGCATGGATGACGATCGATCATATATAAGCAAGTCTAACATCGAAAAAAAAGTTCGAATAGATCACACCGGCGACGACGATGAGCAAGATCGAGACCATGATCAAGAACTTCATCCGATTCTTCTTCCACACGTGTCTCCTCCACTTGGAGACCGCGAGCTCTCTTGTCTTGTACCCTTTGTAGCAGTTTCCGCTGAAGTTGGTCACCTGTGCCTGGCAGTCCTCCCACTCCTCGTAGACTCCTAGAACCCGACCACTGTACACCACGTACCACAAGACATCTCTGTATAGACATGAAGTATATATGTTATGCAACGAAAGGAATGATAAAGTTAAAAAACATGTTTGCATATGATCACAAATACTATGGCAAGGATTCATAAGCCTAGAATAAAACATAGCATGGATGACGATCGATCATATATAAGCCTAGAATGGAGTATATATGTTATATATGCAATGAAAGGAATGACAAAGTTCAAAAACATGCTTGCATGATCACAAATACTATGGCAAGGATTCATAAGCCTAGAATAAAACATAGCATGGATGACGATCGATCATATATAAGCCTAGAATGGAGTATATATGTTATGCAACGAAAGGAATGACAAAGTTCAAAATCATGCTTGCATGATCACAAATACTATGGCAAGGATTCATAAGCCTAGAATAAAACATAGCATGGATGACGATCGATCATATATAAGCGTAGAATGGAGTATATATGTTATGCAACGAAAGGAATGACAAAGTTCAAAAGCATGCTTGCATGATCACAAATACTATGGCAAGGATTCATAAGCCTAGAATAAAACATAGCAGTTCATATGATCATATATAAGCAGTTCATAATAGGAAAAAAAAGTTCTAGCGCCTAGAGGGCCCCGCCTCGTCGTCGTTGGCCCTCACGCGCTTCTTCGTCGCCGCTAGGCCCGATCGAGCATCTCGTGCGGCGGCGGGGGCGGGGAGGAAGTCATCCTCCACAATCTTGTGGAGGCGACCGGAGTCCTCCGCGAGCAGCGCCAAGAGGCGCCGCCGCTCCAACTCCATGAAGCTGCGCGCTCCCTCCTCCGTCGTGTGGCGGTCGCGGGACTCCTTGAGCCCCGACTCAAGAAGCAGGCCGTCCAACTCGTCGTCGCGCGCCGCCTCCTTGTTCTCCATCCGCAGAGAACACCACGAGGCGTGGATGGCCGCTTGTTCTTCATTCTCGGGGTCCGAGATGGCCCACTCCATGTCGTCGATCTCCGCCTGGACTTCCGCCTCCAGGCGGTCGTTCTCCTCTTCGTCCTCCAGGTAGTCCACCTCGGGGACTTCTTCCTCCTCGCCGTCGGACGCTGGAGGTGGCGGCGTTGGAGGCGGCATCGGAGGGGGAGGGGGTGGTGGTGGGTGTCGGCTCATCATAGCGTAGGTGGTGATCTTGCAGCGCACCATGGCGTACCTAAAAGCAGAGAGAAAAAGTAGGTCAGGGCATAATTAGAATAATTGCTAAATATGAGCAAACATCAACTTCTTAAGCCCATATCTAAAGTAGGTTCATTTTTTCTCTGAATTTTATTTCGGCATAGATGTGCTGTGACAAACCAGTCAATTCTGAATTGCATATGACACAGCTAAACAAAAAGCAGTCAATTCTATAACAGAGCATACTAACAGAGCATACTAACCAGAGCATACTATAACAGAGCATACTAACAGAGTATATGACTCTACACGTGAGCATACTATAACCAGAGCATACTATAACCAGAGCATACTATAACCAGAGCATACTATAACCAGAGCATATGACTCTACAGTTGTAGGTCTTCAAATGACGCATTATGTGATAGCATGTAAAGAAAGAAGGCCAACTTCTCTTCCACCTTGATTCGACTATCCACTATCAACCGTTCATTCCTAAGGTAAGATGCCAACCACCTAAAAATTTCTGGCTCCATCCTAAAAGCTGTCCGACAGTTTTTAACATGCCCATCTAGAATTTCCCTAACTCTTCTCTTGCCGTAGAGGAAGGAGCTATGGCGTTTGGTTTTTTCCCTACTACCCAACAAATGGTAGTATAGTGCTGGAAAGATAAAGAAGATCATCTCATCGTCATCATCGGCCTTCCTCTTCCTAACAATTTCTAGGCTTTGTTGATTCATTTCAACACTATAGAAAAGCAAGCAAGAAATAAAATATAAAGCAAGCAAGCAAGAAACAATAAAAGACACTTCATAAATCATAGCAAGGAATAGCAAAAAGGAGCCAATGCACATACCAAAATCAGGTGTGCAGACAGGGTCCCACGATGGCGGCGGCTCACCAAACCCCACTGGAATGAAAGATGCAGGATCCTGTAAAAAAAACAGAGGCATCTCAATAATATGATATAGAATTAGCATGGCAATTTTTGATTCAGCAAGACATGATATCTTGTCAACACAAGTATACTGTTTAGAGCCATACGGTAGCCATGGTATTGGTCCAATATGATCTCTTATAAGTGGGTCGTACTGACTGACCATAGGGTAAAATGGAATGACATTTTTTGAGAGTACAATAGCATAGTGTAGGTTTGCATGTAAACAAGATCCACTTTGCACAAAACCTGCTACATATTCATATTCTAAATTAGAGAAAGCCTGATCCCAACACATAGCACTTCAAGAACCAACATCCGCACAAATGTTAGTAAGAAAGAAGGTGTGCAGCTTGAGTATACCATTTAGCCATTTCTTCCTGTTATCATTCGGAATATAGCATCATCACCACAAACAAGAATATAGCATCATCACTACCAAACTGGTCATCACCACAAACAAGAATATAGCATCATCACTAGCACTAGGTAACAGATGCCAACTCTGCAGCTGCCCAGATCGCCGTGGTCATGAAACCCTAGGACAGGAACTACCCTAGTACAAGAACGAGACCATGGGGATGGAGGGAATATGTCTTACTGCGAACAAATCCAGCTCTGCCAGAGTATAAGAGGAGCGATCTTGGCGTGGCGGAGGTCGGCGGCTTGGAATCCTACTGCGGGAGGGGCCGATGGAGGAGACAAGATGGAGAGCAGCCGGCGTCTTCGAGGGGAGCGGCCGGCGTCTTCGATGGGGAGTGGCCGGCTTCGATGGGGAGTGGCCGGCTTCGATGGGGAGTGGCCGCTGTCATCGGCCGCGATGCCCCGAGGAGAAGAAGCCGCGCCGCCCCGAGGAGAAGAAGCTGCGCCGCCAGAAATGCGAGGAGGACCGAGCGGTTCTAATCCCCCTCAACCCTACCTCACCCGACGTGTATCGGGAGGGTCTGTGGGTTTGAGCCCGTCCAACACCGGCCCACCGAACGGCCCAATTAAAACACGGCTGCCGAACAAGGCCTGAGGCGAATCCTTGGTGGGCCGGCCCATGTAGCTGCTCAGTTGTTGAGTCCCTTCCGTCTGATCATCATCATCATCTGCACCGCTCCTCTGTCGCGGGGGTCCATCGGGCTCATCTTTACCTATGGCCAAAATGGGATGAGAGGGAAGGGAGCTAGAGCTAGATCTAGATGGAGGAGAGGAAGATGAATGGCTTGGGAGTGTGGCAGGTGTGGGAGGTTGGCACTTTAAAGGTGTGGGACGAGCTAATTCTGTGGCGCATCTGGCCAAGTGCTCCACAGAATGTCCTAATTCTGTGGCGCACCAAACTGGATGCGCCACAGAATGTCCTAATTCTGTGGCGCACCAGACCTTATGCACCACAGAATGTACTAATTCTGTGGCGCATCACATCCAGTGCGCCACAGAATTAGTGGAACCAATGATTGGGGCTGGCATGGAGTGGGCGCCACCCAAATTCTGTGGCGCATGGCCTTCTGATGCGCCACAGAAATGTTGTATTTTTGTGGCGCACCCTGCCAGGTGCGCCACAGAATTATTTTCTGTGGCGCACTGCTAGCTAGTGCGCCACAGAATTGCATCCCACCTATAAGGGTTTTCCTACTAGTGCAATTTCTTTATCTCTTGGGAAGCGTCAAAGGGAGGAAGGCCATATTCATCTTCAGGAGAGGATTTGCGGTCCTTGATATAGAACCACTGTTTCCTCCACCCTTGGACAGATGCGGCCATGGAAAATTCAAGGTATTGCGCCTCAGGGCGCACAGAAACGACGGCACCACCCAGTTCGGGTTTCCTAGCCAAAGCAACGTTGGGGCGGAGCCGAAAGATTGACCTCCAAAGAAGGAAGTGGGGCTCAATGCCCAAGAATGACTCGCAGAGGGTCATGAAACAGGCGATGTGCAGAAGGGAATTCGGTGTGAGCTGATGGAGCTGCACACCGTAGACAAATAGAAGCCCACGGAGAAACTCGTGGGCAGGAAGAGAGAAACCGCAGAGGAGGAAAGCAAGAAACATTACCTGATAACCGCTCGGGGGCTTCGGGATCCGCTCAGTGCTAGGAAATTTAATGGAATCCTCGGCGGCGATGAGGCCATCCGCCCTGGCCTTCTCCACCTCCTTCTTGGTGATGGCGGAGCGCACCCAGTTGGTGGCAGAAGTCTTGGCCATGGTGTTCTTGGTGGCCAGGTGTTTCACGCGCATCCAGTATGAAGTGCGCTCGGGGGCTATGCACGAGAGGAGGAGACAGAAGAGATCAGCAATGGAGGCGGCGGAGAGAAAGAGCTGGCAAACAGTAAGACTCCCCACGATCCCCTTTATATATCTTCTGGTAGAAGGAACGTGGGCTGAGACGTGGCGCAAAGATAGGAAACGGTAAGCCCACTAACGGTCAAAAAATGAGAATTTTACAGTATTGCCCATGCAATGGTTTGCAATGGTACAGAATGACGTATTCATTAATATCATAAAGAAGATAATATAAGAAAGAGGAAAAGATGGCGCCGACAAGTGCAAAATAGGTGCACAAGACTATATATGAAAGAGTTTCGATTATAGCCATGGGGGCTACTATTTTTCAAAGATGGTAAATACAACTTCTCTCTGAAGTGGTGGATTAGTATTCGACGACAGTATGTCCTTAAAGTATCTCGAAGTTGAAGTATCTCGAAGATGACGTATCTAGCAGTTAAAGTATCTCGAGTTGAAGTATGATGAACTACACTACATTTTGAGCCTATACTCAAAAAAAGCCTTGTTGAGCCTATACTCAAAAAAAGCCTTTTTCGACTATAGCCTCGGGGGCTACTCCCATCGGGAGCGCTGAGCGTGCACCCGACGATATTTATTGGCAAAGCATTATAATTGGAAAAGTGCAAGAGTGTTACTGCTACTTGTTGATGGCGCCCAGAAAATCAGCTGCTGGTGCCCAGTTGATGTGAAGCAGACTGTCCTTGTGCGTGGTGGATAACCAGCCCGTTGGGAACCCCAAGAGGAAGGTATGATGAGTGTAGCGGCTAGTCTTCCCTCAGTTAAGAAACCAAGGTTTAATGTCGGTCAGGAGAGGAGAGACAATGACGACAGAAGGTGATGCTTGCTAGTTTGCGACAGCAGCGGACAATTTATATATGGCGCCTCGTCCAAGCTTTGCTTGCTAGCTGCAACGTGGAACCTGCACACACACAAACAAATACTTTGCTCCCAACTTGCGATGAGGTTGTCAATCTCGCCGGTTTGCTTGAAACAAAGGTTATGAGTGTATCGAGTGGAAAACAGTAATAATATGCGAGTAAAGTAAATAGTACGAGTAAAGTAAACATGTGATAGCAATATGATGGAAATAGGACCGGGGTCCACAGTTCACTAGTGGTGTCTCTCCATAGATAAAATAGCACATGCTGGGTAAACAAATTACAGTTGGGCAATTGATAGAATAGAGATAACGTGATATGTCAAGAAGATCACTATGAGATTTACTCTGGGCATTACAACAAAATACATAGACCGCCATCCAACTGCATCTATGACTAATAATCCACTCCCGGGGATATCAATCCGAACACCATAGAAGTATTAAGTTGCGAACAACAGATAATTGCATTAAGCAAAGTGTGTAATGTAAACAAAGCATATGACCTTGAGCATATGAATGTTGTTTTCTCCCTAGTAGCAACAGCACATCTACCACCTTAGAGGTTTCTGTCACTCCCCCAGGTGAAATAGAGGCATGAACCCACTATCGAGCATAAATACCCCCTCTTGGAGTCACTAGCAACTACTCGGCCAAGATAGCTACTAACAACGGAGAGCATGCAAGATCATAAACAACATAGAGATAACAAAAGATATAATTCAGTACAGCAACTTAATCATAAACACCAATATTCATCAGATCCCAACAAACCAAACATGTAGAATTACATAACGGTGATCTCAATCATGTATGGCAGCTCATGAGATCTAAACATGAAGCACATGGCGGAGAAGACAACCATCTAGCTACTGCTATGGACCCATAGTCCAAGGTAGACTACTCACTCATTGCTCCGGAGGCAAGCATGGCGATGAAGAAGACCTCCGGTGGCGATTCCCCTCTCCGGCAGGGTGCCAGGAAGAGCTTCTGGACCCTCCCGATCTTCGGGTCGACGGCGGCGGCGGATCGCGATGTGTTCTGGAAATCTGATCGGGTACTTTGGTTTTTCTCGTCGGGGGGTCTTTATAGGCGAAGGGGCGATGTCAGAGGAGGGGCCAGGCGGCCACACACGGGGGTGACGCGGGCCAGGGGCTTACCGCGCCACCAGTGCATGTGGGCCCCTGGTCCCTCGCCTCCTACTCTCCTTCGGATCTCTGGAAGCTTCCGGGTAAAATAAGACTTCAGGAACTTGTTTCGTCCAATTCCGAGAATATTTCCTGTGTATCACTCTGGAACACAAAAACAGCAGAAAACAGGAAACTGGCACTGTGGCACTTTGTTAATAGGTTAGTTCCGGAAAATGCATAAAAGTGCCACTAAGTGTAACGAAACAATAGGCAAATGGTGTAAAAACAAGCATGGAGCATCAAAAATTATAGATACGTTTGAGACATATCAAGCATCCCCAAGCTTAACTCCTGCTCGTCCTCGAGTAGGTAAGTGATAACAAAAGAATAATTTTTGAGGTGACATGCATCTACACAATCTTGATCATAAATGTAAGCATTGGTGAGCTGGGATCAATAGAACTTAAAACATGGGCATGAAGATATAATCATGACAATAAGAACTTAGCAACCATGTTGTAAACATGCAAATGAACACAAACAAAAGATCATGAAAATGAAACAATGAAAGTCAAACGTGTGTTCAAATCATAAGGAAAAACATACAAAAGTTTTTCAGCTTGTCCTTCAAAGAGAGCAAAACATAAATGCATAGGACACCTTCAAGTTTAAGAGGGCGACTAGATACAAATAATTTAAGAACAAGTGAAACCAACAATATGAATCAATCAATGAACTTTGGGATAATGCATATCACACTAAGAATGACAACTATGCTCTCTTAATGGTGCATAAAGAAAGAAGGTGGTGACTCAACATAAAAGTAAAAGAAAGGCCCTTCGCAGAGGGAAGCAGTGATTGCAAGTTTTATAACCTTCAAAAATTATGGTACTTACCGGTTTTGAGCTCTCATTGCCCCCATCATAAGCATCTTGAATGGTTAAAGTTAATGCGAGAACAATTATGATGCATATGCTTGACAAATCATAAGTTGAAAACCTCGTGCCCCGTGAATACGAGTACCCAAACCTCATGCTACTTTACTTAGAGTCCCAAGCAAGGCTCTTGTCATTGTAAGTATATGCATATCATTGAGAACCGCCAATGGGGTACCTCCGTGCCCGATGACATGGAACAAGCCCACACCAAAATGACAGGACAAGCAGACAATGAACACCTCGACATCTCTTTTATTTGCCTTTTGTTTAGCTTTTTATTGTGAGATGCGTCGTCGAATGTTCACCATGGGTATGCTGCAAATTTCCACCATGAATTATGCATGGCTTAGATTGGCGGCCCGGCATTTCCCTAACACATATACAAACTCCATGATCCCCACAAGATTCCCAATTCATTTCACACCGCGGGCATCCATAAACAAAAGATCACGATATCAACTCAAATAAAAAGTGCAATGTTGAAAGCTTGCCCCATGACAGCATGGATGGGCTAGAATCCAACTTACAACTTGCAAGCATAACAACTCAACATAAGAGACCACAATGTCAATTTTTTAAGAACAGGAAAAAGTAAAGTGTGCCTTCCGGTTCGTGAGAGCTTTACTGACCGAATTTCGCATAACACTGGTAAGAGTTTAATTTGAAGAGAAAATAAAAGCAAGTCAAATTTACTTGGAATAGCAAATTGCTAGTAGGTATGTATGGTGGACACTTTGGAAAACTTTGGCTTTTAGGAGTTGGATGCACGAGTAGAGCTCATACTCAGTACAAGGCGAGGGCTAGCAAAAGACTGGGAGCGACCAACTAAGAGAGCAATAATGGCCATAATCATGCAAAGCGACAAAGCGACATTAAAAGAAGCATACGATGGCATCAAAAGTCAAAAACTAAATGATCATGAAGGCTATTGGCGACTTTGTGAGAGTCTAACATGTGTGAGCATGCGCCAAGTCAACCCAAATAAAGCATCAAGGAGAAAACCAAAATAATACTTCCATACAATAAAAACAACGCATGATTTTTTCAAAGGCTCATTAAGCAATCTCAGTTATTTGAGACAAGTCATGCTACAGCAAAACCACTAAGCATACTATCAAAAAGACATCAAGCATGACATGAAAAACCCTAAGCCGCAGTCTACACAAGCTCCTCTTGTACCACTATTTTGCACAAAGCTTTTTCTCTTTTCCAACACCATTTGAAATTTTTAAAGATACCTCTTTTGATGAAAACCAATAAATATCAGAGGCAAAAATACACCTTGATGAAAAGATATGACAAGATCTGAACGCAAATCAAGGCGAAAACGAAAACCAAAAGCAGTAGCAGAAAAAGAAGAACGCTCGATGAACGATAAGAGTGAAAAACTGAGCGTTCTTTGCAAATAAAAACGAGTACATCTCCTCCAAAGAAAATTTGTTGGGGTCCAACCATTTATTGCAGAAAACAAACAAACTAAACCAACTAAGAAAACTAAAACAACTGACGCTCCAAGAAAAACACATAGTGCATGAAGTAATAAAAATATAGTGTCTTGAAAGGTGACCTGATTTTTGCCGATGAAGAAGGGGTGCCTCGGGGGCATCCCCAAGTTTTGACGCTTGTACTTCTTGAATATTTCTTGGGGTGATGCATGGGCATCCCCAAGCTTGAGCTTTTGTCCATTCTTCAACTCATCTCATCATTCTCCAATCCCTACACTTGAAAACTTCCTTCATACAAAACTAAACACAAATCTATTAGCAACATTAGTGCAAGCATAACATATAATCAATCCTCTATTTGCTTCAGGTTTCAACTCAAAACCACCACATATATAGCAAATACTACTGTAGCAACTTCCCCAAAAGTTCCATGATCAAAAGAACTCAAAAGAAAGCGATAAAGTGGCAAACACAAATATTGGCAGAAATCTGTCAAAACTGAACAGCTGACAAAGGTCGAATTTTTGAGGGATTTTCTGTTGCTCAAATCAAAAAGTGTTCAACTAAGAAAAGTTTGGATATAACCTGGGGCATATGCACAAGAAATCGCAGGTCCAAAAGCTAAACTGAGAATTTTCACGAATTTTTACGGTGCAGCACCGAAAACAGTTTCGGGACAGCAACATCCCCAAATCTTTACCTCACTCAAATTAGAGGCTTCTCTTGGCACAAAAACGAAATAAAAAGGATAAGGAGTGGTCATTACAGTAGTAATGACTTCCAAGACTCAAATAAAAGAAAAAGTACTGAAAAGAAAACATTGGGTTATCTCCCAAGAGTGCTTTTCTTTAACGCCTTTGAGCTAGGCGCAGAAAATTGTGAATCAAGTAATAATGAAAGGGGGATAAGGATCCACTATAGGAATAAAGAAATGAATACTATCCAATTGAGGTTTTGCATATCCCTTGTAATCACGCTTTGGTACACTATTTTCATCAAAAAGATTTTTAGGACAAATCCAACTAGTATTAGCTACCAAGGCATTATGAATTCCTACAAGCTTACAAAGTATTGGCAATTTAGATTCTTCATTGGGTGTACCAACAATTTCAACAGGCGAGCCAAGCTTATTAAACTTCTTAAAAACTTTCCTAGCCTCAATTGCAACATCTCTAAATTCTATGCGCAAAGTTTCCAAGATAAAAGCTTTCTTTTCAGGATCCTCAATTTCATGAAGCTTAAGGAACATGTATTGCATAAAAGGATTAAGACTAGCAAACCTAGCTTCTAACATGTGAACTAAATGAGCAGAAGCAACTTGATAACTAGGAGCTAGCTCAACCAAAGACTTTTCCTCAACTTCCTTATGCATACTAATGTGATTAAAGAACTCCTCAATGTAACTTTTGCCAATAATCGAACCACTACCTACTGAGAGGTCCTCCAGAACGTACTTAGGGATCAATATGATAAACTAAAGTAAAGAAATAACAACTACCAAGGATTCTAATTTTTTTGGGTTTTTGATAAAAAGCAATGCAGGTAAAATAAATAAAGTAAAGCAAAACAATAAAACAAAGTAAAGAATGTGTGTGCGAAGAACTCCCCTCGCAGAAGTCTTCTCTTCCTCCCCGGCAACGGCGCCAGAAAATTGGCTGCTACTTGTTGATGGCGCCAATAAAATCAGCTGCTGGTGCCCAGTTGATGTGAAGCAGACTGTCCTTGTGCGTGGTGGATAACCAGCCCGTTGGGAACCCCAAGAGGAAGGTATGATGAGTGTAGCGGCTAGTCTGTCGGGGGGATGACCCCCGATAGGGTCAAGAGACTAGAAAGATACAAGGACTATGGTTGACTTATGCCGGATTGTCAATGAAGGGACTGGCCGGAATATAAGAGCATCGGCCAGTCCGGCATATGTGTATATCCCGGCTGGTGTTTGGATATGCCGGTATAGCCGGAATACTAATATAGGTGTGCCGGCATATACATAGATATGCCGGCCTAACCATTTGGTATGTTGTGCAGGAGCAGGGGAGGCCGGATTACCCGACCCTCATAGGTCGTTGGTCCGGCATATAGGTCCGGGGTATGGCCAACGGTCATATCCGGAATACAGAAGTCAGCTAATGTGTCACATCCCTACAATCAAGGAAGAAAACATCCAAGCATGGTAGCAGAGTGTGATGGCAGGGTGCACAGTGGAGGTTACCTACCCTCACTATGCACAAGTACAAAGCTTACCTCACAGGGGTAAGGTCACAGTGCCGGAAGTACAAGGTGCAGGGATATGAAGTCCCATCGAGAGCAATCAGGGAGAAAGTCAAGGGTCTCTGCCTTCGTCAGCAAGTCCTGTTTGGAGCGTAGTTGGTGTCTCCTGGTCTCGTATGACCGTTGTAACCCTGGCTACCACTATATAAGGTGGCATAGGGAGCCCTGGTAAAGGGTTGGTCACTCAGTGTTCCTACACTTAGCAGTTCATCTTCCTCCTCTAGCAGAGAGCTTGGAAGCACCATTGTTGTGTACTCCATCGATCCAGATATATAACCAAGTAGAGCAGGAGTAGGGGTGTTATCTCCTTACGAGAGCCCCGAACCTGGGTAGATCTGTGTTCCTTTCTGTCGTGCTCTTTAGCTCGTTCCCCTCTCCCGAATCCTCCAGCATCTAGTTCGGCCCCCATTTAAGCCATCCCATGGCATATGTTGTTTCACCACGACGACATTTGGCGCCCACCGTGGGGCGGATCGATATGCTGGGTGGAGTGTTCATTCGGATGGGGTCTGTGATAGCAGCTTTGGGAGTGCGCGTGGTCTCTGGAATCGTCCAGAGGCTAGGATCGCTCAGCTTCGTCAGTGACAACGCCGGATGTCTCGGCGGCCGGCCGTTCCCCAGGGATGGCCGGATCATGTCGTTCGGTTCCCACGAGGTGTACGTGGGGACTGAGAGAGTTTGCAGGGAAAAGGTGCTGGTGGCGGCGGATCCTCCGTCGCATCGGCTGACTCACGCTGGGCGTAGCGCTCGCTCAGTAGAGTCGGCCGAGGTGATGATGGCCGGCACATCCGTGCCGCCGGCAGATGGTGCCGGCAAGGCAGCAGCAGCAGCATGAGATACTCCCCCGGAGCCGCCGAAGGCCAAGAGGTCGGCACGTCCTCCGTTGGAGCGCGTCGAGAACCTGGCCGGCACTTCCGCTGTGCCGGCAAAGGGTCAGGTGCTTCTTCCCATCATCGATCGGCTTCTCGAGCCGGTGCGATCTGGCGACGATCCGGAGCAGACAAGGGAGGTCCTGGAGGGATCTCGCCAGGCCCTCGTCGACGAGGCCCTGGCCATGCACCAGGAGCGCGCACGGTTTAACCGGCAACTCCGTGAGTATGAGGCAGCCCATGGTTTTACTCCTGTGGTAAATCGGCCTAGCCGGATAGAAGAGGTTAGAATTAGAGGTAGAGATCTCAACACTGAGCTAGAGAAAGGTGCTAGTGGTAAGGGTCATACTGCAACTAGTACTGTGCCTAAGGTAATTTATAGCTCACCAGTAAAGAACCTTAGAGCAGCAGCAGAGGTAGCTAAGGACTTATCTAATTTGTCCAGCGAAGCACTGCATGAGCAGCAAGCCCGGCTTAACCATCTTTTGTCTGAAGCAACTAAGCAGCAGGAGATACTCCCCCGGAGCCGCCGAAGGCCAAGAGGTCGGCACGTCCTCCGTTTGAGCGCGTCGAGAACCTGGCCGGCACTTCCGCTGTGCCGGCAAAGGGTCAGGTGCTTCTTCCCATCATCGATCGGCTTCTCGAGCCGGTGCGATCTGGCGACGATCCGGAGCAGACAAGGGAGGTCCTGGAGGGATCTCGCCAGGCCCTCGTCGACGAGGCCCTGGCCATGCACCAGGAGCGCGAACGGTTTAACCGGCAACTCCGTGAGTATGAGGCAGCCCATGGTTTTACTCCTGTGGTAACCCGGCCTAGCCGGATAGAAGAGGTTAGAATTAGAGGTAGAGATCTCAACACTGAGCTAGAGAAAGGTGCTAGTGGTAAGGGTCATACTGCAACTAGTACTGTGCCTAAGGTAATTTATAGCTCACCAGTAAAGAACCTTAGAGCAGCAGCAGAGGTAGCTAAGGACTTATCTAATTTGTCCGGCGAAGCACTGCATGAGCAGCAAGCCCGGCTTAACCATCTTTTGTCTGAAGCAACTAAGCAGCAGGAGGCCTTCAAGAAGGCAAACCCAGGTGCCGGGGCATCCCAGTACATTGCGTCGGTAGGAGGTGCCGGCGCAAGGTCAAGGGGCCAAGCTTCGTCCCCGCATCCAAGTGCTCGGCGTGCCGGAAGTGTGACCTCTGGCCGCCGGGACAAGCAGATCCAAGGGTATGATCCGGCAATTGCCGGAAAGCAGGCGGTAGTTCAGAAGAATGCCGGCCAAGCTGACAAATATGTCGGCCGCAAGAGTGCTGGCCAGAATGTGCTGGCCGGGCAAGGGGCAGTTTCGGCCGGAGGTGGCCGGAGTAACAGTGCGGCCCGGCGTCAGCAGCAGGGCGCCGGGGTGCGCCGCAGCAGCAAGGTGCAGGTCAGCCGGGACATCGAGAGGACGATGGGAATTCCGCCCTTGCCAGGGCGGGATATCAGCAGCAGCATCAGCAAGGCCGGCATAGCGTGCAGTATCAGCCGGAGCAGCAGCAGGAAAAAGGGATCGCAGGTCCAATTGCGTCCCGGCTTGGACCTCGGTCCTTGGCAGCAAGTGATGCGCGCTTCAAGCTGGACAGGATTCACCAATCAGAGTTGGTGGAGAGGCAAGGAGCTCCGGGTCCTATGTGTTTCGGACCCTGGATTATGGGTGAGCCGGTACCTTACTATTTCCAGCTCGCGCGTGGCGCGAGGACATATAACGGCAGTACAAAGCCGGAAGATTGGTTGGAGGATTACTCCACCGCAGTGAACATTGCCGGAGGAAACCTCAGATGGGCGGTACGATATGTGCCGCAAATGCTAGAAGGGCCAGCCAGGATATGGCTGAACAATCTGCCGGCCGGAAGTATCAACGGCTGGGTTGATTTCGAAGAACAGTTTGTGTCAAACTTCACCAGCACATATAAGAGGCCGAATCGTCCTCAGCAGCTGGCTAACTGCCAGCAGGGAGCGAATGAGACAGACCGAGACTATCTGACCAGGTGGTGCACCTTGCGCAATTCCTGCGAAGGAGTTGTGGAGCAGCAGGCCATCATGTGGTTCGCTCATGGGTGCCGGCATGGCACCATGTTGTGGCAAAAGCTTCAGAGGGAAATGCCGGCCACGCTGGCCGAGACAATCAAGATCGCGGATAGTTATGCTCTGGGAGATCCTTTGCAGACCACCCTTGATTCACAAGGTCAGGGACAGATCCAGGGGAACACCAACAGCGCCGGGAGACCAGGGCAATACTATCGCTCTGATAACCGGAACAAGAGAAGAGATGATAGGCCGGATTACCGGTATGGGTCAGCACAGGTAGCAGCTGTGGAAGAAGAACAAGGGGGCGCCGGCAGTAGCCAGCGTCTGAGGTATGAGGACAGTCAGCAGCCACAGCAGCAAACGCAGCCCTTCCAGAAGAAGAATGTATGGATCAACAAGAATGCCGGCGGAGGCGCCGGCCAGAAGAAGCAGTGGCCGAAGTATACAGTGGGTCTGGCCATGGACAAGCCTTGTGTGTTCCACACATTCCAGCCGGGTAAGCCGGCAAATCATTTGACGAGAAACTGTTCATGGTTGGACGACATATTAGCAGGTCGTGCAGGTCCCTGGGGACCGGCTAGACCATCTATCCCGGCAGCTCCATCACCGTTGACAGGTGCAAATACAGTGGCAATCCCGCCCAGGCCGGTTAATCCCGGGAATCAGAGCAATGCCGGAAATGCCGGTGTAAATCAGATAGACCAGAGCTATAATCCGGAGTATAATACCGGAGGCCCAGGAGCGGGCCGGAATGAGTACAAGGAGCACGATCAGAGCTACATGGTCTTTGAGACCGAGAGAACAGACAAGCAGAGCTTGTACCGGCGGAGTTTGGAGGTAAACGCCGTTATGTCGGCTGTTCCGAAGATGATGCATTGGTCTGACCAGGCCATTGGCTGGGACAGGGCAGATCATCCCAGGATCATGCCAAACCCCGGCGGGTACGCTCTGGTGATGGATCCAACATTCGTTGGGCCGGCTAATAACGTGAGGTTCAGCAAGGTCCTCATTGACAATGGAAGCAGCATCAACATCATGTACCGAGATACAATGCAGAAGCTGGGAATCAAGGAGAATATGCTGGAGCCAAGCAAGACCACGTTCCACGGCATTGTGCCGGGACTTTCATGTGCGCCGATGGGCAAGATCCGGATGGATGTCATGTTTGGCAGCCGGGATAACTGCAGGGTGGAGAACCTCATGTTCGAGGTGGTTGACCTGGAAAGCCCCTACCATGCTTTGCTGGGAAGGCCGGCATTGGCAAAGTTCATGGCCTCTACGCATGTTGCGTACCTGAAGATGAAAATGCCGGGGTCCGGAGGGACGATTACCATTATTGGTGATTACAAGCGTTCGATGGCATGCGCAACAGCCGGGTCTAACCTGGCCGAGACTCTGATCATTGCAGAGGAAAGGAAGAGGCTCAAGCGAGCAGTGGAGATTGCTGAGACGGTCGTGGCCGGCAAATCAATGCCGGGCATGACGAATCCCGGCGGCAGTACTTCTTTTCAAGTGGGCAAGGAGGTCAAAAAGGTGCCTCTGGATGAAGCTTTTCCGGAGCGCTATGCCCTCGTTGGGGCAAGTTTGGATCCCAAATAGGAAAGCGAGCTCATCAGCTTCCTCCGTGAGAATCGGGATATCTTTGCATGGTCGACTTCGGACTTGCAAGGTGTGCCGAGGGAGCTGGCTGAGCACGCATTGCATGTGAGACCGGATGCTAAGCCGGTGAAGCAGCCGCTCCGGCGGAATGCAGGCGATAGAAGAAAAGCCATTTGGGACGAAGTGGCCAGGCTCTTAGCCTCTGGCTTTATCAAAGAAGTGCTTCATCCGGATTGGGTGTCTAATCCGGTTTTAGTGGAAAAGAAGAAAGATGAACCCGCCATAGTGAAAGTATGGCGGATGTGTGTTGATTACACCAACTTGAATAAGGCATGTCCTAAAGATCCATTCCCGCTCCCTCGGATCGATCAAGTGATTGATTCCACAGCTGGATGCGAACTGTTATCATTTGTAGATGCCTATTCTGGTTTCCACCAGATCCCTTTGTATGAGCCAGATCAAATAAAGACATCCTTTATTACCCCGTACGGGGCTTATTGCTATCTCACTATGCCGTTCGGTTTAAGAAATGCCGGCGCAACTTACCAAAGGTGTATGCAAAAATGTTTGCACGATCAGATAGATAAAAATGTGCAGGTATATGTCGACGATATCGTCATAAAGACCAAGGAGAGCAAGACTCTCATAGATGATCTCCGGGAAACCTTTGGGAACCTGAGGAGATTCTGGATGAAGTTGAATCCGGCTAAATGTACCTTCGGTGTGCCGGCGGGCAAGTTGCTCGGCTTCCTTGTCTCCAGCCGGGGTATTGAGGTAAATCCCGGCAAGATTCGTGCCATAGAAAGGATGAAGCCGCCGACAGATTTGAGGGAAGTACAGAAGTTCACTGGGTGCCTTGCATCCCTGAGCCGTTTCATAAGCCGGCTGGGAGAGAAAGCTCTGCCGTTATATCAGCTGATGAATAAGTCCGACACATTTGTCTGGACAATGCAAGCAGACGCAGCTTTCAAGGAATTAAAGCAGATGTTGTCAACAGCGCCGGTATTAGCGTCTCCAATGCCCCGGGAGCCAATGTTGCTCTATATAGCGGCAACCAACAGGGTTGTCAGTGCAGTGGTGGTAGTGGAGCGAGAGGAGGGAGGCAAAACCGTGCAGCGGCCGGTATGTTATCTGAGTGAAGTCCTCTCCACCTCAAAGCAAAACTACCCCCACTATCAGAAGATGACTTATGGTGTCTATATGGCGGCCAAGAAGCTCAAGCATTACTTCCAAGAGCATCCGATCCGGGTAGTGGCCGAGGCCCCTATCTCAGAGAACATAAGCAACAAAGATGCCAGCGGCCGGATAGCAAAGTGGGCAATAGAGCTTTCACCATATACACCACAGTATGATAAGAGGGATACAATCAAGTCCCAGGTGTTGGCTGATTTCTTTATTGACTGGGCCGAGATACAGTATGAGCCGCCATTGCCAGATGCAAATTATTGGAGGATGCATTTCGATGGGTCCAAGACAATCCATGGCTTGGGTGCCGGCATAGTTCTCAGTTCGCCGAAAAATGACCAATTGAGATATGTCCTGCAGATTCATTTCCGATGTGGCGGAATATGAGGCACTTGTGCATGGCCTGAAGGTGTCTAAGGACATAGGAATTCGCTGGATTATGTGTTTCGGTGATTCTGACTTGGTAATCCAGCAATGTTCCGGCATATGGGATGCTCATGATGCAAACATGGGATCTTACCGTTTCCTGGTGCAGCAGTTGAGCGGTTATTTCGAAGGTTGTGAGTTCCGGCATGTTCTCCGGGCTCAGAACGATGCAGCCGATGCATTGTCCAAGCTGGGATCTTCCAGAGACTCAATCCCGCCCGGCATTTCGTTGGAGCATCTGAGGAAGCCATCGATCAAACCCTCGCCGGAGTCATCTTCCATTTATGTCCCGCCAAGTCCAGAAAGTGCAGTTCCGATGGAGATAGATGCCGGAGCCAGGTCAGATAACCCAGGGACTGTTTCCTCAGTCTCGGGGACTGCGCCGGCATATGCTGTGAGTGCAGTATTCCGGAGCAAAACTAAGGGCAAGGGTAAAATGTACCAAGAGGTTGTGCCGGTATACCCGGGGACTGCTCCGGCATACCCGGGGACTGATTCCTCAGTCCCGGGGACTTCGCAGCCCATGGAGATCGACTATGTGTCGGTCGAAATGATGGAGATAGATCAGGCAGCGTTCACTGTCAGGGAAGTGCCCTCATGGGCACGTACTATCATGAATTTCTTGGTGGATGGACAAGTGCCGGCGGATGAAACCGAGGCACGCCGGATCGCTAGAAGATCCAAAGGATATACCATCATCAACAAAGAAATTTACAAGAGAAGTGTCACCGGAGTATTGCAGAGATGTGTCGAATCTGCGGAAGTTCTGGAGATGCTCCGGGAAATTCATCAGGGGGAGTGTGGTCACCACGCTTCGTCCAGAGCTTTGGTGGCAAAGGTATTCCGGCATGGGTTTTATTGGCCGACGGCGCTGCAAGAAGCAGAAGACATGGTCCGGAAATGCAATGGGTGTCAGAGATATGCTCACCAGATTCATCAGCCGGCGTCTGCTTTGAAGACAATCCCGATAACCTGGCCCTTTGCTGTTTGGGGCCTGGATATGGTCGGGGCTTTTAAGCCGGCCAGAGGAAAGATGACTCATATCCTGGTCATGGTGGACAAGTTCACCAAGTGGATTGAGGTGAAGCCCGTAAGCAAGTGTGATGGTCACACAGCAGTGAAGTTCTTAAAAGATATAATCTTGAGGTATGGTGTCCCCCATGGCATCATCACTGACAATGGGTCGAACTTTGCCCAAGGGCCATTTGCCAGATTTTGTGAGGAAGTGGGAATCCGGCTGGACATTGCGTCGGTTGCTCACCCTTGTGCCAATGGCCAAGTAGAGAGATCAAATGGGCTAGTGTTATCCGGCATAAAACCCCGGCTGATAGAGCCAGTAGAGAAAACTCCGGGATGTTGGCTAGATGAGTTGCCGGCAGTGCTTTGGAGTTTGAGGACAACTCCAAATAGGTCAACAGGCTACACACCATTTTTCCTGGTGTATGGAGCAGAAGCTGTGCTTCCAACAGATGTAATACATGATGCACCAAGAGTAGTGCTATATACTGAGGAAGAGACTAAAGAAGCCAGGGAAAATGATGTGGATCTGCTAGAGGAAGCAAGAGAAATAACTCTGTCAAGAACAGCTGTATATCAGCAGAACCTCAGACGCTATCATGCGCAGAAGGTAAATCCAAGGAGATTCCAAGAGGGAGATTTAGTACTCCGGCTAAGGCAAGGAACAGAAGGCCGGCATAAGTTAACTCCTCCATGGGAGGGGCCATTCATTGTGAGCAGAGCTCTGCACAATGATGCCTATTATGTTATAGACGCGCAGGCCCCCAAAAAGGATAAGGCGGACAGGTCCGGAGAAGAAACCAAGAGACCATGGAACATAGCTCTACTCCGCCCCTTTTACTCCTGAGCAGCACAATGTATGTATTTCCATATTATGCTTTGTGTGCCGGCGCTTTATGCCGGCACAAGACTAATGAATGAAGTGCCGGCATCGGCATCCCGAAGAGAGCGGGCACTGCCTCCGAGATATATTTGTTGTTTATTTACAGTTTTTTGTTATATGTCGGCTGGCTTGATTTGAATGTTTCCTATGTCGGCCTAGTAATGTGTCAGCACCAAAGGCCACTCTTCGACTTAGCTGCTGTCCGAAACCCGGCTTCATGGCTAGCAAGAGTAGATGCCGGAGGTTGTCTACACATGGAAAACGGCTAAGGAAATGTAAAGCGAGCGAACCGACATTTTTGTTAAAGCTAAAGTTAAAATTTGAAGTGTCGGATGATTTGAAGTCTAAGTTTCAAAGTCAAAGTACTGTATGTTCGATGAAGCAACCTTGAGACTCATACGTCGAAAGCCAAATAAGGTAGACAAGTAGCCAAGGTTGTGAAGTTGAGGAAACAGGAAAACAAACTCGGTGACTTAGCCAAAAGATGATCCGGCATTAATAACAAGCAAACTGAAATAAAACTTGTTCAGGTAGAAAACCAAGGAAATTAAACGTATATATTACAACTGCACCCGGCATACCGGGGATCTGATAAAACTTAAGGTTTTTTGTGCTGTAAAGTCAAGGAGCAGTGGCAGAAGCAGAGCCGCCGGCTGGTGAAGCTGTAGTAGTGGAAGTGTCGGCTTCAGGTGTGCCGGACCCAGCAGATGGAATGGAGCCATCACCTCCGCCCGGGGCAGATGCCTGTTCCGGAGCATCGGTATCAGCTTCCTCAACTTCCTCTTTATCTTGGCTGGAGTCGGAGCCCTCAGCATCGGCAGATGCCCCGGCGTCGTTCTTCTTCTCCGGCTCACGGATGTCCCGGACGAAGGCGTCGGTGTCGGCATAGTCCACATAGCTGTGGGCCAACTCCCGCCGCCGGCGGATATGTTCCGGATCCGTGGTCCAGATGGATCCTTCGCGCACAGTGCGCAAAGTCTCCAAGTCAGCCTTTTCATACCAGGACAAGAAGTAGTTGAGAGCTTCGTCAGCTCCAACCCTCGCGCCGGAATCTCGCCATTCCCGGAGGCTAACATTGGCGAGCTGCAGGTCGTTGCCGAGGTCGACAGGATCTGTGGGCGTCCGTTGTCCCGGCCAGAGGGCAGAGAATGCCTCCTGGGCGCCATAAAAGAGTTCTTCAGTGTAGAGGGTCATGGCATTCTTCCGGGATTGCAGGGCCAGCAGCTGCTCCGACATGTCCCAGTTGGCTGAGTCAACCGGAACACCCCGGTTCTCTCGATCCAACTGCAGAGCCCTCTCAACGTCTTCGACGGAAGCGGGGAACATGTCTGAGAAAAATAAATGATGTTAGCAAAAGGAGAATATGTCGGCATAGAGGGAATGTCGGAAGAGAACATGATATGTCGGGCAGGATAAGGAAGAGGGATTTGAAGCTTACTGGCGAGGTCAGCATTGAGCTGTGCGACTCTAACTTCCCATTTTGTCGCCTGCTCCTTTAAGCTAGCCAGTTCGGCATGGGCAGTGGAGGCATCAGTCTAGGAAGCAACAAGCGAGTCCTGGGTCTTCTTCAGTTGGCCCTCCCTCTGTTCCTTCTCGTCCAGAAGCTCGGCAATCCGGCCCTTCAGCTGCTCTATCTCGGCCTTGTGAGCGGTATCCCGGTCGTCCAGTTGCTTGGCCACATCCACTGAGGACATACAGTCCTGGTGGCGTGCTTCCAGTCCAGCCTTCTCATCTGCAAGAATTTGAAGTTAAAAGGATTTGAAGAAAGAAAACAGTGACAAAGATTAAAGGATTTGAAGTACAGAATGTTTAGATGAAGATTAGCAGGATCCGGCATACCAGTAAGCTCTTTCACCCTCGTAAGAAGCGCGGCGACTTGTTCTTCAGTGCCAGCTGAAGAATGTCGGCAAAAGGTCATGTGTCGGCAAGAATAAGTATTGCAAAGTAATAAGAGGAAAGGTATCCGGCACATAGCGGAATGTAGGCAAAGATTACCCTTCTTGGACAGCTCCAGCCGAAGCTTGCTGTGTGCGTCAGATAGCTTCCGGTGCTCACACACCAAGTCATGAAACATGTCGGCACGGGTATTGTTCATGCGCTGCAAAAGTGTTAGGATTTGAAAGGTTATGAGAAAGATCTAACATACCGGTACAATTGAAGATCATATAAAATACTCATGCTGTTGAAGACCCGGCACAGGTGCTGCGCACCTATCCCGGCTCTCGGTGACTAGGATTTGAAGCTCGAAATGAGATTATATCTCGGTCAAGAGGATTTGAAAAATAATTAAGATGAGAAATTGTTAGGGACCCGGCACAGGTGCTGCGCACCTATCCCGGCTCTCGGTGACTAGGATTTGAAGCTCGGATCGAGCCCATATGTCTGCAGTTAATTCAAAAGAAGCTAGCTAAAGGACTATGGGAAAATCCCGGATGTCCGTATCCCGGACAGCCGACATTTTCGGGGACTGGGGATATGTGTATATGAAGAAAGGACTTACGTTGGTGGCATCGGCCAATCGGTGAAATCTCTGCTGGAGGCTGAGGAGCTCGCAGGCGATCAGTAGGGGCTTCGCGGCCAGAATATCTGCTGGACTGCCAGTAGCCGCGGCTTCGGCCATCTTCTTGCTTCTGGAATCCGCTGTGTCCATGTCGCCAACATCGTTCCACCTGGCGCAGTGCTCTTTGAGAGACCCGAGGCTTTGGTCGCTCTTCGTCTCCAGGGGGACGCGGCCCTCAAGTTCCGGCGTGTCGAAGAAGTTGCGCCGGTAGCCAGGCCGGGTCGCTGCCCTGCCAAGGTGCAGGGCCAGGGCAGAGCTGGTCCGGGACGCCGCTTTAGGAGGGGCAGTGGCGCCAGATGGTGTGCCGGACTTGGTCTTCTGGACCTTGAGTGTGCCGGACCAGACCAGGGCAGAGGTCTTGTCCGGGACCGAGGTCTTGGCCGGTGCAGGAGTCTTTTCAGCAGAAGGAGTCTTGGGCGCGGGCTGTTCCGGCGCGGCCGGCGCAGCTTGGCCAGCAGGGGCAGGTTCCGGAATAACCCGGACTTCCGGCACAGCAGGGCCTTTTCCTTTGTCATCTATGTCGGCGCTCTTGTTGCTTGCGCCGACATCTTCAGTTGTGCCGACGTCGCTGGTGGGCGCGCCGGAGTCTGGAGCATCTTGGTGGGCCCCTATGTCCATGTGGACATCAGAGGCCGAAGGTTCCTGTTGAGCCCCCGAGTCCATGTGGACGTCGGGGGCAGAGATATCTTGTTCCGGCGGAGGATCATCCTTCGCCGGGGAGGTAGTCTTGTTGGGCGCAGGCGAAGATGCCGGCGCCGGGGAGGTCATATGACTGGCTGACGGTATGTCGGAGGTAGCAGGGGCCGCTGGCTTGGTAACCTTCGGGTTGCCACTCGAGCCAGAAGCTTGTTCCGGCGCGAGAGGAGCTCTGAAAAAGAAAAACACCAAGTCAATAATACAAGCAAGAGATATGTCGGAGGAAATGCAAAGAAAAGAAAACTTACCCCGAGGCAACAGGCCTCTGTTTCTTCTGGATAGGCACGCCAACCTTCTGCCTCTTCGGCTTCTGAGGTGTGTCGGGCTGGGGCTTCACCCCTCGCTTCCGGCCGACACGTCCGCCGGTGGAAGGAGGTCCCTGGTTCAGTGGGGCGGCATCGACAACCATGTCGTCCGGGATAGCTGAGGACGGCATTGGAAAGGCATAAGCAAAGGATGCGGTAGGAAAGGCGTATGCAAGTGGCATCGGGTCATAATACGTCAGGTTCTCCCCGTCAGAATTACACAAGGCAGCTGCGGCACGGGTGCTCCTGGGTAGCTTATCCCAGTGATCCGGATCTTCAACATCCGCAACAGTGCGGTCTGCCGCGATCTTGATCCGGGCGTTCTCCATGCGCTGGAAGCTGAACTTCTGCGTAAAGCAAAGAAAAGGAGTTAGAAGCAATAAGTATGCCGGTACAGTAAGTATGCCGGATCAAACATGATATGTACTGAGAAATAGAAATGTGCCGGCCTAAGTATCGGTATGCCGGGCAAGAAAATAAATATCGGCCTAAGGATTTACCGTTGGGGCAGGCCGATCCCGGCTGTATGGTTCCAGTCCCCAGGCAAAGGTGGCCTGAGAAGACTTGCAGACGTCCTTAATCCGGCGCAGAACATCAGCCGGAGTCAGTTCATGTGTGGAGTGCCGGGTGGGGTCCATGGGCCCGCTCATCTGGCATATTTTGTGTGACCGGCGCTGCAGAGGAGAGACGCGCCGGCTGATGAAGCATGCCACCAAGTCTTGAGGGGTGAGGCCGGCATCCCGGAGCTCGCTCTTGACCTGGTGGAGGGCATTAACCGGGACCACCGAGGTCTTCGGATTATAGGTCCAGTTCTTCATGGCCAAAGGTGGCTCGTCCACAAATGGCGGCAGGTTGAGCAGATCCACGTCGGTGGTGTTCTTGACGTAGAAGAAGCTCTTCTGCCACTTCTTGCAAGATTCGAGGAGTTCCACCTTGGGGAAATCCGAGCCCTTCCGGGACATGATGGTGGCCGCGCCGCAAAGAGTCATGGGGCGGTCCTTCTTCTCCTGGGCCGTCTCCGGCGGGTCATCCTTGCTCCGAGGCGGTTCTTGGACGACTTGCTTCCGCAGTTGGAAGTATCTCGACCAAGCTTGAGTGAAGGCCTCTATGCCGGCGAAGCCTTCGCACAATGTGGCGAGGGCGGAGAGGATCATCACCGCGTTCGCCGAGATAGGATGAGGCTGCAGGTCATAGGTGTCGAGGAAGTCCCGGAAGAAGTCCGACACCGGCAGGCCGAAGCCCCGCTCGAAGTGGGCAATGAAGACGACCCGTTCGTCAGGTTCAGGTGCCGGCACAGTTTCTCCCGCCGGTAGCCGGCATGCTACGCCCTCCGGCACTCTCCTGGTAGAGGTAACCCAGGATATGTCGGCCGGGGTAACTTCCGACCCCTCCCAGCCGGAGCGTCCTTGGAAGAGGAACTACAGTAGATCTATGCAAGTATGGCTTCCAATGCGAAGTTATAAAAAAGCGCGAAAGAGGAAGAACAGAGGGAGATCTCACCGGAGCTTGGCCGGCGTTAATGGAGCAGCGGCGAGCGTGCAGGAGAAGTTCCAATCCCCCAGCAATGTCGCGGAGGAGAGATGCGGCGGCGGCGGCGTCGTCGACAGAGATGTCGGGCGTCGTCGAGCGTCGGCGTCGGCGGGGAGCAGGTCAACTGCGGTGGCGATGCTGTTCTTTGGACCGGCGGTGAAGCGCAGGAAGCAGAGGAGCAGAGGAGGAAGACGATGGTGTGGGGTAAAAAGAGAAGTTTACCCCCGCCGCCCTATTTATAGGCCTGCCAGGTAAGGGTCGTGGAGATGGTAGTGCTCCACTCCCCCGACCGTTTCTGCGGTGAGGCGCCAGGTGGCGGCACGAGTGGGGCGGCGGTTCCTGTAACTGTGCCACTAGCACATGATGGCGAGGAGTAACTGCACTGTGAACCGTCACATCGTGTGACCGTTCAAGGTGGCAGGGAAGTTGCAAGTTTCGATGTAAACTGTCAGGACTGGCTTCTCAAGGAAGTCTTGCCTGTATGTCGGCATAGTTGCCCGAGGAGTATGTTCCGTCCGGAATACCTCGGGACCGGCCGGAATAACTTTTGGAGAAGGAACAGAGGCCGGGATATGCGTGACTGTCCCGACACATCATCTGATCGTCGGGATATAACGGAAAACCGAGGTATAATGAAGAGAGGATATGTTGAACCTGTCAAGGCTCCACAGTTATGACTGGGGAACCTCGACAGCTTCGGGGACTAGTGTCGGGGGGATGACCCCCGATAGGGTCAAGAGACTAGAAAGATACAAGGACTATGGTTGACTTATGCCGGATTGTCAATGAAGGGACTGGCCGGAATATAAGAGCATCGGCCAGTCCGGCATATGTGTATATCCCGGCTGGTGTTTGGATATGCCGGTATAGCCGGAATACTAATATAGGTGTGCCGGCATATACATAGATATGCCGGCCTAACCATTTGGTATGTTGTGCAGGAGCAGGGGAGGCCGGATTACCCGACCCTCGTAGGTCGTTGGTCCGGCATATAGGTCCGGGGTATGGCCAACGGTCATATCCGGAATACAGAAGTCAGCTAATGTGTCACATCCCTACAATCAAGGAAGAAAACATCCAAGCATGGTAGCAGAGTGTGATGGCAGGGTGCACAGTGGAGGTTACCTACCCTCACTGTGCACAAGTACAGAGCTTACCTCACAGGGGTAAGGTCACAGTGCCAGAAGTACAAGGTGTATGGATATGAAGTCCCATCGAGAGCAATCAGGGAGAAAGTCAAGGGTCTCTGCCTTCGTCAGCAAGTCCTGTTTGGAGCGTAGTTGGTGTCTCCTGGTCTCGTATGACCGTTGTAACCGTGGCTACCACTATATAAGGTGGCATAGGGAGCCCTGGTAAAGGGTTGGTCACTCAGTGTTCCTACACTTAGCAGTTCATCTTCCTCCTCTAGCAGAGAGCTTGGAAGCACCATTGTTGTGTACTCCATCGATCCAGATATATAACCAAGTAGAGCAGGAGTAGGGGTGTTATCTCCTTACGAGAGCCCCGAACCTGGGTAGATCTGTGTTCCTTTCTGTCGTGCTCTTTAGCTCGTTCCCCTCTCCCGAATCCTCCAGCATCTAGTTCGGCCCCCATTTAAGCCATCCTATGGCATATGTTGTTTCACCACGACGACATAGTCTTCCCTAGTTAAGAAACCAAGGTTTAATGTCGGTCAGGAGAGGAGAGACAATGACGACTGAAGGTGATGCTTGCTAGTTTGCAACAGCAGCGGACAATTTATATATGGCGCCTCGTCCAAGCTTTGCTTGCTAGCTGCAACGTGGAACCTGCACACACACAAACAAATACTTTGCTCCCAACTTGCGATGAGGTTGTCAATCTCACCGGTTTGCTTGCAACAAAGGTTATGAGTGTATCGAGTGGAAAACAGTAATAATATGCGAGTAAAGTAAACAGTACGAGTAAAGTAAACAGGTGATAGCAATATGATGGAAATAGGACCGGGGTCCACAGTTCACTAGTGGTGTCTCTCCATAGATAAAATAGCACATGCTGGGTAAACAAATTACAGTTGGGCAATTGATAGAATAGAGATAACGTGATATGTCAAGAAGATCACTATGAGATTTACTCTGGGCATTACAACAAAATACATAGACCGCCATCCAACTGCATCTATGACTAATAATCCACTCATGGGGATATCAATCCGAACACCCTCGAAGTATTAAGTTGCGAACAACAGATAATTGCATTAAGCAAAGTGTGTAATGTAAACAAAGCATATGCCCTTGAGCATATGAATGTTGTTTTCTCCCTAGTAGCAACAGCACATCTATCACCTTAGAGGTTTCTGTCACTCCCCTAGGTGAAATAGAGGCATGAACCCACTATCGAGCATAAATACCCCCTCTTGGAGTCACTAGCAACTACTCGGCCAAGATAGCTACTAACAACGGAGAGCATGCAAGATCATAAACAACATAGAGATAACAAAAGATATAATTCAGTATAGCAACTTAATCATAAACACCAATATTCATCGGATCCCAACAAACCAAAATGTAAAATTACATAACGGTGATCTCAATCATGTAGGGCAGCTCATGAGATCTAAACATGAAGCACATGGTGGAGGAGACAACCATCTAGCTACTGCTATGGACCCATAGTCCAAGGTAGACTACTCACTCATTGCTCCGGAGGCAAGCATGGTGATGAAGAAGACCTCCAGTGGCGATTCCCCTCTCTGGCAGGGTGCCGGGAAGAGCTTCTGGACCATCCCGATCTCGGGTCGACGACAGTGGCGGATCGCGATGTTTCCTGGAAAATTAATCGGGGGCTTAGGTTTTTCCCATCGGGGGGTCCTTATAGGCGAAGGGGCAGCGTCAGAAGTGGACCGAGGCGGCCTCACATGTAGGGGGCGCGGCCAGGGGCCAGGCCGCGCTGCCCTGGTGTGAGGGCCCCTCGTGGCCCCACTCCATCTCCTCTTCGGATCTCTAGAAGCTTCCGGGAAGAATAAGACTTCAGGAACTTGTTTCGTCCAATTCCGAGAATATTTCCTGTGTAGCTTTTCTGAAACACAAAAATAGTAGAAAATAGGGAACTGGCACTGTGGCAACTTGTTAATAGGTTAGTTCCGGAAAATGTATAAAAGTGCCACTAAGTGTAACGAAACATTAGACAAATGGTGTAAAAACAAGCATGGAGCATAAAAAATTATAGATACGTTTGAGACGTATCAGTTACTCCCATCGGGAGCGAGTTTTATGGTTGAAGAAACCCGAATATTTTCAGTCAAAATTTGACTGCGACATGAGATTCTCGAGTTGCGTTATCGCAACACAACTCGAATGCCGTGACTTGTCACGAAGGTAAGACCCCGGGATCTGTCCTGTGTGGCCTGGTATACGCACATGGATGCGCTCTGCTGGTATGTATCCATGTCTACGACGCGAAGAAAATCCCGGTGGACGCACTGGGTACCCTGAGAACCACTGGGATTCATTCTTTGTAAGTCCTAAATGCGGCAGAAGAATGGGTTTGACCGGTATCCCGAATTCAAGTCCAAGGGGATTGAATTTGAAGTAGGTGACAAGTATCTGTTCCGGCAGTTAACTGACCTCTTGATCTGTCAGAGTTGTCAGGCTTGTTCATCAAGACCCCTTGCGAACAAATTATTATAAATATAAGTCGAAAGACCAAGTCGAAGATTTGAAGATAAGAAGAAGTCGAAGAATTGATCAAGTCGAAGATTTGAAGATTAGAGATTCAACCCGAATCTACAATTCTGGTAGAATCTCAGGGGCTACTGACAAGGGTATAGTTAATAGAGCCCGTTAGTTGAGTACCCCTAAGGCCCGTATAGCTAGGCCCAATTGTAATAATAGTCGAATATGAGTCTTTACCGTATATCGATATTGTAATCTGTATCGGACCCTACCCGATCCTCGAGACCTGGCCATCTATATATAGGGGCCAGGAGGGGATGGTGTAGGCCAGATTGAAAGCAAGCCAGGTTGAACACCCAAGTTTACTTTCGACACACGCCTATTTCGACTAACTTTACCTTCGAGTTCATCCGACGCCCTATCTTCCCGATCCTAAGTCCTTCATCTAGGACATTTGTCGAGTTAACCCTCGTCAACAACATAATGGTAAATTGTTCTGAATGGCACACCGAGAGAGCTCCACAAGGTAAGAAGGTAAATTCTGATGAGGAAACCTCTTCCTTGAGTGATAAGATTGATACCATTATGGCTATGCTTGCTAATGATAGGACTCTTGTTGATCCTAATAATGTTCCTTTAGCCTCTTTGGTTGCTCAAGAATAGCATGTTGATGTGAACTTCATTAGAAATAATAATTTTAACAACAATGCTTATAGGAACAATTTTGCTAGTAACAATTATAGGCCATATCCTTCTACCAATGGTAATGGTTATGGTAATTCTCATGGTAATTCCTTCAACAACACTAGGGCTGCGCCCTCTGAGCTTGAGGTCATGCTCAAAGACTTCATCGGTAAACAAACTGCTTTTAACAAGTCTGTTGAGGAAAAGTTAGGCAAAATTGATATTCTTGCTTCTAAAGTTGATAGCCTTGCTCATGATGTTGAACTTCTAAAATTAAAAGTGTTGCCTAATGATGTGAAAGAGAACAATGTTTTTGCTACTGCTAATGCTATTCAAGTTGGTATTGATGAAAATATTAGATTGTTAGCAGAATTGCATGCTAGATGGGAAAGAGAGGATGAGATTGCTAGGAATATGAAAGTTTGTACTATTACTACCTCTAAAGATGTTGTTCGTAATGCTAGCAATCCTCTTACTTTGATTGGTGTAGAGAAAACTCCCACTCCTTGTGTTAAAAAGCCTAAAACTGCCACAACTTTTTCTCAAAAGAGTGCTGAAATTTTTCGGAGTGTAGGAGATGATAGCTTTATTTCCTTTAATGATTTTGATGTTGATGGCTGCAATATATCTGAAGTAATTTTGTTCTTGCAAAAGCTTGCTTTGACTCCCAATGCTAGTTCTTTAAATGTTGCTTTTACTAAGCATATTACCAATGCTCTCATAAAAATTAGGGATGAAAAGTTGAAGCAAAAAGCCTCTGTTCCCAAGAAGTTAGAAGATGGTTGGGAACCCATCATTGATATGCATGTTAATGGTTTTGATTGCCATGCTTTATGTGATCTAGGTGCTAGTATTTCTATTATGCCTAGAAAAACTTATGACATGCTTGATTTACCACCGCTTGGAAAATGTTATTATGATGTTCCTATTGCTGATGTTGCTAAGAAGAAACCTTTGGGAAGGATTAATGATGTTCTTATTGTGGTTAATAATAACAGTGTTCCCATTGATTTTCTTGTTATGGACGTTGAATGCCATGCTTCATGTCCTATTATTTTGGGAAGACCCTTTTTTCGAACTGTAGGTGCCATCATTGATATGAGAGAAGGCACCATCAAATATCAATTCCCACTAAAGAAAGGTATGGAACACTTCCCTAGGAAAAGGAAGAAATTACTTTTTGACTCTATTCTTAGAGCAAATTATGAGCTTGATGCGTCATCTCTTGATGTTACTTGATTCGCAATTTTCTGCGCCTAGCTCAAAGGCGTTAAAGAAAAGCACTCTTGGGAGATAACCCAATGTTTTGTTTTCAGTACTTTTTCTCTTATTTGAGTCTTGGAAGTCATTACTACTGTAATGACCACTCCTTATCTAGTTTATTTCATGGTTGTGCCAAGAGAAGCCTCTAATTTGGGTGAGGTAGAAATTTGGGGATGTTGCTGTCCTGAAACTATTTTTGGTGCTGCACCATAAAAATTCGTATAAATTCTCTGTATATATTTTGGACCTTCTATTTCTTATGCATATGCCCCAGGTTATATCCAAACTTTCATTAGTTGAACACTTTTTGATTTGAGCAACAGAAAACCCCTTAAAAATTCGACCTTTGTTAGCTGTTCTGTTTTGACAGATTTCTGCCAATAATTGTGTTTGCCACTTTATCGCTTTCTTTTGAGTTCTTTTGATCACGGAACTTTTAGGGAGGTTTCTACAGTAGTATATGCTATATATGTGGTGGTTTTGGGTTGAAACCTGAAGCAAAAAGAGGTTGATTATATGTTATGCTTACACTAATGTTGCTAATAGATTTGTGTTTAGTTTTGTATGAAGGAAGTTTTCAAGTGTAGGGATTGGAGAATGATGAGATGAGTTGAAGAATGGACAAAAGCTCAAGCTTGGGGATGCCCATGCATCACCCCAAGAAATATCCAAGAAGTACAAGCGTCAAAGCTTGGGGATGCCCACGAGGCACCCCTTCTTCATCGGCAAAAATCAGGTCACCTTTCAAAACACTATATTTTTATTGCTTCATGCACTATGTGTTTTTCTTGGAGCATCAGTTGTTTTAGTTTTCTTTGTTAGTTAGTTTTGTTTGCTGAAATAAATGGTTGGACCCCAACAAATTTCTTTTGGAGGAGATGTACTCGTTTTCATTTTCCAAGAACGCTCTAGTTTCCACTCTTATTAAAAATCGAGTGTTCTTCTTTTTCTGCTACTGCTTTTGGTTTTCGTTTTTGCCTTGATTTGCATTCAGATCTTCTTATATTTGTTTATCAAGGTGTACTTTTGCCTCTGATCTTTATTGGTATTCATCAAAAGAGGTGTTTATAAAAATTTCGAATGGTGTTGGAAAAGAGAAAAAGCTTTATGCAAAAAAGTGGTACAAGAAGGAGCTTGTGTAGACTGCGGCTTAGGCTTTTTCATGTCATGCTTAATGTCTTTTTGATAGTATGCTTAGTGGTTTTACTGTAGAATGACTTGTCTCAAATAACTGAGATTGCTTAATGAGCCTTTAAAAAAATCATACGTTGTTTTAATTATTTGGAAGCGTTATTTTGGTTTTCTCCTTGATGCTTTATTTGGGTTGACTTAGCGCATGTTCACACATGTTAGACTCTTACAAAGTCACCAATAGCCTCTATGATCATTTAGTTTTTGACTTTTGATGTCATCTTATGCTTCTTTTAATGTCGCTTTGTCGCTTTGCATGATTATGGCTATTACTGCTCTCTTAGTTGGTCGCTCCCAGTCTTTTGCTAGCCCTTGCCTTGTACTGAGTATGAGCTCTACTCGTGCATCCAACTCCTAAAAACCAAGTTTGCCATTGTGTCCACTATAAATCCCTATGCATGGTATTTGTAAGCCATTCCAAGTAAATTTTCATGTGCTACCTTTCAAAACTTTCAACTACTTCTCATTTTGTGTCACTGTTTTTAGCTCATGGGAACGTAGTGGTCGGAATTGCTATCTTCCATATTAAATTAAGTACCCCTCGACTAGGAAGCTTCATCTACTCGTCATTAATTTTGCATGAGAGCTGGTAAGACCATTGCAATCTAACTCTAAAAAAGAAAAGAAAAAAGGCACTCCTCCATGGTATGTGAATGTTGGTGGGCACCCGATGGAATCGGTTAGCCATGGTTTGAGAAAGGAAAAAAAGGTAGGGAGGAGTGCCAAAGCTTTATAAAAAGCACCAATGTGCCAAATTTTCAAAGAACCCAGAACCGCTCTCACTTGTTTATTATGAAAGATAGTAAGACCCCATTGCTAGTCGTTGACATGAAACAACCACCTCTCAAAACCTAAGTTTTATCTCTGTTTTACAAATGAAAAGCTCTAGCACATGTTCAATCACTGCTTCCCTCCGCGAAGGGCCTTTCTTTTACTTTTATGTTGAGTCACCACCTTCTATCTTTATGCACCATTAAGAGAGCATAGTTGTCATTCTTAGTATAATGTGCATTGTCCCAAAGTTTTCATTGATTGATTCATATTGTTGGTTTTACTTGTTCTCAAATTATTTGTATCTAGTTGCCCTCTTAAACTTGAAGGTGTCCTATGCATTTATGTTTTGCTCACTATGAAGGACAAGCTGAAAACCATTTGTATGTTTTTCCTTATGATTTGAACACACATTTGACTTTCATTGTTTCATTTTCATGATCTTTTGTTTGTGTTCATTTGCATGTTACAACATGGTTGCTAAGTTCTTATTCTCAAGATTATATCTTTCATGCCCATGTTTTAAGTTCTTATGATCCCAGCTCACAAATGCTTACATATATGATCAAGATTGTGTAGGTGCATGTCACCTCAAAAATTATTCTTTTGTTATCACTTACCTACTCGAGGACGAGCAGGAGTTAAGCTTGGGGATGCTTGATACGTCTCCAACGTATCTATAATTTTTGATTCTCCATGCTTGTTTTTACACCATTTGTCTAATGTTTCGTGACACTTAGTGGCACTTTTATACATTTTCCGGAACTAACCTATTAACAAGTTGCCACAGTGCCAGTTCCCTATTTTTTACTGTTTTTGTGTTTCAGAAAAGCTACACAGGAAATATTCTCGGAATTGGACGAAACAAGTTCCTGAATTCTTATTCTTCCCGGAAGCTTCTAGAGATCTGAAGAGGAGACGGAGTGGGGCCACGAGGGGCCCTCACACCAGGGCAGCGCGGCCTGGCCCCTGGCCGCGCCCCCTACATGTGAGGCCGCCTCGGTCCACTTCTGACGCTGCCCCTTCGCCTATAAGGACCCCCCGACGGGAAAAACCTAAGCCCCCGATTAATTTTCCAGAAACACATCACGATCCGCCGCCGTCGTCGACCCGAGATCGGGAGGGTCCAGAAGCTCTTCCCGGCACCCTGCCAGAGAGGGGAATCGCCACTGGAGGTCTTATTCATCGCCATGCTTGCCTCTGGAGCAATGAGTGAGTAGTCTACCTTGGACTATGGGTCCATAGCAGTAGCTAGATGGTTGTCTCCTCCACCATGTGCTTCATGTTTAGATCTCATGAGCTGCCCTACATGATTGAGATCACCGTTATGTAATTTTACATGTTTGGTTTGTTGGGATCCGATGAATATTGGTGTTATGATTGAGTTGCTATACTGAAATATATCTTATGTTATCTCTATGTTGTTTATGATCTTGCATGCTCTCCGTTGTTAGTAGCTATCTTGGCCGAGTAGTTGCTAGTGACTCCAAGAGGGGGTATTTATGCTCGATAGTGGGTTCATGCCTCTATTTAATCTGGGGGAGTGACAGAAACCCCTAAGGTTGTAGATGTGCTGTTGCTACTAGGGAGAAAACAATATTCATATGCTCGAGGGCATATGCTTTGTTTACATTACACACTTTGCTTAATGCAATTATCTGTTGTTCGCAACTTAATACTCATGGGGTGTTCGGACGATATCCCCGTGAGTGGACTATTAGTCATAGATGCAGTTGGATGGCGGTCTATGTATTTTGTTGTAATGCCCAGAGTAAATCTCATAGTGATCTTCTTGACATATCACGTTATCTTTATTCTATCAATTGCCCAACTGTAATTTGTTTACCTAGCATGTGTTATTTATCTTATGGAGAGACACCACTAGTGAACTGTGGATCCCGGTCCTATTTCCTTTATATTGCTATCACCTGTTTACTTTACTCGCACTGTTTACTTTACTCGCATACTATTATGACTTTCCACTCGATACGCTCATACCCTTTGTTTCAAGCAAACCGGTGAGATTGACAACCTCATCGCAAGTTGGGCACAAAGTATTTGGTTGTGTTGTATGCAGGTTCCACGTTGCTACTAGCTGAAGATGCGCTAACTTATTTTGTTGTGAAATGGCGCCCTTGTTGGAGTGTCACTAGGCTATCAAGCATCACCTTCAGTCGTTTGTCTCTCCTCTCCTGATGGATATACCTTGGTTTCTTAATTGAGGGAAAATCTTGCTGCTGTATTCATCACACCTTCCTCTTGGGGTTCCCAATGGGCTGGTCATTCAACTACACGCCACCAACTCTTTTCTGGCACCATCTACCAGCAATCAATCCTCGACAAATATTCAGTGCATCGGCAAGGAGAACGAGGAGGGGAAGGAGCCCCAGAGTTGAATACATCAGTGGGTAGCAGTCGTAACCATGATTCGGCAGTCCACCAGTGTACACAGTCTGGAAGTATAAAAGGAGAAACAACTCAGAAACACATCAAAGTGGCCAGAAGAGCAATGCTTCATAACATAAAAATATTTACAGGGTTCCCCGCCAAATCATCAGGCGTAGGAAGAAAGTTCTACTACAACAATTCAAAAGGGAAAAACTACAAGAAAAAGCTTAATTCTATGCCACCTCAGCAGCAGGCTCCATGGCGGAAGAAGGCGCAGAAGGTTTAGCAGCAGTAGAGTCACGGGGAGGAGGCGTCAAGGAGCCAGTCACGGAAGTGGAGGAAGTCGTCGAGGGAGTAATAAGTGACACAATGTTAGGCGCATATTTCTTCGCGTACTTGAAGAACTCCAACATCTCCGAAAGAGGTCGGGCAGGGGAAGACCCAATCTTAGCCCAATCCACCTCTTCGCCATACGACTGGGAAAGAGCGATCACCTCCTCTACACCATGCTTCACCGAGGTGTGCTTCAAGGCGAGCACAGGATCTTCAACATTATCAAAAGTCTCAATGAGTTTCTTGAGATTGTTGCCTGGCATATCCCCCCTTTTCTTCAGCCAGAACCCAACAAATATGTGAAAAAGCACATGTCGAGTTAGTCGAAAAACATCAAGCGCAAGTTTCCAGTTGGATTCCAGCAGGTCCACCAAAGCCATCAACGGATCTTCAGCATTCAACAGCGGCAGCCTCTAGAACTCTCCAATCTTCTCAGCTGCACCACAGAGAAATGAGCGGAAGAAGTAAATAGCTACCCGCAAAGGCAAGCTCGAGCAAACAAACCACAAGGAAAATACTTACTACCACCAGCAATAGAAATATTATCGAGTCGTTCAGCGATGGACCGCTCCCGCTGGAGCTGGTTCTATCAGCATCATTAAGCGCCTTCTCAGCCTTTTTTGCTTTAGCTTCTGCTACCTTGACGACCTTTTCAGCAGAAACTTTGGCAGCAGTAGCGCTCTCCCAAGCTTGTTGAGAGGCTTTCAATTCAGCTTCCAGAGTCTAGGTCAAGGCAGCTATAACAGAATGAAAAAGAGAAATAAGATGCTCAATAGCTAGAGGAAGGCGAAAGAAGCAAATACAAGAGAGAAAGAACTCGCAAAGCATTACAAGCATACCTTGGGAGGCATCAGTAGTCTCCTGGATTTTGACACATTCATCACCAAAAGAAAGGAATTTTTGCATCAATATTTGCAGAAGGAAGAAGTATGAAAAAGAGGTCAAAAGGCAGAAAGAGTCAAAATTATAAAACAAAACACACATTGTCAGACAAAGTCGTGGGCCGATGAGCTTCAAGAGAAGTTGTCATTGTCGCCACTCTCTTCGGGCGCTTGGAAGCAAGAATAGGAGCAACAGTAATCTTCTTTGGAAAAAGCAGTGGCGACTTAGCCACAATGGCCTTCTCTTGAGAATGCCCCTTGGGGGTAGTCGAAGATTCAAAAGGACAAGTTGCCGCAACATATTTCTTCGGAACATCGTCATCACTAAGGAAAAATATTGCGTATTAACAGGAAGGAAAATATAAGTCAAGAAAAGAAAAAACAAGCGCAAGAAAAGGGCGAAACTCACGAGTCCAGGGCATCAAATATCTCGAAGCCGGAAGTATCAACAACAGCAAGCTCTCCTGATGCGTCCTTCGAGTTAGAGGTGCACGAGGAAACAAGATCGCCAAGACGTTTCCTTTTCTTCAAACCTTTATCCTCAGAGATGGTAGGAGGAGGCGACGTAGTAGAGCTACTACCTTCTTGAGAATCTACGGCATCATCCCCTCCCCGGCACTCATCATCCTCGGGGGCTTCAGAGTTACTAGGAGCAGGATCAGCCCCGAGTTGTCCCCCCTCGGGGAGAGGAGAGTGAGAAATCAAGAATTGGTGATCCTAAGAAAGAAAGAAAGAAAATGAGCAAGATGTGACGCACAAGTCAACAGAGAACTAAGAGAACAAAAAACGAAATTTTTGGGTAATCAAACCACATACCTTTGGCAAGGGGTGGCAAGAGTCGAAGAACCTCGCTGTCAGAGTTGGGATTTCTTTCTCCTTGGTGAGAGTAGTCAAAGACCTCACTAACTTGTCGACATCTTTCTTCTATGGGTCTTGCTTGGATACTCGAGAAGGGTCGTCTGAGCCAGTGTATGACCACAGTCTAGAGATCCACGCTTGGAGAGGCTGGATGCGCCTCTGCAGGAAGAACGCCATAAGTTGCGTCCCTATCAGTCCGCCTCCAGTGTCACTCTTCAAAGCTTGAATACAAGCCAGCAGTGGCTGAATGTTGTCAACTTCAGCCTCTGTTGGGGGAGAATCCCAGGACGTGAGCTTCGTCAGTTTTGCTTTAGCATCAAAAGCGGCAATGCCAAATTGATCAGAAGAAGTGGCCTTTTTGTCCTGAATATAAAACCACTTCTTCCTCCAACCTTGGACGGAAACCGCCATATTGAACTCAAGGTAGTGCGACTCTACGCGTACAGAAACTACGGCTCCACCTAGCTCAGGTTTTTTGCCTAAGGAAACGTTGGGACAGAGGCGGAAAAGGAACTTCTAAAGGATCCGGCGAGGGTCGATTCCAAGGAAGGATTCACAGAGAGTAATGAAACATGAAATGTGCATCTAATTAGGCATGAGCTGGTGAAGCTGCACGCCATACAAAAAAAGCAACCCACGAAGGAATTCATGGGCAAGGAGAGAAAGACCGCGGAGGAGAAAAGCAAGAAACATCACCCGATGGCCGCTTGGGGGCTTGGGGATGCGCTCGGTGCCAGGAAAACCGATCGAAGCATCAGTAGCAATTACTCCCTTCTTCTTTGCCTTAACCAGATCGGATTCTTTGAACTCAAATGGAATCCAATTCGTGGCCATGGTACTATTTTCATTCTCTGGCTTCCTTTCCCTGTGTGCAACTTTCTTCTTGGGCATTCAGAGAAGGTGTGCTTGGGGGCTGCAAGAAAGCTTAGGAGCACAAGGGAGGTGCAACAATGGTGGCGGCGGAAGAATAAGGAACTAGTAAATAGTAAAAACCCCCACTCTCCCCCTTATAAGGCTTCCTGACGAAGGAACGTGAGCTGAGACGTGGCGCAAGAAGCGGTAGCCCACTAACGGGCAGGAAAAACGGTATAATTATTGCGCTGCCCATGAGCAACAGTCAAGCGCCGAGTCAAATCACAAACAGAGTGATTCTATTTATGACGTCACAAGCGATAAGTGGCTGAAAAATAAGACATCAGGTACCTGACAAAAAAATTTATACAAGATACAAGACATCAGTGAAGAAAACTCGCCTTTGAGTCTATACCCGAAAATATTCTACTATAGCCTCGGGGGCTACTACCATAGGGAGCGCTGGCCGCGCACCCGACGATATTATTAAACAAGCTACTATGTGATGGAAGAAAGAAGGAAAATTTACTTGAGCCTATACTCGAAACATGTTTTCGACTATAGCGTCGGGGGCTACTCCCATCGGGAGCGCTGGTCGTGCGCCCGACGAAATTCTTAATTCTATGAAAAGTAAAGAAGGCGAAAGAAGACATGTGTAGTAAAAATTACTACCATCGGGAGGGAATTCATATTAGTCAAGGTTGGATAACCCGAAGATTTTCAGAACTGAAAAAGTCAAACAAGACTAAAAAGACTGCAAAATATGATTCTCGAGTTGCGTTATCGTGACAAAACTGGAATGCCATGATTGAAACATATCGTGAAGGTAAGACCCTAGGATCCGTCCTGTGTGGCCTGGTATACGCACCTGGATACGCTCTGCTAGTAGTTATCCGTGTCTACGATGCGAAGAAAATCCTGGTGGGCGCACTGGATACCCTGAGAACCACTGGAACTCGTTCTTTGTAAGTCCTAAATGCGGTAAAAGAATGGGTTTGACCAGTTTCCCAGATTCAAGTCCAAGGGGATTGAATCTGAAGTAGGTGACAAGTATCTGCTCCAGCAGTTAACTGGCCTCTTAATCCGTCAGAGTTGTCAGGCTTGTTCATCAAAAACCCTTGCGAGATAATATAATAAAAGTCGATTATCTTGACAAGAAGAAGAAGAAGTCGAAAGATTGATCAAGTCGAAGATATGAAGATTTTAGATTCAACCCGAATCTGCAATTCTGGTAGAATTTTGGGGGCTACTGACAAGGGTATAGATAATAGAGCCTGTTACTTGAGTACCCCTGAGGCCCATTAAGCTAGGCCCAAGTTTAATCCTAGTCGAGATATGAGTTCATGTAGTATACCAATGTTGTAATATGTATCGGACCCCTCCCGTTCCTTGAGACCTGGCCACCTATATATAGGGGCCAGGAGAGGACGGTGAGGGACAGATTGAAAGCGAGCTAAGTTGACCACCACGTTTACTTTCGATACACACCTTGTTTGACTGATTTTACCTTCGAGTTCATCCAACGCCCTATTCCCCCAATCCTAAGTCCTTCATCTGGGACATTTGTCGAGTTAACCCTCATCAGAAGTAGTGATTTACAAGTTTTATAAACCTTCCAAAAATTATGGTACTTATTAGCTTTGAGCTCTCATCGCCCCTATCATTGGCATCTTGAATGGTTAAGGTTAATGTGAGAGAAAATATGAGTTATATGCTTGACAAACCATAAGTTGACAATCTCATGTCCCTTGAATACGAGTACCTAAACCGCATGCTACTCGACTTAGGTATTAAGTAAGTTCTTGTCATTGTATATGGAAGCTTTCCCATATCAAAATGACAAGACAAACTGGCAATGAACACCTTGACATCTCTTTTATTTACCATTGGGTATAACTTTTTATTATGAGATGCGTCGTTGAATGTCCACTATGATTATGCTGTAAATTTCCACCATGAATGATGCGTGGTTTAGATTAGCGGCCTGGGCATTTCTCCAACACATATACAAACTCCATGAGCTCACAAGTTTTCAACTTATTTCACACCGCTAGGCATCCATAAACAAAAGATCATCATATCAACTAAATAATAATAAGTGCAATATTGAAAACGTGCCCCATGAAAGCATGGATGTGCTAATTCCCAACTTACAACTTGCAATTATATAAACTTTATAAGATAATCACAATGGTCAAGTTTATTAAGTGCAAGAAAGTAAATGTGCCATCAAATTCGTGAGAGCTTTACTAACTAATTTTCTCATAAAAAATTAATTTGGAAGATAGATAAAAGCATGATGAATATACTTGGAATAGAAATAATGCTAATAGGTAGATATGGTGGACACATTGACAAACTTTGGTTTTTAGGAGTTGGATGCATGAGTAGAGCTCATACTCAGTACAGGTGAAGGCTAGCAAAAGACTGGGAGCGACCAACTAAGAGAGCAATAACGGCCATAATCATGCATAGTGACAAAACATTATTAATCAAAGCATAAAGTGATATTACAAGTCAAAAAATAAATGATAATAGAGGCTTGAGATGACTGGTTCATAGTCATAACATAGTGTAAGCATGTGCCAAGTCAACCCAAATAAAGCATCAAAGGAGAATACCACAATATTACGCCTTTGTATGATAAAAACAACGCATGATTTTTTCAATGGCACATCAAGCACTCTCAGTTATTTGAGACAAGTCATGCTACCACAATAACTACTAAGCATATAATAAAAATAATATCTAGCATGACATGCTAAAGTCTAAGCCACAATCTAAGCAAGCTTCCTTTTGCACCACTATAAGCATGAAATATTTTACTCTTCTCCAACACCAATCAACTTATTTGAAACAACTCTCAAAGATAATAATCACAAAGACCAAAGAGCTAATCATATATAACTTAAGAAAACTAACAAGTTCTGAACAAAATACGAGTAGAAAACAAGAGCTAAACGCAGTACTAGTGAAAGAGAACACTCGCAGAACGATAAGAGTGAAAACTAGAGTGCTCTAGGCAATGAAAATGGGGTGTGTCTCTCTCCCACACAAGAATGATCCAACCATTTATCACAGCAAACAAAACAAAACTGAAAACAAAAATAAAGACGCTCCAAGAACAACACATAGCATATGAAGCAATAAAAATATGGGATTTCTATTTTCGTGCCCTTGGGTCCTTAGTTGTGCTCAGTTTTCCCCAGCCGCTTAGTTTTTCCTCAGTTTTGCCCAAGCCCTTGTCTGAAACCCTCACAAGGAGCTCGGATAGGAGGAATCCCATTTAGTTGACAGTTGGTTGGTGCTGGCAAGTGGGGCCACTGTTGGTGCCCCGCAGTGGACATGTCTCCACTTATCCAGATCATCGTGGGACCCACAACTTGTCCATGTTAGCGTGCCGGACCCACAGCTTACCCAGGTGACCGTTGCAAAATGGGAGCCCGAGTCAGCCCCGCGCCCGTGCCCATGCCATTGCTTCCCCTTTCTTTCCCCACGCCCCATTGTTCTTCTTCTTCGCCAGCGGCAGCCCTTTTCCGGCAGGCGGGTGATGTCTAGTTTCTCTTTGATCTCCCGTTCTTTATGGCCGCAGTATGGATTCGTGCCTTTGACAAGATGCCCTGACTGCCCATGCCAGGACCCTCTGAAGTGGTCGATCTGTAAGACGGACAACAACGGCAACCGTGGACGTAAGTTCCTTGCATGCGAGAGCTTGCCATATAGAGAGGGGGATAAGGTTAGATCTCGCTCCAATTGCTCTGTTTTCTCTCAATTTTCTTGTTATTCCCTCAAATTTGGGATTTAGGGTTCACATTGTTGTTTTCAGATCTTGAAGAAATGCAGGTATTTTGAGTGGATCGATGTGTACGTTCAGAGGCTTCAATTGCAGGCATCAATTGGCGCTATTGGGGAGCGCAATTTGGGAGGGGGGACTTGCTGTAGAGAATGCGGTGGAGAGAGGATCCATTCCGATTATGCCTAATGCTCCCAATGCAGAACTGGTGGAAGTGAAGGGAGAACTGAAGAAAATGAACAAGCAGTTAAGGCAGCTGATCGAGTTGAAGAAGCAAGCTAATCTAATGGCTGGTTGTTTTGTTGTTGTATAATTGCGATTGGATTCTTATCATTGCTCATCAGGCGCTAGAAGTTGTTACAAGGGATCCCTTGTTACAAATCCATTATTCAGTTACATGTACTTATAGTTGTTTTCAAAGTTAGTGTGTGCATTCACCAAAATTACCAAAAAAAATAAGTGTTAGGGAATATAGGAATGCTAAAAATAGTTGATAATTGTTAGAGGGGTGACAAATAATGCATTCACCGAAATCCCACAAATATGTATGTCTCATGTTTATACCAAAATTATACCACTTTTGGGACATTTCAAATAACCAAAACTATATCCCAAACTATATTCCCTAAAAGAAAAGGAATGCTAAAGAAAGTTGATAATTGTTAGAGGGGTGATAAATAATCCATTCACCGAAATCTCCCAAATATGCCAAATATGTATGTCTCATGTTTCTACCAAAATTATACCACTTTTGGGCCGTTAAAAAATACCAAAACTATATTCCCTAAAAGAAAAGGAATGCTAAAGAAAGTTGATAATTGTTAGAGGGGTGATAAATAATCCACTCACCGAAATCCCTCAAATATGTATGCCTCATGTTTCTACCAAAATTATACCACTTTTGGGCCGTTTCAAATTACCAAAACTATATTCCAAACTATATTCCCTAAAAGAAAACGAATGCTAAAGAGAGTTGATAATTGTTAGAGGGGTGATAAATAATCCATTCACCGAAATCCCCCAAATATGCTAAATATGTATGTCTCATGTTTCTACCAAAATTATACCACTTTTGGGCCATTTCAAATTACCAAAACTATATTCCCTAAAAGAAAAGGAATGCTAAAGATAGTTGATAATTGTTAGAGGGGTGATAAATAATCCATTCACCGAAATCCCTCAAATATGTATGCCTCATGTTTATACCAAAATTATACCACTTTTGGGGCATTTCAAATTACCAAAACTATATCCCAAACTATATTCCCTAAAAGAAAAGGAATACTAAAGAGAGTTGATAATTGTTAGAGGGGTGACAAATAATGCATTCACCAAAATCCGCAAATATGTATGTCTCTTGTTTACACCAAAATTATACCACTTTTTAGTTTAACATTTTTAGATCATGGAAAATAATACATAAATAGAGCGAATATAGTTACGTGGCAAACTCATTATTGCACATAAATATAGGGGTGGCACTGTCCACCGACAAAGAGAGAGGGGTGGCCACGAAGAGAGACAGAGGGGTGGCCACAAAGAGACGGAGAGGGGTATACTGCCCGTTAGATTAGTGGATCAACGGTTGGTGGAGTCAATCCGTGTGACAACGGCTCAACCAATCTGGATAAGTTTGGGCTTCTGTGAGCATTTGTGACAGTACTTGAGGGCAAAACTGAGTAGTACTAAGAAACCAAGGGCACGTAAATAGTAAATAGACTAAGGGATTCAAACAAAAGAATTACAAAATAAAAAATACGTGTTTTGTACAATATAATTCATATTGGGCTACATCAAATTATTTGCAATTCAAATATACATGAGTGTGACAATTATGGCCTCATTTAGACAAACTATGTTTTGGGGAAGATGTTTTGCAAAGGGGTTTGAGTGGAAAACCATGCATCTTCATAGCTACTAGTGATTCTGAGAAGTGGCAATTTGTGGTAAAACTTGATTTATCTATGTTTGTTAAGGTGGCAGGTTGCATAGAAAGAATCCATGAGTAGGTGCCACTATGTTTTTATTTTTTTTTGGATTTTTTTGCGCATGAAATGACACAATTAGCTATATTAATCTCATTTTCTAACTCTCTGTTGACCAGCTACTTGAGGGTAAAACTGAGCATATTACACTTGCTAGTCTAAGTACTCGAGGGGAAAACTGAGTATAGATGAAATTTCTGTATAAGGCCCGAGGTTATAACTGAGTACACCAAATGTCCCAAGGTTAGCCTCGTGTCGCGGTGCACGCTGCAGCCGTGCATAGCGGACGCGTGTTGCGGTACACGCCACCTTCGTCTTTATAGAGCCCCTCTTTCTCTCCCTCGACGCTCGCCCACTCTCTCATTCTCACTGCAACTGCCTCTCCTGTCTCATCATCTTCTCCACAACCGAAGAAAAAACCTGAAGAAAATCGCCGGCGATGGAGAAGAATGAGATGCCCATTGTTGGTGCTTCCGACATAGCCGCCGGCGCATCAGCCGCCGGTGCATCGGCCGCTGCCCCTGTCCAGGCCCCCTGATACATCTCCAATGTATCTATAATTTTTGATGCTCGATGCTTGTTTATACACCATTTGCTACTGTTTCGTTACACTTCGTGGCACTTTTATGCATTTTCCAGAACTAACGTACTAACAAGTTGCCACAGTGCCAGTTCCCTGTTTTCTGCTGTTTTTGTGCTTCAGAAGTGATACATAGGAAATATTCTCGGAATTGGACGAAACAAGTTCCTGAATTCTTATTTTTCCCGGAAGCTTCCAGAGATCTGAAGAGGAGACGGAGTGGGGTCGCGAGGGGGCCACACACCAGGGCAGCGCGGCCCAGGCCCTGGCCGTGCCCCCTAGGTGTGAGACCACCTTGGTCCACCTCTGACGATGCCCCTTCGCCTATAAAGACCCCCCGACGAAAAAAACCTAAGTACCCCATCAATTTTCCAGAACACATCGCCATCCGCCGCCGCCGTCGACCCGAAGATCGGGAGGGTCCAGAAGCTCTTCCCGGCACCCCGCCGGAGAGTGGAATCGCCACCAGAGGTCTTCTTCATTGCCATGCTTGCCTCCGGAGCGATGAGTGAGTAGTCTACCTTGGACTATGGGTCCATAGCAGTAGCTAGATGGTTGTCTTCTCCACCATGTGCTTCATGTTTAGATCTCATGAGCTGCCCTACATGATTGAGATCACCGTTATGTAATTCTACATGTTTGGTTTGTTAGGATCCAATGAATATTGGTGTTATGATTGAGTTGCTATACTGAAATATATCTTTTGTTATCTCTATGTTATTTATGATCTTGCATGCTCTCCGTTGTTAGTAGCTATCTTGGCCGAGTAGTTGCTAGTGACTCCAAGAGGGGGTATTTATGCTTGATAGTGGGTTCATGCCTCTATTTAACCTGGGGGAGTGACAGAAACTGTCGATGGATTTCGTGTCGCAAGAACACGGGGTACCACACGACGGACCCAAGGATTCGAACGCAGGGGGCTGAACGTGTGAGATCTTGGATCGCAACGAAACACGGTGACGGAAGCCTCGATTGTCGAATGCGCTACGCACTGCAGAGAGGGAGACCGAGCTTTACCCAGGTTCAGGGCCCTCGTGGTGAGGTAAAACCCCTACTTCCTGCCTTCTTGTATTGCAACGTGACACCTCGCGAGGAGTACAAGGCCTTGGTTACAAAGCTCTAGCTGGCCAGAGGTTGAAGAACCTGCGTGCCCAGCTAGCCGCTTGAAGAAGATGAAGATCCGATCAGACTCTATCCCCCCTAAGGGATGGCCTCTCCCTCCTTTTATAGCGCCAAGGTCCTCCTTCCCCTTATCTTCTTGGGGAAGGGGTTGCCACACACGGCCAAGGAGGGAGGACAGCTGTTCACTATACTCTTCTGTAGACTTGGTCTTCGTAGGGTAGCGGCGCCGGTCCACAGGAGTGGGTGGAGGAGGCTGACGTCCTCCTCTGGCGCCCTACACCATCCATGCTATATTTAGGGGGGCGGCCAACTGCCACTGTGCCGCTTTGGGCAGGCACAGAGAAAGTTGGTCTCCTACCTGTCGGGGGTAGCGTGGGCGGTACGCGGTCCTCTGCCTGCTGGCTTCTTGCTCTGCACGCCAACGTGCTGAGCTGGCGTAGGCTTGCGTCCTCTCCTCACCAGCAGGGGCTCGTGAGGAGGTCTTCTGGTCCTTAGTCGTTTCTGTCGTCGTTCTCCTCACGAGGCGCCTCCTCGTGAGGGTCTTCTCCGTAGCGAAGATTGTTGATTCTCCCCTGGGCTGAAGATGGGCCGATGACGGGGCCCAGGAGCAGGTGGACCGGGATACCCCGGTATCCATTACACCGACAGTAGCCCCCGGGAGCCCGGCCCACGACGCGCCCTCTTGAGGAAGCGAAGGGTCGGGGGCCCCCGAAGCTGCTGGGCCCTCCAACGGCACGCGTCAACCGCGCGGTCAGAGGACCATGTGAAGAAGCAGGGACTCCGGACACGTGGCGCGGCCGCGGCTGGCGAGACGAAACGGCGGGTGACGCTACGGTCTCCGAGGCGTCAACCTGCCATAATGATGTGTCGCTTGACTGTAGAGCGCTGCGCCAACGCTTCGATTCCCGCGCAAGGATTTGACGCATCGGCGCCAGACGCCTCCCTTAAATAGGTCCTCCTCGAGACCTCCGGCACTTCACCTCCTTCCTCCAGTGCTACCTCTGCTTCCTCGCCCCCAAGCTCATGGATCCCTCCAACTCCTCCGCCGCCGTGGGATCGAGCTCCGGGGCGAAGCGCCGCGGGCGCCCCATGGGCAGCGGGAAGAAGGCGAAGGTCACGGCCCAGTGGACGCCCGGCGCCGGCGGCCCCCTCTGCATTGGCGCGCCGCGGCAGGGCGAGGCGAGCCGTGCCGCCGCGGGGACCTCCGGCGCCCTGACCCTCAGGGGTCCTGCGCGTGGAGGCGCCCTGAACCTGTCGTCGCCGCTGGCGGCGGCGCCTGCTCCCCGCGCCTCGGGGAGCATCGACCGGGCCCTCCAGGAGGTGGAGGCCGCCCTGGGCCCCCCTCCCCCTGCTGCAGATCTTCCGGCCCCGCCGGTGAACAGAGTGGTCGCCACTCCGCGCCCCTTGGCGGCGGCGCTGCTGGGACCCCTCATCGCCCCGGGGTCCCGCTTCTTGGAGCTCCTCGTCGTCGTCGACGCCCCAGGCTTCAGCTCCCTCCGGCTGCCCGACGCCGTCCGGATGGTAGTTCACGCCCACGGCCCGGCCGCCGGGGAGATCGCCCTGGGGGAGCAGAGCAGGCCAGATCTCTTCTGGCCTGTGGATATCCTCTTCGGGGGCGGCGGCAATGCCGTCCTCGCCGGCCGCTGGAGGGCTTTCGCCCTCGGCCATCGCCTCCGCGTCGGTGACCACCTCGTCTTCCGCTTCAAGCTGGGGACGCTGGAGGCCACGGTGCGGATCTTCACCGCCGGTGGCGTCCGCCGCACCTACCCCCAGCCCGCGGCGCAGTGAAGAGGAGGCCCCGGCGCGATAGTCCTCTGGGGAGGGGAGCTAGTCTCCTCCCCTTTTTGCCTTGTAGTCCTTGCCGGCGGGGTATGCCCCGTCGTGCTTCGCTCCTTCCCCCGCTGGGGGGCTTTTTAATGAAATCCATTTGCTAATCAGCCTGCTTCTCTTCTTTGTCCTGGTCGTTGGCTTCGCTCGAGAGCCCTAGTGAGCTGTTGGCATTGACGGGAAGCCTCCCTTTGCCTCAGAGCTCGAGACGGGGTCGGCGTCGGCGACACATTGGACGATTCCTGAGAGAAGAAGTTGAAGAAAGAGTTGGAAAACAAAAAACCCCAAATCCCCGAAAATGGAAAAACAAATCGACAAAACAAACGAAAAAAGAAGGCGAATAAGATGCCCCTGTGACCGGCACAGGGACCTTCTCCGTCGTGGAGGAGCGCGGCACTATCTGTGCCAGCAGCTAAGAGCAAATTGCCGCACGTGGCGATTCACGGGGCCTTCCTCGTCGTTGAGGGAAGCTAGACCCTCATGGACGTGAAAACGTCGACGCTTAAGAGAGCCCAGAGACCGTCGACACCCCACAAGGATTGCTCATGAGGTGAAGGGCCTGGCGCGGACCTCCGGATCTGCGTCTCCTTCGCAAGATTGATCGGAGCGGCCTTGGTCTTCAATAATCCTGCCACGTTAGGCCTTCCTCGGGAGAGGGAATATTCCTGCGGATACTGGTGCATCGACGCGTCTTTGCTCCCTCGTGAGGGTTGCTCACGAGGGGTAGGTCCTTAATGGGTGCCTTGGGCACACCTTGGACTTTTTCTCGAAGATTTTTTATTTTCTGGCGTACTTCGCGAGGAACTAAGCACCATGGGCATCCAGAGGTGATCGTTAACGGGGCCGTCGCCCCCGACCAGAGCTCGCTCCCTTCGGGTTTTTCGGGCTTGCTGTTTTAAGGGCGAAGGCCCCAGCATAGACACCGTGCCTAGCCCCCTTCCGCGTGGAGTACAACAGAAAATAAATGGACTTCATGCCATTTTGATGTTATGCCGAAGCAGAGGCGCTACATTGCGCGATAACTTAATATCAGTGCTTAAGAGCAGATTGAGCTGATACAAGTGCCGTGAAAACGGTCTTTTTCTCCTCGTGAGGAACCTAGGGGTAGAACTTTCGCAGATGAGCTATGTTCCACGGGTTTCCCACTGGCACGCCTTCTGCGGTTTCCAGCCGCGCCGAGCCTGGCCTGGCGATGTGCGTCACCTTGAAGGGCCCTTCCCACATTGGAGACAGCTTGTGCAGGCCCTCGCGAGAGAGTATTCTCCTCAGCACCAGGTCGCCGACCTCCAGAGTTCTTGCTCGAACATGGCGGCTATGGTAGCGGCGTAGTCCTTGCTGGTACCTCGCGGCGCGGAGCACGGCTTGGCACCGAGCTTCCTCGAGCAGGAGGAGGCGATCCTTGATGAGGTCCTCTTGGCGAATTTCGTCGAAGGCGAGCACCCTTGGCGACCCGAACTTGATGTCGGTGGGAAGAACAGCCTCCGCCCCGTAGACCAGGAAGAAAGGGGTTTCTCCGGTGGGTTTGGTGGCGGTAGTCCTGATGGACCACAAGATGGATTGGAGGTTGTCTAACCATTTTTTGCCGCAGGCCTCGAGCTTGGCGTTGAAGCTTTTCGTTTTGAGTCCTTTGAGCACTTCAGCGTTGGCACGCTCGGCTTGGCCATTGCTCCGGGGGTAGGCGACGGAGGCGAAGCAAATCTTGATGCCGGTCGATGCGTAGTACTCCCGGAACAGTCCGCTGGTAAACTGGCTGCCGTTGTCGGTGATGATGCGGTTAGGCACTCCAAAACGACAGACCAGCCCATGGATGAACTTGACTGCGGACCTCGCCGGGATCGTGCACACCGGTTCCACCTCCACCCACTTGGTGAACTTGTCGATGGCGACGTAGAGGTAGCGATAGCCCCCTTGCGCCCTGGGGAATGGACCGAGGATGTCCAGCCCCCAAACGGCAAAGGGCCAAGTGAGTGGGATGGTTCGCAGCTCTTGCGCCGGCTGATGTATCTGCTTGGCATGGAATTGGCACGCCTCGCACCTCTTGACCATCTCCGCCGCATCCCCGAGCGCCGAAGGCCAGTAGAAGCCACTTCGATATGCCTTTGCGGCTAGAGTTGCAGCAGAGGCATGATGCCCACATTCGCCGGCGTGGATGTCCCTTAGAAGCTCTTGGCCTTGGTGAGTAGATATGCACTTCAGAGCGACGCCATTTGGGCGACACCGGTACAAGTCACCGTCCTTGACGCAGTAGCCCGAAGCTTGCCGCACAATCCTCTCGGCCTCCTCTTCATCCTCAGGAAGCCTGCTGCTGGTGAGGTAGGCCTTGAGCTCGATGATCCAATCCACTCCCTCCTGCCGAGCCAATGCCAGAAGGACGCGGTCACCCGAAGGAGGCCCGCAATCCGGAGCCCCCTGCTCCGGCGGTGGCGGCAAAGCAGAAGGAGGAAGTGGTTTGGATGTTGACGAAGAGGCGGACGGCTTGAACAGACGCTCCTCAAAGACGCCGGCATGCTGCGCCAGGCGATGAGAGGCGCGCTTGGCGATCTCGTCGGCTTCCACATTTTCTCCCCTCGGGATGTGCTTCAGCTCCAAGCCTTGGAAGCGTTTTTCCATCTTTCGATGCTCCTCGAGATAAGCCGCCATGTGCTCATCCCTTGGAGTGTAGCTCTTGTTCGAGAAGTTCACAACCAGCTGTGAATCTCCCTTGACGATGAGGCGCTTGATGCCCAAAGCGTTTGCTGCCCTTAGGCCAGCAAGTAGTCCTTCGTACTCCGCGATGTTGTTGGAGACCTTGTTCTCAGGCGCGAAGCAAAACTGCACAGCGTAGAAAAGCTTGTCTCCAGAGGGAGAGGTTAGGACAGCACCGGCTCCCGCGCCGGGGAGGTTGAAGGCGCCGTCGAAGTGCATGACCCAGAGGCCTGGGGCCTCCTCTCCAGGGAGAGTTGACTCCACCTCTAGAGGCTCGTCTACGAACGGATCAGTCCATTCTGCAGTGAACTCGGCCAAAGCCTTGCTCTTGATTACCTTTGTAGTTTCGAAGGAGATCTCGAAAGGCTGAAGCTCCACAGCCCACTCAGCCACCCGCCCAGTGACATTGGGGTTGCGCAGGACGGTTTCCAGGGGCCGATCGGTTACCACCTTAATCGGGTGACCCTGGAAGTAGTGGCGTAGCTTCCGCGAGGCGATGAGCAAGGTGTAGAGCAACTTTTGCTGCATTGTGTAGCGCTCCCACGCGTCGCGCAGTACCGTGCTGACGAAGTACACAGGCTTTTGCACCTTGACGACACCCTCGGAAGGCTCCTCCTCAGGAGGCTTTTGAGCGTTGCTCTGAGAGAGCGGCTCGGTCGGTGAAGATCCCTCGGGCGGCTCCTCTTGAGAGGCGGGAAGGGCATGCAGACGTAGCAATACACCCCATAGGGCGTGATGAAGGCGATCTTCTCTTCGTCCTCCTTTGCCATCTTGATCTGATGATAGCCGGAGAAAGCATCCAAGAAGCAAAGGAGGTCGCAGCCGGCGGTGGAGTCGATGATTTGATCTATCCTCGGGAGAGGGTAAGGGTCCTTGGGACAGGCCCTGTTGAGACTTGTGAAGTCCACGCAGAGGCGCCCACTGCCATTTGCCTTTGGGACGACCACCGGATTAGCAATCCAGGTGGGGTGGGCCACCTCGCGTATTAACTTGGCCTTCTTCAGCTTCTCTATTTCCTTGACGATGAAGTCTTGCTTCTCTTGCGCTTGCTTCCTGGTCTTCTGCTTCACGGGGTGTGCCTGAGGGCACACGGCTAGGTGGTGCTCAATCACCTCCCTGGGAACGCCGGGCATATCTGACGGAGTCCAAGCGAACATGTCAGAATTTGCCCGCAGGAAGGTGACGAGCGCGCTTTCCTATTTGGGGGAAAGCCCTGCCCCGATGGTGACGAAGTTGTCGCAGCCCCCAGCCTGGAGCGGGACCTTCTTGGTTGCCGAGCGCTCCTGGGTAAACTGTGGCCTCCTGCCTGAGGGTACCGCAGCTTCCCCAATGCTCATGTCCAGCATTGGATGGTCCAGGTCCTCGCTTGGAGTAGGCGATGCAGAGGCGGCGAACTTATTCCCTGTCGAACCCAGAGGGAGGGGCTCGAGAGAGGCCTTCTTCGCTGCAGCCCGCTCTTGGGATACGAGCTGCTTCTTCCTCGCGAGGTCGCCGGAGTGTTCCAGTAGATCTTCGTCGGTGGGGAACATGGTGGCGGCCTCGCGGTAGACATGATCAACTGATCGGAGAGCATCCTTCTCATTGCAGCGCACGGTGATCGTGCCGTTGGCGCCCGGAATCTTGAGGATGTCGTCGTGGTGAAACAACATATGCCATAGGATGGCTTAAATGGGGGCCGAACTAGATGCTGGAGGATTCGGGAGAGGGGAACGAGCTAAAGAGCACGACAGAAAGGAACACAGATCTACCCAGGTTCGGGGCTCTCGTAAGGAGATAACACCCCTACTCCTGCTCTACTTGGTTATATATTTGGATTGGTGGAGTACACAACAATGGTGCTTCCAAGCTCTCTGCTAGAGGAGGAAGATGAACTGCTAAGTGTAGTAACACAGAGTGACCAACCCTTTACCAGGGCTCCCTATGCCACCTTATATAGTGGTGGCCAGGGTTACAACGGTCATAAGAGACCAGAAGACACGGGCTACACTCCAAATAGGACTTGCTGACGAAGGCAACGACCCTTGACTTCCTCCCTGATTGCTCTCGATGGGACTCCATATCCCTGTACCTTGTACTTCCAGGACTGTGACCTTACCACTCTGAGGTAAGCTTGTACTTGTGCACAGTGAGGGTAGGTAACCTCCACTGTGCACCCTGCCATCATACCCTGCTACCATGCTTGGATGTTTTCTTCCTTGATTGTAGGGATGTGACACATTAGCTGACTTCTGTATTCCGGATATGACCGTTGGCCATACCCCGGACCTATATGCCGGACCAACGACCTACGAGGGTCGGGTAATCCGGCCTCCCTTGCTCCTGCACAACATACCAAATGGTTAGGCCGGCATATCTAAGTATATGCCGGCACACCTATATTAGTATTCCGGCTATACCGGCATATCCAAACACCAGCCGGGATATACACATATGCCGGACAGCCGATGCTCCTATATTCCGGCCAGTCCCTTTATTGACAACCCGGCATAAGTCAACCATAGTCCTTGTATCTTTCTAGCCTCTTGACCCTACCGGGGGTCATCCCCCCGACACTAGTCCCCGAAGCTGCCGAGGTTCCCCAGTCATAACTGTGGAGCCTTGACAGGTTCAACATATCTTCTTTCATTATACTCCAGTTCTCCGGTATATCCCGACGATCAGATTATATGCCGGGACATCCGCACATATCCCGGCCACTGTTCCTTCTCCAAATGTTATTCCGGCCAGTCCCGAGGGTATTCCGGACGGAACATACACATCGGGCAATCATTCCGACATATAGACGAGTCTTCCTCGAGAAGCCACGCCTGACTGTTTGCATCGAAACTTGCAACTGCTCTGTCACCTCGAACGGTCACACGATGTGACGGTTCACAGCGCAGTTACTCCTTGCCATCATTGCGTCATGGCACGGTTACAGGAACCGCCGCCCCACTCCGTGCCGCCACGTGGCGACTTACCGCAGAAACGGTCGTGGTAGTGGAACACTCCCCACGACCCCCACGACCGGCCTCCTCGGTATAAATACGGGGTGGGGGTAACTTATTCTTTTTACCCCCGCCACAGTGCCTTCTTCCTCCTCTGCTCCCCTGCCCCTTGCGCTTCACCGCCGGCCAGAGGAACAGAGAGAAAGCTCCGCCGCTGTCGGTCTGCTCCCCGCCGACGCCTTCGCTCGACGACGGCCTGCATCTCCGTCGACGACACCGCCGCCGCCTCTTCTCCCCGCAGCATTGCAGGGAGATTGGATCTTCCTCTGCACACTCGCCGCCGCCGCTCCATCGCCGTCGGCCAAGCTCCGGTGAGTTCCTCTTCCTCTGTTCTTCCTTTCCCTTCTCTTCTGCAACTAGGCTGCGGTAGCCTTACTGGTTTGTATCCATGGTAGTTCCTTTGCTGGATATTTCGTTGCTTCGATTAGTATTGCTAGCAGTGTTTCGTAACAGCTCACAAGTGTTCTTCCGCAGAAATTATATCCCTGTTTATTTCCGACTTTAACTGCCTCGGTAGATCTTCTATTCCTGCTAACATTGGTGAGAGCTGTATGCCGGAGAGACTAACCTCCCTCTTTTCTCCGGCCTTGATAGGAATAACATCACGGGACTCCGGCTATCACGCCTTGTACCGGCCATCCCGATGGCTTCATCGAGCATGACAGGTACCTCGGCCTCGGAGGAAGATACCTCGGCCCGGGTCCAAGGACGCTCCGGCTGGGAGGGGTCGGAGGTCACCCCGGCCGACATATCCTGGGTCACCTCCACCAGGAGAGTCCCGGAGGGCGTAGCATGCCGGCTACCGGCGGGAGAAACTGTGCTGGCACCTGAACCCAGCGAACGCGTCGTCTTCATCGCCCACTTCGAGCGGGGCTTCGGTCTGCCGGCATCGGACTTCTTCCGGGACTTCCTCAACACCTATGATCTACAACCTCACCATATCCCGGCCAATGCCGTGATGATCCTCTCCGCCTTCGCTGCCTTTTGCGAAGGCTATGCCGGCATCGAGCCCCTTACCCAAGGCTGGGCGAAATACTTCCAACTGCGGAAGCAAGTCGTCTAGGAGCCGCCCCGGAGCAAGGATGACCCGCCGGAGACGGCCCAGGAGAAGAAGGACCGCCCCATGACCCTTTGCGGCGCAACCACCATCATGTCCCGGAAGGGCTCGGACTTCCCCAAGGTGCAACTCCTCGAATCTTGCAAGAAGTGGCAGAAGAGCTTCTTCTACGTCAAGAACACCACCGACGTGGATCTGCTCAACCTGCCGCCATTTGTGGACGAGCCACCTTTGGCTATGACGAACTGGACCTATAACCCGAAGAACTCGGTGATGCCGGTGAATGCTCTCCACCGGGTTAAGGGCGAGCTCCGGGATGCCGGCCTTACACCTCAAGACTTGGTGGCATGCTATATCAGCCGGCGCGTCTCTCCTTTGCAGCGCCGGTCGCACAAGATCTGCCAGATGAGCGGGCCCATGGACCCCACCCGGCATTCCACACATGAGCTGACTCCGGCCGACACTCTGCGGCGGATCAAGGATGTCTGCAAGTCCTCTCAGGCCACTTTTGCCTGGGGGCTAGAACCATACAGCCGGGATAGGCCCGCCCCAACGGTAAACCCTCTTGTCCGATACACAAACTCCATGTCCGGCACATAGATACTTAAGCCGACACATGTCTATTTACCGACACATATCCTGTTTGGCCCGAGATGTTGCTATTTGCCGCCCTATTTATAATGCATACAAGACTCCGACATACTTATTCCACCGGCATATTCCTTGTTTCTGACCTTTTTGCTTTGCATTATGCAGAAGTTCAGCTTCCAAGCCATGGAGAACTCCCGGATCAAGATCGCGGCAGACCGCACTGTTGCGGATGTTGAAGATCCCGATCACTGGGATAAGCTACCCAGGAGCACCCGTGCAGCAGCTGCCATGGGTAAGGGCTCTTCATCCCGGCATTTCTCTCAAGACCGGAGTGACGATGACTCTAATGAAGACTGCCAGACATTTATCTGCCCGACACCTCTTGCTTATGCTTTTCCAGAAACACCTATTGCTTATGAGTTTCCAATGCCGTCCTCAGCTATTCCGGACGACATGGTTGTCGAGGCCGCCCCTCTGAACCAGGGACCTCCTTCCACCGGCGGACGTGCCGGCCGGAAGCGAGGGGTGAAGCCCTAGCCCGACACACCTCAGAAGCCGAAGAGGCAGAAGGTCGGTGACGAGGTTCTAACCCGGCAATGCCCATGTTTTGGGGCTTTCGATTCATGGAGAGCATGTGGGCGCTTGGCGGATTCGACGGCTTCAGACAGAAACAGGGGGTGCACACGAATTTACCCAGGTTCGGCCCCCCGGAGGGTAAAGACCTACATCCTGCTTGTCTGATCTTGTATTGCTGGTACATGTGGAGCTGTTACAATGGCGCGTAGATGCAATCTGGCGAAGGTGGGAGGAGATGGCATGGCTAGCCTATGCGAGGTTGTGTTGTAGGCTATGCGAATCTGCCCGTCTAGGGGGCGTCCTTGGTGGCTTTATAGATGCAGCCAGTCAGGGTTTACAAATATTTCTTGCCTTCTACTCCAAGTCGGTGTGCTGGGCCTTGCGGGCTTCGTGTAACCTTCGAGCGGGCTTCTCCCCTGGACCGAAAACTAGGTAGGCGAATATCGAGGGCCCATTTGTAATTCCTTCGTCAGTAGCCCCCGAGTGTCTAGTCGATTCGTAGAATCGGGTAGAGACTCTAATCTTGCCTTGACGTCGTAGTCTTGCATGTCGCGTGTGAGGGCACCAAATGAAATTCTTGCATGTCGCGTGTGAGGGCACCAAATGAAGTTCTTGCATGTCGGGGTCGGTGAAGTCGCATGGTGGTTGAATCATGATGATGATGTTGTCGAATTCTTGTTGTAGGCGATGTCGTTGTCGAATACTTGCTGTAGGTGATGTTGCTGTCGAGCCTGAATATGTCAAACTGAAGTCGACGCAGCAGACGGAGCACCGTCGATGATGTAGAAGGCAATGCGAGGCCCCCCGAGTGTCGGGGGGATGACCCCCGGTAGGGTCAAGAGAGTAGAAAGACATAAGGTCTATGATTGACTTTATGCCGGGTTATCAAGGAAGGGCCTGGCCGGAATATAAGAGCATCGGCCAGGCCGGCATATAATGTATATCCCGGCTGATACTTGGATATGCCGGCATAGCCGGAATACTTATAAAAGTGTGCCGGCATATACTTAGATATGCCGGCCTAACCATTTTGTGTGTTGTGCAGGAGCAGGGGAGGCCGGATTACACGACCCTCGTAGGTCGTTGGTCCGGCATATAAGTCCTGGGTATGGCCAACGGTCATATCCGGGATACTTAAGTCAACCAAGGTGTCACATCCCTACAATCAAGGAAGGAAACATCCAAGCATGGTAGCAGAGTAAGATGGCAGGGTGCACAGTGGAGGTTACCTACCCTCACTGTGCACAAGTACAAGCTTACCTCAGAATGGTAAGGTCACAGTTCAAGAGGTACAAGGTACAGCAAGGGGAGTCCCATCGAGAGCAATCAGGGAGAAAGTCGTGGGCGTCTGCCCTCGACAGCAAGTCCTGTTTGGAGTGTAGTTGGTGTCTCCTGGTCTTCTATGACCGTTGTAACCCTGGCCACCACTATATAAGGTGGCATAGGGAGCCCTGGTAAAGGGTTGGTTGGCTGAGAGTTTAGTTGTTGGCTAATAGTTGGTGGTTGGTCACTCTGTGTTCCTACACTTAGCAGTTCATCTTCCTTCTCTAGCAGAGAGCTTGGAAGCACCATTGTGGTGTACTACATCGACCCATATATACAATCAGTAGAGCAGGAGTAGGGGTGTTATCTCCTTACGAGAGCCCCGAACCTGGGTAGATCAGTGTCTCTTTCTGTCGTGCTTTTTAGCTCGTTCCCCTCTCCCGAATCCTCCAGCATCTAAGTCGGCCCCCATTTAAGCCATCCTATGGCATATGTTGTTTCACCACGACGACATTTGGCGCCCACCGTGGGGCAGATCGATATGCTGGGCGGAGTGTTCATTCGGACGGGGTCTGTGATAGCAGCTTCGGGGGTCCAGAGGCTAGGCTCGCTCAGTTTCGTCAGTGACAACACCGGTTGTCTCGGTGGCCGGCCGTTCCCCAGGGATGGCCGGATTATGTCTTTCGGTTCCCACGAGGTGTACGTGGGAACTGAGAGAATTTGCAGGAAGGAGGCGCTGGTGGCGTCGGATCCACCGTCACATCGGCTGGCTCACGCTGGGCGTAGCGCTCGCTCAGTAGAGTCGGCTGAGGTGATGATGGCCGGCACATCCGTGCCGCCGGCGGAAGATGCCGGCAAAGCAGCAGCGGCCGGAGCTTCTCCTCCGGAGCCGCCGAAGGTCAAGAGGTCGGCGCGTCCTCCGTTGGAGCGTGCGGAGAACCTGGCCGGCACTTCCGGTGTGCCGGCTAGGGGCGAGGTTCTTCTTCCCATCATCGACCGGCTTCTCGAGCCGGTGCGATCCGGCGTAGATCCGGAGCAGACAAGGGAGATCCTGGAGGGATCTCGTCAGGCCCTCGTCGACGAGGCCCTGGCCATGAACCAGGAGCGCGAACGGTTTAACCGGCAACTCCGTGAGTATGAAGCAGCCCATGGTTTTACTCCTGTAGTAATCCGGCCTAGCCGGATAGAAGAGGTTAGAACTAGAGGCAGAAATCTTAATGCTGAGATAGGAAAAGATGCTAGAGATAAGAGTCATACCGCAACTAGTACTGTGCCTAAGGTAGTCTATAGTTCGCCAGTAAAGAACCTTAGAGCGGCGGCCGAGGTAGCTAAGGATTTATCTTGTTTATCCGGCGAAGCACTGCGTGAGCAGCAAGCCCGGCTTAACCAACTTTTGTCTGAAGCTACAAAGTAGCAGGAGGCCTTTAAGAAGGCAAACCCAGGTGCCGGGGCATCCCAGTACATTGTGTCGGCGGGAGGTGCCGGTGCGAGGTCGAGGGGCCAAGCCTCGTCCCCGCATCCTAGCGCCCGGCGTGCCGGAAGTGTGACCTCTGGCCGCCGGGACAAGCAGATCCAGGTGTACGATCCGACTGTCGCCGGAAAGCAGGCGATGGTGCAGAAGAATGTCGGCCAAGCCGACAAGTATGTCGGCAGCAAGAAGCCCGGCCAGAGTGTGCCGGCCGGGCATGAAGCAGCAGCGGCCGGTGGTGGCCGGAGTAACAGTGCAGCCCGGCGTCAGCAACAGGGCGCCGGAGGTGCAGCGCAGCAGCAGGGTGCAGCTCAGCCGAGACATCAAGAGGATGACGGCAATTCCGCCCTTGCCAGGGCGGGATATCAGCAGCAGCATCAGCAAGGCCGGCATAGTGAGCAGCATCAGCCGGAGCAGCAGCAGCAGATGATCGCAGGCCCAATAGCATCCCGGCTTGGACCTCGGTCCTTGGAAGCCAATGATGCACGTTTCAAGCTGGACAAGCTCCACCAATCAGAGTTGGTGGAGAGACAAGGAGCTCCGGGCCCTATGTGTTTCGGACCCCGGATTATGGGGGAGCCGGTGCCTTACTACTTCCAGCTCGCGCGTGGCGCGAGGACATATAATGGCAGTACGAAGCCGGAAGATTGGTTGGAGGATTACTCCACAGCGGTGAACATCGCTGGAGGAAACCTCAGATGGGCGGTACGATATGTGCCGCAGATGTTGGAAGGTCCAGCCAGGATATGGCTGAATAATTTGCCGGCCGGGAGTATCAACGGCTGGATTGATTTCGAAGAGCAGTTTGTGTCAAACTTTACCAGCACATACAAGAGGCCCAACCGTCCGCAGCAGCTGGCTAACTGCCGGCAAGGAGTGAATGAGACTGACCGTGACTATCTGACCAGGTGGTGCACGTTGCGCAATTCCTGCGAAGGAATCAATGAGCAGCAGGCCATCATGTGGTTCGCTCATGGGTGCCAACATGGCACCATGCTGTGGCAAAAGCTTCAGAGGCAAATGCCGGCCACGCTGGCCGAAACAATCAAGATCGCTGATAGTTATGCTCTGGGAGATCCCAAGCAGCCCAGTCTCGATTCACAAGGACAGGGGCAAACCCAGGGAAACACCAGCAATGCCGGTAGACCGGGGCAGTTCTATCGCCCGGATAACCGGAATAAGAGGAGAGATGAGCGGCCGGATTACCGGTATGGGGCAGCACAAGTTGCAGCTGTGGAGGAAGAGCAAGGGGGCGCCGGCAGTAGCCAGCGTCCGAGATATGAGAACTATCAGCAGCCTCAGCAGCAGCCGCAGCAGCAAGCACAGCCGTTCCAGAAGAAGAATGTCTGGACCAACAAGAATGCCGGCGGAGCCGCCGGCCAGAAGAAGCAGTGGCCGAAGTATACTGTGGGTCTTGCCATGGACAAGCCTTGTGTGTTTCACACATTCCAGCCGGGAAAGCCGGCAAACCATTTGACAAGGAATTGTTCGTGGCTGGACGACATATTAGCAGGTCGTGCAGGTCCCTGGGGACCGGCTAGACCCTCTGTCCCGGCAGCTCCATCGCCGTTGACAGGTGCTAATACAATAGCAGTCCCACCTAGGCCGGGTAATCCTGGGAATCAGAGCAACGCCGGAAATGCCGGCGTAAATCAAGTTGACCAGAGCTATAATCCGGAATATAACACCGGAGGCCCAGGAGCGGGCCGGAATGAGTACAAGGAGTATGATCAGAGCTATATGGTCTTTGAGACCGAGAGAACAGACAAGCAGAGCTTGTACCGGCGGAGTCTGGAGGTGAATGCCGTTATGTCGGCTGTGCCAAAGCTGATGTACTGGTCTGACCAGGCTGTTGGTTGGGACAGGGCAGATCATCCCCGGATCATGCCAAATCCCGGCGGATATGCTCTGGTGATGGATCCGACATTCGTCGGGCCGGCTAATAACGTAAGATTCAGCAAGGTCCTCATTGATAATGGAAGCAGCATCAACATCATGTATCGGGATACGATGGAGAAGCTGGGAATCAAGGAAAATATGCTGGAACCAAGCAAGACCACGTTCCACGGCATTGTGCCGGGACTTTCGTGTGCGCCGATGGGCAAGATCCGGATGGATGTCATGTTTGGCAGCCGGGATAACTGCAGGGTGGAAAATCTCATGTTCGAAGTGGTTGATTTGGAGAGCCCCTACCATGCTTTGCTGGGTAGACCGGCACTGGCAAAATTCATGGCCTCTACGCATGTGGCGTATCTGAAGATGAAGATGCCGGGACCCAAAGGAGTGATCACCATCATTGGTGATTACAAGCGTTCGATGGCATGTGCCACCGCCGGATCCAATCTGGCCGAGACTCTGATCATTGCAGAGGAGAGGAAGAGGCTCAAGCGAGCAGTGGAGATTGCTGAGACGGTCGTGGCCGGCAAATATATGCCGGGCATGACAAATCCCGGTGGCAGTGCTACTTTTCAAGCAGGCAAGGAGGTAAAAAAGGTGCCTCTGGATGATGCTTTCCCGGAGCGCCATGCCCTGGTTGGGACAAGTTTGGATCCCAAATAGGAAAGCGAGCTCATCAGCTTCCTCCGTGAGAATCGGGATATCTTTGCATGGTCTACTTCGGACCTGCAAGGTGTGCCGAGGGAGCTGGCTGAGCACGCATTGCACGTGAGACCCGATGCTAAGCCAGTGAAGCAGCCGCTCCGGCGGAATGCCGGCGATAGAAGGAAAGCCATATGGGAGGAAGTGGCCAGGCTCTTAGCCTCTGGCTTTATCAAAGAAGTACTTCATCCGGATTGGGTGTCTAATCCGGTTTTGGTGGAAAAGAAGAAAGACGAGCCCGCCATAGTGAAAGTATGGCGGATGTGTGTTGATTACACCAACTTGAATAAGGCATGTCCTAAAGATCCATTCCCGCTGCCTAGGATCGATCAAGTGATTGATTCCACAGCCGGATGTGAACTGTTATCATTTGTGGATGCCTATTCTGGTTTCCACCAGATCCCCTTGTATGAGCCTGATCAAATAAAGACATCCTTTATTACCCCGTACGGGGCTTATTGCTATCTCACTATGCCGTTCGGTTTAAGAAATGCCGGCGCAACTTACCAAAGGTGTATGCAAAAGTGTTTGCACGATCAGATAGATAAAAATGTGCAGGTATATGTCGATGATATCGTCATAAAAACCAAGGAGAGCAAGACTCTCATAGATGATCTCCGGGAAACCTTTGGGAACCTGAGGAGATTCCGGATGAAGTTGAATCCGGCTAAGTGCACCTTTGGTGTGCCGGCGGGCAAGTTGCTCGGTTTCCTTGTTTCCAGCCGGGGTATTGAGGTGAATCCCGGCAAGATTCGTGCCATAGAAAGGATGAAGCCGCCGACAGATTTGAGGGAAGTACAGAAGTTCACTGGGTGCCTCGCATCCCTGAGCCGCTTCATAAGCCGGCTGGGAGAGAAAGCTCTGCCGTTATATCAGTTGATGAAAAAGTCCGACACATTTGTCTGGACAACGCAAGCAGATGCAGCTTTCAAGGAATTGAAACAGTTGTTGTCAACAGCGCCGGTATTAGCATCTCCGATGCCCCGGGAGCCAATGTTGCTCTATATAGCAGCAACCAACCGAGTTGTCAGTGCTGTGGTGGTAGTAGAGCGAGAGGAAGGAGGCAAAACCGTGCAGCGGCCGGTATATTATCTGAGTGAAGTCCTCTCCACCTCAAAGCAAAACTACCCCCACTATCAGAAGATGACCTATGGTGTCTATATGGCGGCTAAGAAGCTCAAGCATTACTTCCAAGAGCATCCAATCCGGGTAGTGGCCGAGGCCCCTATCTCGGAAATTATAGGCAACAAAGATGCCAGCGGCCGGATAGCAAAGTGGGCAATAGAGCTTTCACCATATACACCGCAGTACGATAAGAGGGATACAATCAAGTCCCAGGTCTTGGCTGATTTCTTTATTGACTGGGCCGAGATACAGTATGAGCCACCATTGCCAGATGTCAATTATTGGAGGATGCATTTCGATGGGTCCAAGACAATCCATGGCTTGGGTGCCGGCATAGTTCTCAGTTCGCCAAAGAATGACCAGCTGAGATACGTCCTGCAGATTCACTTTGCAGCATCAAATAATGTGGCGGAATATGAGGCACTTGTGCATGGCCTGAAGGTGTCTAAGGACATAGGAATTCGCCGGATTATGTGCTTCGGGGATTCTGACTTAGTGATTCAGCAGTGTTCCGGCATATGGGACGCGCATGATGCTAACATGGCATCATACCGTTTCCTAGTGCAGCAGTTAAGTGGTTGCTTTGAAGGTTGTGAGTTCCGGCACGTTCTCCGGGCTCAGAACGATGCAGCCGATGCATTATCCAAGCTGGGGTCTTCCCGAGATTCAATCCCGCCCGGCATTTCGCTGGAGCATCTGAGGAAGCCATCGATCAAACCCTCGCCGGAGTCATCCTCCATTTATGTCCCGCCAAGTCCAGACGAAGCAGTTCCAATGGAGATAGATGCCGGAGCCAGGACGGATAACCCGGGGACTGTTTCCTCAGTCCCGGGGACTGGGCCGGCATATGCTGTTAGTACAGTATTCCGGAGCAAAACTAAAGGCAAGGGTAAAATGTGCCAAGAGGTCGTGCCGGTATACCCGGGGACTGCTCCGGCATACCCGGGGACTGATTCTTCAGTCACGGGGACTTCGCAGCCCATGGAGATCGATTATGTGTCGGTCGAAATGATGGAAATAGATCAGGCAGTGTTCACTGCCAGGGAAGTGCCCTCATGGGCACGTCCTATCATGAACTTCATGGTGGATGGTCAAGTGCCGGCGGATGAAACCGAGGCCCGCCGGGTTATAAGGAGATCCAAAGCGTATACCATCATCAACAAAGAAATATACAAGAGAAGTACCACCGGAGTATTGCAGAGATGTGTCGAATCTGCAGAGGGTCTGGAGATGCTCCGGGAAATTCACCAGGGGGAGTGTGGTCACCATGCTTCGTCCAGGGCATTGGTGGCAAAGGTATTCCGGCATGGCTTCTATTGGCCAACGGCACTGCAAGAGGCAGAAAACTTGGTCCGGAAATGTAATGGGTGTCAAAGATATGCCCACCAGATTCATCAGCCGGCATCAGCCCTGAAAACTATCCCAATAACCTGGCCCTTTGCTGTTTGGGGCCTGGATATGGTCGGGGCTTTTAAGCCGGCCAGAGGGAAAATGACCCATATCCTGGTCATGGTGGACAAGTTCACCAAGTGGATTGAAGTGAAGCCCATAAGCAAGTGTGATGGTCACACAACAGTGAAATTCTTAAAGGATATAATCTTGAGATATGGTGTTCCTCATAGCATCATCACTGACAATGGGTCAAACTTTGCCCAAGGGCCATTTGCCAGATTTTGTGAGGAGGTGGGAATCCGGCTGGACGTTGCGTCGGTTGCCCACCCTTGTGCCAATGGCCAAGTAGAGAGATCGAATGGGCTAGTATTATCCGGCATAAAACCCCGGCTGATAGAGCCCCTGGAGAAAACTCCGGGATGTTGGCTAGATGAGCTGCCAGCAGTGCTGTGGAGTTTAAGAACAACTCCGAATAGATCAACAGGCTACACACCGTTTTTCCTGGTGTATGGAGCAGAAGCTGTGCTTCCAACAGATGTAATACATGATGCACCAAGAATAGTGCTATATACTGAGGAAGAGGCTAAGGAAGCCAGAGAAAATGATGTTGATCTGCTAGAGGAAGCAAGGGAAATAACTCTGTCAAGAATAGCAGTATATCAGCAGAACCTCAGACGCTATCATGCGCAGAAGGTAAATCCAAGGAGATTTCAAGAGGGAGATCTAGTACTCCGGCTAAAGCAAGGCACAGAAGGCCGACATAAGTTAACTCCTCCATGGGAGGGGCCATTCATTGTGAGCAGAGCTCTGCACAATGATGCCTATTATCTTATAGATGCGCAGGACCCCAAGAAGAATAAGGTGGACAGGTCCGGAGAAGAAACCAAGAGGCCATGGAACATAGCTCTACTGCGCCCCTTTTACTCCTGAGCAACACAATGTATGTATTTCCATATTTTTTCTTTGTATGCCGGCGTGTTGTGCCGGCACAAGACTAATGAATGAAATACCGGCATCCCGAAGAAGCCGGGTAACTGGCTCCGAGGTATATTTGTTGGTTATTTACAGTTTTTTGTTATATGCCGGCTGGCTTTATTTGAATGTTTCCTATGTCGGCCTAGTAATGTGTCGGCACCAAAGGCCACTCTTCGACTCAGCTGCTGTCCGAAACCCGGCTTCATGGCTAGCAAGAGTAGATGCCGGAGATTGTCTACACATGGAAAACGGCTAAGGAAATACAAAGCAAGCGAACCGACATTTTCGTTAAAGCTAAAGTTAAAATTCAAAGTGTCGGATGATTTGAAGTCTAAGTTTCAAAGTTAAAGTACTGTATGTTCGATGAAGCAACCTTGAGACTCATACGTCGAAAGCCAAATAAGGTAGACAAGTAGCCAAGGTTGTGAAATTGAGGAAACAGGAAAACAACTCGGTGACTTAGCCAAAAGATGATCCGGCATTAGTAACAAGCAAACCAAGATAAAACTTGTTCAGGTAGCAAACCAAAGGAAATTAAAACGTATATCTTACAACTGCACCCGGCATACCGGGGATCTGATAAAGCTTAAAGTGTTTTTGGTGCAAAGATTCAAGGGGCAGGCGCGGGGCCGCCAGCAGGTGGAGCAGTAGCAGTCGAGGTGTCGGCCTCAGGTGTGCCGGACCCAGCAGATGGAATGGAGCCGTCCCCTCCGCCCGGGGCAGATGCCTGTTCCGGAGCTTCAGTGTCGGCTTCCTCAGCTTCATCTTCATCTTGACTGGAGTCGGAACCCTCAGCAGCGGCAGATGTCCCGGCATCGACATTCTTCTCCGGCTCGCGGATGTCCCGGACGAAGGCGTCGGTGTCGGCATAGTCCACATAGCTGTGGGCCAACTCCTTGCGGCGACGGATATGATCCGGATCCGTGGTCCAGATGGATCCTTCGCGCACGGTGCGCAAAGTCTCCAAGTCTGCCTTTTCGTACCAAGACAAGAAGTAGCTGAGGGCTTCGTCAGCTCCAACCCTCGCGCCGGAATCTCGCCACTCCCGGAGGCGAACCTTGGCAAGCTGCAGGTCGTTGCCTAGGTCAACCGGATCAGTGGGAGTCCTTTGTCCCGGCCAGAGGGCAGAGAATGCCTCCTGGGCGCCGTAGAAGAGCTCTTCAGTGTAAAGGGTCATGGCCTCCTTCCGGGACTGCAGGGCCAGCAGCTGCTCCGACATGTCCCAGTTGGGCGAGTCAACCGGAACACCCCGGTTTTCTCGGTCCAACTGCAAAGCCCTCTCAACGTCAGCGACGGAAGCGGGAAACATGCCTGCAGAATAGAAACAATGTTAGCAAAAGGAAAATATGTCGGCATAGATGCTATGCCGAAAAGGATTACACTATGTCGGGAAGGATAAAAGGAGAAAGGATTTGAAGCTTACGGGCAAGGTCGGCATTCAGCTGTGCAACTGTAACCTCCCATTTGGTGGCCTGCTCCTTCAGGCTATCCAGTTCAGCGTGGGCAGTGGAGGCATCAGTCTCGGAGGAAACGAGCAAGTCCTGGGTGTTCTTCAGTTGACTCTCCCTTTGCTCCTTCTCCTCCAGGAGCTCGGCAATCCGGCCCTTAAGCTGCTCAACCTCGGCCTTGTGACCGGCATCCCGGTCGTCCAGTTGCTTGGCCACATCCACCGAGGACACACAATCCTGGTGGCGTGCCTCCAGTGCAGCCTTCTCATCTGCGAAGATTGCAAGTTAAAAGGATTTGAAGAAAGAAAACAGTGACAAAGAGTAAAGGATTTGAAGTATAAAGTAGCTATCCGGATAACAGCAGGATCCGGCATACCAGTAAGCTCTTTCACCCTCGTAAGAAGCGCGGCGACTTGTTTTTCAGTGCCAGCTGCAGAATGTCGGCACAAGGTTATGTGTCGGTAAGAAGAGGTATTGCAAAGAAAAGAGAGGAAAGACATCCGGCATATAGCGGTATGTCGGCAAAGATTACCTTTCTTGGACAGCTCCAGCTGAAGCTTGCTGTGTGCGTCGGAAAGCTTCCGATGCTCACACACCAAGTCATGGAACATGTCGGCCCGGGTGTTGTTCATGAGCTGCAAAAATGCCGGGATTTGAAATGTCAGCAGAGAAATTTGACATGATAATTAAAGTGAAGATTTTATCAAGTGATCATTCTTTTAAAGACCCGGCACAGGTGCTGCGCACCTATCCCGGCCCTCGGTGACTAGGATTTGAAGCTCGAATCGAGCTTATATCCCGGTCAAGAGGATTTGAAAGATAATAGAGATGTGAAATTGTTAAAGACCCGGCACAGGTGCTGCGCACCTATCCCGGCCCTCGGTGACTAGGATTTGAAGCTCGAATCGAGCTCATATGTCGGCAGTTAGTTCAAAAGAAGCTAGCTAAAGGACTCTGAGAAAATCCCGGATGTCCATATCCCGGACAGCCGACATTTTCGGGGACTGGGGATATGTGTGTAAATGTAAAGGACTTACGTTGGTGGCATCGGCCAACTTGTGAAGTCTTTGCTGGATGCTGAGGAGCTCGCTGGCGATCGGTATGGGCTTCGCTGCCAGGAAGTCGCTTGGGTCGCCACTGGTCTTGGCTTCGGCCAGCTTCTTGCTCCTTGAGTCCGCAGTGTCCATGTTGCTGGCGTCGTTCCACTTGATGCACTGCTCCTTAAGAGAGCCGAGGCTCTCATCACTTTTCGTCGCAAGAGGGACGAGGCCCTCGAGTTCTGGGGTGTCGAAGAAGCTTTTCCGGTACCCCGGCCGGGCTGCTGCCCTGCTAAGATGCAGGGACAGAGCAGAGCTGGTCCGGGACGCTGCCTTAGGAGGAGCTGTTGCGGCAGATGGTGTGCCGGACTTGGCCGGCTGAATCTTCAACGTGCCGGGCCGGGCCGGGGCAGTGGTCTTGGCCGGTGCAGTGGTCTTGGCCGGTGCTGGAGTCTTGGCAGCTGAAGGAGTCTCGGGTGTGGGCTGTTCCGGCGCGGACGGTGCTTCTTGACCAGCGGGAGCGGGATCCGGAAAAATCCGGACTTCCGGCACTAAAGGGCCTTTGCCCTTGATGTCTGTGCCGGCGCTCTTGTTGCTTGCGCCGGCATCTTCAGTTGTGCCGGCGTCGCTGGTGGGCGCGCCGGAGTCTGGTGCTTCTTGGTGGGCTCCTGTGTCCATGTGGACATCAGGAGCCGGAGGTTCCTGTTGAGCCCCCGAGTCCATGTGGACGTCGGGGGCAGAGGTATCTTGTTCCGGCGGAGGAACGTCCTTCGCCGGGGAGGAGGTCTTGTCGGGCGCAGGCAAGGATGCCGGCGCCGGGGAGGTCGTGTGACTGGCAGAGGGAATGTCGGATGTAGCAGGGGCAGCGGGCTTGGTAACCTTCGGGTCGCCACTCAAGCCAGAAGCTTGTTCCGGCTCAAGAGGAGCACTGAAAGAGAGAAAACACCAAGTCAGTAATACAAACAAGAGATATGACGGAGAAATGCAAAGAAAAGGAAATTTACCCCGAGGCAACAGGCCTCTGTTTCTTCTGTTTGGGCACGCAGACCTTCTGCCTCTTCGACCTCTGAGGTATGTCGGACGGGGGCTTCACACCTCGCTTCCGGCCGGCACGTCCGCCGGTGGAAGGAGGTCCCTGGTTCAGAGGGGCGGCGTCGATAACGATATCGTCCGGGATAGCTGAGGACGGCATTGGAAACTCGTGAGCAATAGGTGTTGCTGGAAAGGCGTACGCAAGTGGCGTCGGGTCATAGTACAGCAGGATCTCCTCGTCAGAATCAATCTCACTCCGGTCTTGAGTATAATGCCGGGATGAAGAGCCCTTACCCATGGCAGCTGCAGCACGGGTGCTCCTGGGAAGCTTATCCCAATGATCCGGATCTTCAGCATCCGCAACGGTGCGGTCCGCCGCGATCTTGATCCGGGAGTTCTCCATGGTTTGGAAGCTGAATTTCTGTATAAACAGCAAAGTCAAGTATTCCGACAAGGAAATATGCCGGATCAATATGATATGTGTCGGCAAACAGGCATGTGTCGGCAAACAGGCATATGTCGGCTTAAGTATCTATGTGCCGGACATGGACTTTATGTATCGGATAAGATGGTTTACCGTTGGGGCGGGCCTATCCCGGCTGTATGGTTCTAGCCCCCAGGCAAAAGTGGCCTGAGAGGACTTGCAGACATCCTTAATCCGGCGCAGAATGTCGGCCGGAGTCAGCTCGTGTGTGGAGTGCCAGGTGGGGTCCATTGGCCCGCTCATCTGGCAGATCTTGTGCGGCCGGCGCTGCAGAGGGGAGACGCGCCGGCTTATGAAGCATGCCACGAGATCGTTAGGAGTAAGGCCGGCATCCAGGAGCTCGCCCTTAACCCGGTGAAGCGCATTCACCGGCATCACCGAGTTCTTCGGGTTGTAGGTCCAGTTCGTCATCGCCAAGGGTGGCTCGTCCACAAATGGTGGCAGGTTGAGCAGATCCTCGTCGATGGTGTTCTTGACGTAGAAGAAGCTTTTCTGCCACTTCTTGCAAGATTCCAGGAGTTCCACCTTGGGGAAGTCCGAGCCCTTCCGGGACATGATGGTGGCCGCGCCACAGAGGGTCATGGGGCGGTCCTTCTTTTCCTGGGCCGTCTCCGGCGGGTCGTCCTTGCTCCGGGGCGGCTCTTGGACGACTTGCTTCCGCAGTTGGAAGTACTTCGCCCAGCCTTGAGTAAGGGCCTCTATGCCGGCATAGCCCTCGCAAAAGGCAGCGAAGGCGGAGAGGCTCATCACGGCATTGGTCGGGATATGATGAGGTTGTAGCTCGTAGGTGTTGAGGAAGTCCCGGAAGAAGTCCGATGCCGGCAGACCGAAGCCCCGCTCGAAGTGGGCGATAAAGACGACGCGTTCGCCGGGTTCAGGTGCTGGCACAGTTTCTCCTGCGGGTAGCCGGCATGCTACGCCCTCCGGGACTCTCCTGGTGGAGATGACCCAGGATATCTTGGCCGGAGTAACCTCCGACCCCTCCCAGCCGGAGCGTCCTTGAGCTCGGGCCGAGGTATCTTCCTCAGAGGCCGAGGTAGCCGTCATGCTTGAAGATGCCATCTTTGTGGCCGGGATAAGGCGTGAGAGCCGGAGTCCCGTGATGTTATTCCTATCAAGGCCGGAGAAAAGGGGGAGGTTAGTCTCTCTGGCATACCGCCCTCACCAATGTTAGCAGAGATAAAAAGATCTACCGAGGCAGTTAAAATAGGAAACAAATAAGGGTAAAACTTCTAAGGAAGAACACTCGAGAATGTTGTTAGGCGACGCTAATCGAATCCAAAGAATAACAAGCAGAGGAACTGAAGCGGATCTATGCAAGCGTGGTTACCAATGAGAAGCTATGAAGAAGCAACAAAGAGGAAGAACAGAGGGAGGCCTCACCGGAGCTTGGCCGGCGACGATGGAGCGGCGGCGAGCGTGCAGGAAGATCCAATCTCCCTGCAATGCTGCGGGGAGAAGAGGCGGTGGTGGCGTCGTCGACGATGACGCCGGACGTCGGCAAGCGGAGGCGCCGGCGTGCAGGTGGACGACGGCGGCAGCTTCCCTTCTCGGTTTCTTGGTCCGGCGGCGAAGCGCAAGGGGCAGAGGAAGGCGAGGAAGACGATGGTGGTGGGGGGTAAAAAGATGAGTTTACCACCGCCGCCCTATTTATAGGTCTACCGGGGAGGCCGGTCGTGGGGGTCGTGGGGAGGATAGTGCTCCACTCCCCCGACCGTTTCTGCGGCGAGGCGCCACGTGGCGGCACAGTGTGGGGCGGCGGTTCCTGTAACCGTGCCATGACGCCATGATGGCAAGAGGTAACTGCTGCACTGTGAACCGTCGCATCGTGGGTGACTGTTCGAGGTGCCAGGGCAGTTACAAGTTTCGATGCAAAGCTGTCAGACATGGCTTCTCGAGGAAGGCTCGTCCATATGTCGGATTAATTGCCCGATGAATATGTTCCGTCCGGAATACCCTAGGGACCGGCCGGAATAAGTTTTGAAACAGGAACAGAGGCCGGGATATGTGCAGATGTGCCGGCATATAATCTGATCGCCGGGGCATAATGAAGAAAGGTATGTTGAACCTGCCGAGGCTCCACAGTTATGACTGGGGAACCTCGGCAGCTTCGGGGACTAGTGTCGGGGGGATGACCCCCGGTAGGGTCAAGAGAGTAGAAAGACATAAGGTCTATGATTGACTTTATGCCGGGTTATCAAGGAAGGGCCTGGCCGGAATATAAGAGCATCGGCCAGGCCGGCATATAATGTATATCCCGGCTGATACTTGGATATGCCGGCATAGCCGGAATACTTATAAAAGTGTGCCGGCATATACTTAGATATGCCGGCCTAACCATTTTGTGTGTTGTGCAGGAGCAGGGGAGGCCGGATTACACGACCCTCGTAGGTCGTTGGTCCGGCATATAAGTCCTGGGTATGGCCAACGGTCATATCCGGGATACTTAAGTCAACCAAGGTGTCACATCCCTACAATCAAGGAAGGAAACATCCAAGCATGGTAGCAGAGTAAGATGGCAGGGTGCACAGTGGAGGTTACCTACCCTCACTGTGCACAAGTACAAGCTTACCTCAGAATGGTAAGGTCACAGTTCAAGAGGTACAAGGTACAGCAAGGGGAGTCCCATCGAGAGCAATCAGGGAGAAAGTCGTGGGCGTCTGCCCTCGACAGCAAGTCCTGTTTGGAGTGTAGTTGGTGTCTCCTGGTCTTCTATGACCGTTGTAACCCTGGCCACCACTATATAAGGTGGCATAGGGAGCCCTGGTAAAGGGTTGGTTGGCTGAGAGTTTAGTTGTTGGCTAATAGTTGGTGGTTGGTCACTCTGTGTTCCTACACTTAGCAGTTCATCTTCCTTCTCTAGCAGAGAGCTTGGAAGCACCATTGTGGTGTACTACATCGACCCATATATACAATCAGTAGAGCAGGAGTAGGGGTGTTATCTCCTTACGAGAGCCCCGAACCTGGGTAGATCAGTGTCTCTTTCTGTCGTGCTTTTTAGCTCGTTCCCCTCTCCCGAATCCTCCAGCATCTAAGTCGGCCCCCATTTAAGCCATCCTATGGCATATGTTGTTTCACCACGACGACACCGAGCGTGTCGCCAACGCCGAGTGCTAAAGGAGTGAATGCTAAGGTTAGCATGTAAGCGTAGCCCCCGAGCGTTGCTAGCCTCGGGTTGTAAGGCGCAGCCCCCGAGCGTGCTGCCAACGTCGGGCGAATAAATGCCCATTCGAGGCGAAGCCCCCGAGCGTGTTGCCAATGTCGAAGCGGAGCCCCCGAGCGTGTTGCCAACGTCGAAGCGGAGCCCCCGAGCGTGTTGCTAACGCCGGGTGAATAAATGCCCATTCGAGGCGAAGCCCCCGAGCGTGTTGCCAACGTCGAAGCGGAGCCCCCGAGCGTGTTGCCAACGCCGGGTGAATGGTTGAGTGGAAACAACGAGACCCCGAAGTGCAACGGGTAAAGGCATGGTGCCCGACGCGTCCGTCAAGATACTTGAAGCGTCCATATGTACAGAATTATCTCAGCAGAGCATGT